>OZ020276.1:11684492-11833554 GCA_963971205.1 Aethes cnicana
ACCGCGTACACATCGACTACATGCAAGTAGCTCAGAGGACTTACTTGATCGTTGTTGATAGTTACAGTAAATGGGTAGAATGTTTACATATGTGCGATTTGACGACAAAAAATCTTATTTTAAAATTGAATGGTTTATTCTGCACTTTCGGCCTACCTCGTGTACCTACTGGTATCGGATAATGATCCGAAAATAAGTAATGTCGAATTTGCACATTTTTGTAAATCAAATGGAATTAAACATTTGACTTCACCGATCTATCACCCAAACAGCAACGGCCAGGCCGAAAATTCGGTTAAGACTTGTAAGAAAATGCTTAAATGTATTTTGAGTGGCAATATCAGTACCCGAGTCGATCAGATAGATGAATCGTTGTCTAAGTTTTTGTTCGATTATCGCAGCGCGGCGCACTGTGCGACCGGCAAGTCGCCGGCGCAGCTGATGTTCGGGCGCGAGCTACGCGGGAAACTCGATCTGATTCTGCCTCAGCCGTCGGTGGATGTTGCCGTTGCCACTGAGAACGTTACCCAACAACGCCATTTTAACGAAGGTCAGATGGTTTTGGCTCGATGTTTTGTGGGTAGGAAACCTATTTGGTGTAAAGGCAAGATTGTAAATAAACTAGGTAATCGGATGTATACTGTTTTGATCAATGATACAGAGCTATGTAAAAGGCATATCGACCAAATTCGAATGTATCACGAGCCGACTACGAGTCGTGATACTCCGACTCCTGGTATAATAACTGTATCTCAACCAGTACCGCCGTTTCCGCAGTTTCCTTATTGTGTACGTAGTGAGACGCAATCGGAGCGGTTGTTGTCTACACCAGAAGAACCTCCTGTTATCGAACCAACTCTTGACGATGAATTCTTTGAATGCGATAATGTGCCGGCTGGAGAATCTCATGTGTCGCGAGAGGCCGACGCTGGCGCACGGGCGCCGTCGCCTGCCTCTCCGCGGGGCGCGGGGGAGGAGACGCCGGAGCCGCGCCCGCGGTTGGCGCCTCCGGCCGACAATAATGATGATAATGTAAATAGACGAATTCTTAGACCTAGAAATAAAAATGTTACTTATAAGTATTGATTAAGTTATTAATTGTCGTTTATTTCTGATTCTCGCAGGTGCCCAAATTAATGTGAGAGGAGTGTCATGTATGCATGCGCCGTGTGTCAGTTTTGAGTATTAAACGAGCAGTGACAATGGCTGGTTGTATTATTCCTATGGCGTAGATACCTCAAAAACAATTCCTACTAAATAAATCAGAACACTTAGCAAGTAAAATACAGACTTATTGCGGGATTGTATACTCCCTGTCTGAAAAACCAGACTGCGAATTATTATTTGAGAGCCTGTTTACCTGTGTGTTTCAATTTGGTTCAAAACATTATACTTACGTACTTAAGCACTTTTACGTTTGTAACTAGAGAGCAATAAGAATATCAAAAATATTGTTCACCAAGCGGTGATCAAGAAACGGTGATTATAATCTCAATTGTTGAGTTAAGTGAGATGAAGGAACCGAATGGTCTAATCGCATATTCAGTTGTACATAAACAGGTGATTATTCCAAGGTGTGATTATGTTTCTCCAAACTGGTTAAGACTGCGGGCCACGACTTGCGTAGGGATATACCGACAAAACTTAAAAGGCGCGCGGTGAAGCACTTCAGCCGATGATGCAGAGTCTTTTATTGCTTAATCCACGCGCCGTCTAAGTTGAGTAAATCTGTAATGGCCATTACTAGGGTAATAGCTAACCAGGCGATATTGCACTACCCACGTCTAAGTGGGTAATCAGTGTTTAAAGTAGTAGCTTGGTGTGAGGATTAGCCGACCTGCTCTTAAGTTTTGCACCGGATTTTAGTTTGGCAATAAGGACAACAGGGTGGTAAGTTGTGACTTAAAAGTAGGTTTTATTCATGGTGCCCGAGATACAGGCTTTGCCTAGTTCGGGGCCATTGGATATTTTTTCATGTAACAACATTATATGTACTTAGCATAGCATGGATAAAATTGTTCACTGGTAAAAGTATCATGTAAACTTTATATATGGCATATAAATGAATTATTATTATTTATTTATAAATACATTTTTTTTTTCTTGAAGTACTAAGGTATTTCTGTATGTCAGTCAGTATGTCTATCTGTTACCGCTTCACGATTACACCGCGCTGGACCGATGTAGATGAAATTTGGTATGGAGATAGTGCGAGGCTCGGGGAAGAACATACATAGGCTACTTTTTATCACGGAAAAAGCATAGTTCCCGCGGAAACGCAATAAACGAATAACACGCAGATGACGTCGCGGGCAGAAGCTAGTAAATAACATAAAACGATTTTATATATGTACTAAAAAAAGCTAGATGACAAAGATCCTTGCTAGGTAAATTTTAAATTCTACGAGTTATCTTCATTAGTATTGTACTTGAAGTTTCAGGAGGAAAGGCTGGTAAATAAACAGCCTGCTTTTGTGTTTTTACTCTACAATAAATTCGGTCATTATTTTTTTATTTATTGCCTAGCTTTTTACCAGAAATATAAAAGAGGACCTTCAAAGGGACCTCGGCCGCGAGTTGGCACGTAGCTCTGGGACCGTCCATTGTGCCCTAAGCAAATATAAACATGGCATCATGCAAAATGGTCCCGGTTCAGCCTATTCCACCCCCACTAAACGAGAGGGGTTGAATTTGGGTAATCTTGCAAGTAAACGCAATGTATGCTTTGCTGGCTTATAAATAATTTGGATTATAAAAAAAACCGGCCAAGAAGCGAGTTAAACTCGCGTGGAGAGGGTTCCGACCCTTGATTATTTTCAACGACGTAATTTTCAAACCGTTTCACGGGATAAGCTCTTTTATATGATAGATTTGAAATACCATGGACTTCTTAATAATTTTCCTGTAATCTATAGGTCAATAACTATCCTCCGTATGTTTTCCAAAATTTTAGGTCCAGTGGGTTCGGAGATAAGGGGGGGTGGTAATTTTTCGCCTATTTTCTTAAATAACTTGAAAATAATTGACCAAAAAAGAAATAAAAAATATATATTTGAGATCCTCATTAGAAGTACTATCATTTGATATATCACACGATATAGTTTGAAAAACTTCATTAATATTTTTTTCAAATTTTACCCCCAAAAATAGGGTCTATGTTTAAAATTCATTTATTTTCGTTACACGTCCGTCTTTGGATCACAAACTTACATATACGTACCAAATTTCAACTTAATCGATCCAGTAGTTTCGGAGAAAATCGACTGTGACAGACGGACGGACAGTCACACGAGTGATCCTATAAGGGTTCCGTGTTTACCTCTTGAGGTTCGGAACCCTAAAAATGGAATTACAAGGTAGCCTGTGTCCTCACGGCGGTGAAAGGGTGTCTGGCTCAGCATTTATGCTGAGGTGAGAAACACCTGCAACGCTGTTTTTCAGCTAGCAACCATTGTGTGACCCACGGAGCGTTATAATTACAAAATAAAATAAAAATAATATATCATAGTTGTTATAGTTAATCATGAATATGAATAACATATCCAAGTAGAGATCTTCTACTATCTAAAGTCCCGCGCCTTCACATTTCAAAACGCTTCAATTTTTGTATTATTATTTAAAAAGCACCACCAACACTCTCAACGCATAGTTGATGGCTGTCTCAGCACGCACACATGTGTTGAGAGTGTTGGTGGTGCTTTTTAAATACATTGAAGCGTTTTGAAATGTGAAGGCGCGGGACTTTAGATAGTAGAAGATCTCTACCAATAAACAGCTCTATTTCTCCGTGTTTCAATTTTCAGCTTTATCCGACACCACGTTTCATTCGCAGTAGACGGGTGTCTTAGCGATAAGGCGCTGTCATTCCGAATAATGCGCAGAACACCCTTTACAATTCGCGACGTGCCCAAATAGTGACAACGCTGACAGCCACAATGTTATTCGGTTTTTAGGGTTCCGTAATCTGAGAGAAATGGTCGAAATATTTAATATAGCATTCTGTTAATTTGTAAAAAACTTAACCGTTTTAAAAACATCATACACACACATATATATATACTAATAATACGTCTGTAGAAGAACTGGCGTCTACATTCGAGGGGACTACATTAACGATACTGAACACAAAATAACGATTTTCAGAATAATTGTCTATATGTCGCATCCCCAGTACAACACTGTACTTACTAAATCAAAATAAATATAAATACGCCGGTCTTCGTGGAATGCTTGGCAAATTTTTGTCGATTCAACTATATATTTTCAAGTCAATTTTGAGATTTTTCGACATAATACAGTGGGGGTGCGATGTATGTCCGGATTTAACTCGAAAACTACTAGACGGATTGCAACAAAATTTGGTATGGGGGTGGTTTACAACACTGGTTAACATAAAGGCTACTACTACTAAAACATTAAAACATTAAAACATATATAAACTCACGCATGTTTTCCGTTGGGGTAGGCAGGGACCACAGAGCGCCACCTGCTTCTATCCAAGCATATCTCCCTCTTCCTCCACATTTTTTTATTTCTTTACTATAAAATAGATAATTACCTTTTCACGCCTCCTATTCGAAAAGCAGTACTTTGTTCCCCGTTTAGAGGGAGCACAATGCGATTTTGCTCCCTCTCCATTTCTATCCCACAAACAGGGAACAAAGTAAGATTTTGCTCTCTAGGGAGCAAAGTACGATTTTGTTCCCTGCTGCTACTGGTTTTCTCATAGGAGGAGTGAAAAGCAGAGTGTGCACACACGGTAGCAAAATTATTTAAACCTTGGGTGACATAGTTTCAATCCCTCGCTCGCTCTGGATTCAATCCGTCACCCGCGGTAAAATATACCATTTTGCTCCCTAGTCACACAATCTACTAATTTACAAGCATATATTTACACCCTCGCGCCGGCAGCTTTCTCGCACAAAGACTGGCTATTGCCATACAGCGAGGGAATGCTGCCTGCGTGACGGGACCCTTCCAAAAGGCCCTAATTTACGTTTTTATGTTATTTTTTAACAGTTTTAAAATTGTAAATTTAAGAGTCACCATCAGATAATTATGTGGATGGGAACAAGGTGATCGATCATAAACATATCATAAATAACTGATCACAATCTGAAATATTGTCGAAACTCTAAAGTGTCTAAAGTGCATGTATGTTCACATATTTATGATCACCTCGCACGCTACGATACATCTAATGGCGACTACACGCCCAAATTTTAAGTATAAGTAGGTAGCATAATATAAAAAACAAGGCTCATTAAAATGTCGTTTCGTAAGGAACCCTCACCTCGCACCAATTATTTTTCGCGAATTAAATTTCCCTGTGACGCGGCGGAGCACGATTGGGGCACGTTGGAGACAAAAATAAATACACAATATCACTTTCAAACGAATCATTATACGGTTATGGTTCCGAGACGTGGGCGCTTACGATGGGCCTCATAAGAAGAAGGCTCAAGGTCACCCAGAGGGCAATGGAGAGGGCTATGCTCGGGGTTTCTCTGCGTGATAGAATCAGAAATGAGGATATCCGCAGTAGAACTGGGGTCACCGATATAGCCCGAAGAATTGCGAACCTTAAGTGGCAGTGGGCGGGGCACATTGCTCGCAGGACTGATGGCCGATGGGGCAAGAAAGTCCTGGAGTGGCGTCCGCGAACCGGTAGACGAGCTGTCGGTAGGCCTCCAACAAGATGGAGTGACGACCTTGTGAAGGTCGCGGGAACGCGGTGGATGCGAGTGGCACAGGACCGGTCTGTGTGGCACGCCTTGGGGGAGGCCTATGTCCAGCAGTGGACGTCTGTCGGCTGAAATGATGATGATGATGACGATTATACGGTTATACGGTTAGCTTATTCGGTAAAGCCGCAAGGTTTCTAGAGCTCTATTCGAAGTTAGGGCGCTAAATTGAACTTTAAATCTAGCTGTTTAAAGTGCGCCGCGACGCGTGACCGCAGGAATTGTGAATGTCTCTTTCCCTTGTTAAAACTTCGAATATAGCCCCTGTTTATCAGTGTGACTGTGTGTAGTTTATTGAACAAGGTAGGTACTACTTTACTCGAATACATAGTTTAAATAATATACACTGAGAACACCTAGGTATAATAAAATCAGCCAAAGTCGCCAAAGGCTAAAATTACGTCGATAAATTGTTTGTCTGATGAAAAAATATTCACCGCCGACTACAGTAAACATTTTTGTAGCACTCATCAGCCTGACATTACGTCGCCTGTCTCGAAAAGTTAATCCTTGGTCACTTTTAAAAAGCACCACGAATGGAACTCAAGAGCTCATTGTTCACACGATTTTTCTTCCAATTTGATTTGAAACTTTCTTTCTTTCCTTTTTGAGTACTTCCGTCCTTTTTAAAGGATCGTAGGAAAGGACTTCAAAAAATCCAAAAGGATGCTCAATTAGGTTTTCAGAAGGTTCTCAACTCGGTTTTTAGGGTTCCCTATATAAATAGTCTTCAAGAAACAAGAGAAGATCAGGAAACAATGTTGGTAAATTATTTCGACGATTTCATCATTTTATCAAGGTTGATGGCACACGTTATTTTCGTCAATCAATGTCGTAAATACGAGTAGGTACATTGTTAAAGTATAATTATGTCCTGATAAAACAATGTTTGTAAACAAACGATCGATCTCAACTTCAGTAGAATATGGTCATTGCCTTGGGTTGGTTTACTTGACACCGACTTCGCAGTCTTTCGAAGAATGACGGCGATTTTCTATTTTTCATTTTTTTATTCTCGTCTTTCAACAATTAGTGTTATCGGTGACGACTTAGGTACTTGGCTTTGGCGGTTTGCGTTGTTTTAAAAGGAGCCTTGTCCTGGAGAGTGGCTTGATGGAGGCTTCCTTTGGAAAACTGGAGTACCTACGAGTTTTCTTGTACCAAACTGCTTGCTTTGCTGAGGCTTTTAACCGACTTCAAGAAAAAGGAGGTCATCAATTCTATACGTAGATATCACGTATGTAATGTTATTGGAACTGCATAAGTTTCACATACGATAATTCGTAATACACAAAATATTGTAGGTGTATGTTATGTAGGTATGTATATTTAAACGTATTTCTCCAAAACTATTGATCAGATTTTGCATTCTTTTTATATGCTTAAATTTTATTCAACTTGGGAACAGTGTAAACTTCATAAAAATCGGCTCAACAGTTTTCAACGGTCTCGAAAACGAATCACATACGTGGCGTCGATGTCCAGTGAACCGACGGGAAAAGAATACTTACCATATTTTGATAGACTTGACATCGACTGTCGATTTTCTTATCATCATCATCATCATCATTTCAGCCAAAAGACATCCACTGCTGGACATAGGCCTCCCCCAAGGCTCGCCAATCAGACCGGTCCTGTGCTACTTGCTTCCACCGGTTTCCCGCGACCTTCACGAGGTCGTCGCTCCATCTTGTTGGAGGCCTACCGACAACTCGTCTCCCGGTTCGCGGGCGCCACTCGAGAACTTTCCGGCCCCATCGGCCATCAGTCCTGCGATTTTCTTATACAGAATTGTAATAAGTACTTACGTACGACAGGGTCAAGCAAAACGTTGTGACGATATATTACCCGCAGAATCAGCTATCGATTCTAAGAACACCTAAAGCGGATAGAGACGTCGAAAACAATAAACAAAACGACAAAACAACGACAAAGCAGATCAAAGTAGAGTACGTCTGTAAATTGGCCCAAGTTCTGCTTGCATTCTTGCCAGACAAAGCCATTATGGGATTTATGGGGGCCGATACCGGCTTTGTCACGAAGACAATGTGATGTCAGATTGTTAGAATAATTATTGCGCTCAAACAAATTGGTACCAAGCTACCAAGCATGCTTACTAATATTATAAATGTGAAAGTGTTATTGTTTGTCCTTCCTTCACGTCGCAACGACTGGGCCAATTTGGATGAAATTTGGTATGGAGATAGTTTGAGACCCGGGTAGCATAGGATTTTTTTGTCCCGATATTTCTACGGGAACGGGTTTTCCACGGGTACAACCAATTTTTCTATACTTATAAAACGATAACTGTCTATATAGTACTGTAGGTCTTATAATATTGCGTAACTCCTTCCTGTAGCGCCTATTCTAGTTGAGTCACTTCAACATAGCGACACAAAGGTACAGTTCATATTATTCAGTAAATTTCATTTTGCTCAACCTCAATTCAATTTTCAATTAAATTCAATTCAATTACATTTATTGCATAGAATGTAGTTAGGTACATGAAATGTTACATAATATCAATGTCTTAGTCTATGATAAATAGACAAGTATAGGTACATTCACCCTAAAATTCAACTATTTTATGATCATTATTTACATTGCAAAAAACCAAGAAATGCGATAAAAACTATATTATGAATTAGTGATTTAACATTAACAATTAGGTACAATGGAAGTCAAAGTGCCTCTCTAGCGAGATTCTAGGCTTGAAATTTTTTAATCCTCTTTTACGAAGGTTAGCTGACCTATCTAATCCATACTAGTAAGGTATTATAAATGCGAAAAACGCTTTTCCTGGGATTCGAACTAGGTATCGGTCCAGCGGTTTAAGCGTGACAAAGTAACAAACAAATAAATATACAGAAACACGAAAAACAGACAGAGTTTTACTTTAATTTAAAATATTATAGTATGGTTTATCTAAAGAGACTGAATCAAGCTTGAATATAATAAAATGCCGTTTTCTATCACGCTGGCTCTATGGTAAACGTTTCGATAAATATTGATCGAGTGTCGTTCCTGAAACGTCACGTGTGTTCTCCACTCACCTATTATCAGGTGTACCATGTGACATAGTGACCTATTCAATAAGTAGGTACTCCAATTACACCTTTCTCTTCCCCACCCTATAATTACGGCGACGTTAAATAAAGATTTCGAAGTAAGCGGAGGCTACGAATAGAATTGTTGTTACGTTCCTATCGTGTGCGTGCAGTCGCCATTTCTCTCGAGAGTCGAGATATATGTGAACGAACAATCATGGATAAATACGCACTATATTGTCTTGACAATTAGATCGTGTTCAGGTATTTATGGTCACATGTGTTTGCTTTCATATATCTGATGGCGACTTTTTGGCAGTTAGCTTACAAAAATGAAATACGGTTAAGAGCGTTTATCCCGAAAGTTGGCAACGTCGCATATTGCTGTCAAATGTTTCGCTGTTTTTATTAATTTCTCAATATTACTGAATTAAAAAAGAAGTTATCATTCTAAGGTTGAATGATGCGTCTCGTTTTATATTTGTTAGTTAGGCATTCAAATGATAAGATTACATTAAAATGCATGGAAAATGCGATGGAAAGTTTCCAAAAGATAGTACTTCCATAATCCTAAAAATTTCATGTTCTTAGGATGATTGTTGCAATCCATACTTAATGTTTTATTCAACCATAGAGCGACAATTCATATTTTCATTCAGTAATATTCATAAATTAATGAAAACAACGAAATATTTGACAGCTATTTGCGACGTTGCCAGCTTTGGGAGTAAACCCTCTTAAAGTTGCGAGTGAAAAATCCGCTAGGGGCGCTAGTGGCCTTGATGTCGTGTCGGCCTAGACAGCATTGACCATTTTGCGAGATTTGACTTGCCTCCAATCACCACCTCGAACACAATCTACAACACATCTTATTAACTGTGTGCAAAGACGCAATCGCAGCGTGTGCCAAATATGAAAATTCTGAAGGACACCAGATTGCATTCAGTACATCTGGAGCGAGTAATGTCATCCAAGGCTTCTTTTGTCTTTATCTCTCGGTATGAGGTTATACATATAAAAAAGTGTGTGCAAGCCTTTTCGCCACAAATTTTTGTCATAGAGAGGTAATTCACTTATTAGATGGTTCATAGTCCGTCGACCAAAGAGATATATTGCGCCGCCGACTTTGCATCCGCTAGTTTGCGCTGTCGTCGTGCACACTGCCAATAGAAAAAAGTACTTGAGTAAACTTGTTGATTTTCGATCTCTCGAGAATACAATCGTAAAAACATAACAATAGTGGGCTATTACTCCGATGCTACTTCCATTGGATTTATCTGAGACGAGAAAGCAGTCTCCAGTCCAGGTTTACACAACTTAAAAGGCGCGTGGCTTAAGCCATAATAGACTCTGCGTCAACGGCTTAAGTGCATCGCCGCGCGTCTTCTAAGTTGTGTCGTACTATAACCTGGTTTCCCATTGCAGCCAGTCCCCTTTATCTCCAGAAGTACAGTTTTACCGGCACTTTGATCATAAACAAGCAAACTTTTTCCACAAAGAAAATTGGTTCGCTGCGTTCCATTTTTAATTCGAATGGCGTTTTATTAAGCCAACATTGAAGGTCCCTTTTTGGGAAATGATGCTTCTTCTTTGTTAAGTTTACTGTTTTGAATTCTTTTGACTGATTTCTTTTGAAGAAAAAAAACATTAATCTTTGATTTTACGGCATACCAGCTAAGATGCGCTGGTCTGGTCGGTAAGCCTCCAAGGAAAGGGGGAGCCGGATCTGTTGATAGCACTTGGCTCTGAAGCGGTCAGAGGCGAACTTTGGAAGAAATTTTCGGTTCAGCAGTGGATCTCTGCCAGCTGAAACGTTGATTAGTGGAGGATGAAGCCAGGGATACACTAGGAGACAATATCTGCCAAAATCGCGCGACTTATATACTTGTAGCGAAGGCCGTCACTTCACCTGACGTCGCTCGCGACACGTGTCGCAGAAATTTGTCCCCTGCGGCTTGACAGGCCTGCTTGGATAATTTATGCAACCAAGGTTTTTCTCCTCAACGACGTTTAACCAAATCCATGTAAGCGCCCTCGCCCACGGCGACTTTTTGTAGCGATGCTGCCGCGTTACTCATATCGCTCTCCTCTTTACTCTTTGACGTAAAAAAGGATAGCGATATGAGTAGCGCGGCAGCATCGCTACAAAAAGTCGCCGTGGGCGAGGTGCCTAATGCTTACAAGCTCGTCCTGTACAAAGGGCCTAATTCCCCTTTTTTATTCCTTCTGCCAACCCAGCGCTTATCGTGGCCACGCACGCGCCGCACATTAATTAGAGAAATTAATTAAAACTCCTTTGGAGTTCACTCCCTTGACAGGCATAAACGGTTTTTAGGGATTGCAAAGTTAATCCCGTTGTTGGAGGTTGTATTTGGGCTTAATGGGTTTATATGAAAGTTTCTAAGATGTAATGGATGGTAGGTAAATGGACGTAGTAAGTACCTACCTTTTTGGATATACTGTGGCATGGTATGCATATAAAATGATCAAGAGAAGTTTAGGTGTCGATTGCATGCGTGTGAATGACCTGTCTGATACTATATTGATAAAGTTTTGATTTTTAATAATTCGTCAAGCGACGTTTGTCTTGTCCGCACCATATCCGTTAGGAGCTAAATAAATACAATTGGGGCCAATATTATCCAGTTAGATTTACATTTCCAGTAGACCACGTCTTCTACGACTAGCTGGTAGGCATATATAGCTGTTTACCAAGAAGCGCTCTGTTTGCGTCGGGTCGGATGTTTCAGCTGCGAGAGCCGGCGGAAATTACAGCTACGGTAATCTGCAGCTGAGGCCATACACCAGCTCTATCGCCCGGTTCCTATATCCAAACAACGCCTCGTTTTGCCTACGGACGGTTAAAATTTGACAGATTCTCTATGGAACAAATCTCAAAAATCAACCGTCCGTAGGCAAAACGAGGCATTTCGTGGATATAGGAACCGGGCATCTATTTCCTTTTACGGTATAGCTCTTCCAATTCATGACAGCGAGTGATTTTAATGATATATAGAGTGAAGGCGGTCGAAGTCGTGAATTGCAAGAGTACGTATATATAGCTAAGTACCTAGGTACCTATGTGCTTACTTTTTTTTATACGTGAGATCCCAATATTAACTAAATTAGCGCAGCAGGTGGCAACGTTTTTTTCCAAAATTTGCGTAGAGCGTTGCAGAATTTCCAGCGGCAACACGGGGATATGCCAGTAGAGTAGTAGCATATTATATCAGAGCATCAGAGTAGGTACCTACTATGGAAAATTAATAGTCGTGTTAGATTAATGATGCATGTAAAAAATCAAAAAGGTTAAAAAAACTCTTTATCAGGATACAATTTTACTTTAATCTCCATTTAGCGATCGCTTTTTTTTCAAAAAATCCAACGAAACATCGTAACGAATAATATAAGTGGAATTGTAAAGCACCCCGAACTAAAATCACTTGAACGATTACAAAAAGTTATTCGCATGGAACAAGAACTAAGTATATTGGAAATAGCCCGGTTCGCCCCTCCAAAGTTTATTGGATACCTGACCCTTGCACAAATGCACAAGAGCTTAGGGTCAATCTGACCTGATATGAATCGTATTGCAATGAAGTAGAGTCCGAATAGTCCAAAGTCTTAGATACTAGTTCTGTGAAACGAAGTTAGAGCAATATCGGATTTACAACGAGCCAATACCGGTTCTATTGTGAGCGTGAAACGGCTCGATGTATCCTTTATCATATTAAGGGTACAAAAATAAAGTTCAAAGGGCAACAGATAGTTGTGAACATTCACTTCCTTTTTATATAGGTTTATATATATTCCTTATAAGCAGCCGTTTCTCATACTTTAGGAATGAATATTAGTTCTAAGGTAGTAAAGGTAAGGTAAGGTAGATAAGGAGTTTCACTCGTAGTTGAAAGCATTTGTTGAGACTGCTAGGAGCTTTTTTCCACTGACTTTTCTCAGTGTCGTTTACTTATATTTCAAACTTGTTTTAATCCCCAACGCAAAAAGTTGGTATTTTTGTGTATCTAACACTAACTTCATTGCCCCAGAGTCCGGAATGTTAATTTCTACCTTTTGCTGCAAAGTGATTCGTCAATTTATAAAGATTAAAGTTCAAAAGTGTCGATGACTTTTGATTGGAATAGGTTTACAGCTTCGGCGAGTGTTATGGTGACTTTTTATATAAAGGTGAAACTATACGATATGAAATGTTATCCTTGTTATAAAATGTTTTACGTAGTACTTGTATACCTACAACGTACGGTAAACTAACAAACGAAACAACTCATAAACTGCTGCAGAATTTAATTGCTTTTTCTAAAAACAGCTGGAATTCCCAAAGCCCATACAACCGCTCAAACTTCGCAACAGTCTGACTAACAAGTAACGAACTTTTAACGAAAGTCAAAAACCGGCCAAGTGCGTGTCGGGCCACGCGCAAATTATAGGGTTCCGAAGTTGAGAATGCCTACAGTACCTTTCTAAGACTTATTAGCATCTAGCTAGCCTGTGGTATGACGTGCCCGCCCGACGCCCCTGCCGCTCGAGAAAAATCATCATTATAAGTTGGTCGACTATTACTCGTAAGTTTGTACAGCCTACTTAGCTCTGATAGTTTTTCTTTCAACTACGTTATATATGCCACAACCGTGATTTTTTTCAGCCATCCAAATACCACCATTTACCTGGCAGGGGGGGGGGGGGGACACGTGACTCTAACAAAAAATAGCACTTTAAAGCTTAATATTTCACAAACGCATCACTTAATCAAAAAATGGTTTTAGAAAACACACAATATTTTTTTAAGACCTATTCAACGATATGCCGCACTATGGGGTACGCAAGAAAAAAAAATACATCCCCACTTTACGAGTAGGGGAGGTACCCTATAAAAAAATATATTTCAAAATTTTATTGTACCACTTTGTCAGCGTAACTAATATGCATATTCATGCCAAATTACAGCTCTCTAGACCTAAGCATCTCCGAGCAATAGTGCGGACAGACGGACGGACGGACGGACGGACGGACGGACGGACGGACATGGCGAAACTATAAGGGTTCCTTGTGGACTTCGGAACCCTAAAAAATGATACCGTATAAAGTTTCTTAGACAAAAAGGCGAAACTGTCGCCTTGCGTGTAGCCGGGGTTATAACGTGGGCTTAAAGAGTGAGGTGGAAGTTTTTTCTTTATTTTACATTAGCTTAACTTTCTAAAGCTGGTATGGAAATGGAAAAAATATTCGCTGCTTTCGTTAAAATAAAAGTTCATTTTTGCTAGTGAAATCCTAATAGGCAAGGACTTAGGATTATTGATCCTATGAATTCATATGTTGTCCCTTTGTTTATTTATTCATTAAACACTAGCTTCTGCCCGCGTGGAATTCGGAAATAGCGTTCCCGCGGGAACTGTGCGTTTTTCCGGGATAAAAAGTAACCCAGTGTTATAAACTACCCCCATACCAAATTTTCTTGCAATCCGTCCATTAGACATACATACATAAATACAGTTTCTTTTTTCTAAAAATCGTTATTTTGTGTTCAGTATGTTTATTACGTCCCCACGACTTGATAGTTTCTTTTAATTTTCAAGTTTCAGACGCGACTTCTTCTAAAGACTTGTTTTAGTAAGTTTAGAAGATTTTACTGCTTGTAAGTTGCCCATGAATCCCCCTTCGAAGCATCTGTTTTATCTGTAGGCGAGTTGGTAAATTGAGAGTATTATCTTCCTATTTAAGATTATGTTGGACTAGAGTCCTCTATGTAGAAACTAAGAGACATACATTTCCCCGAATAGTTCTTAAGAGGGTTTATCCCGAAAAGTGGCAACGTCGCATATAGCTGTCAAATGTTTCGCTGTTTTTATTAATTTCTCAATATTAATTACTGTATTAAAAAAGAAGTCATCATTCTATGGTTGAATGATGCGTCTCGTTTTATATTTATTTTGGTTAGGCATTCAAATGGTAAGATTACATTAAAATACATGGAAAATGCGATGGAAAGTTTTCAAAATATACTACTTCCATAATCCTAAAAAATTCGTGTACCCATGAAATTATCATGGGTACACGAAATTGCAGTTGCAATCCATACTTAATGTTTTATTCAACCATAGAGCGATAATTTATGTTTTTATTCAGTAATATTCAGAAATTATTGAAAAAAGCTAAATATTTGACAGCTATTAGCGACGTTACCAACTTTCGGAGTAAACCCTCTTAAATCATAAAACATAATATCATGTTAAATAGGATGATGGTAAAACTTTATTACAAACTTCGAATTAGGCCCCAGGCTAACTATGCACGGCACAGGCCGCCTCATCACGGCAAGCTATAAATGTCCACACGCAAGCCCAATGCGGATCATTTTTGCTGTGATGTCACCTCACAACACATTATCATTACCTATAGGTTAATTTATAGAAGTTTTCCTTCAAATCAAATCAAATAGGTAGCCTTTATTTCTGATACTTTTCATTAACCATTTTTTTTATACTAATGGCATAGGCAAACGATCGCACAGCCCACCTGATGATAAGTGGCCATAATATCAATAAACAATATCATTAATTCTGCTCACATTAATTATTATTTCGACTGAAATATATTAATTCTTATATGTATAACACTGTTGATCATAATTTATCAATATATTGACATTCGGTAACATTATTAGTACCTATCAGATTCCTCTTGGCAAAGGACCAAGTTTTCCTTACTTACCTATACATTTTAGTTGTAGGAAATGTAGAATAATTCATAGGAATACCTCAGTGTCTGTTTGTCAACTACTCATGTGTTTAAGGTATAAATAAAACCCAATGAAATGAAATTGACTCTGCAAAGAACTGCGAATAAAGTAAAGTAACAAAAATACAGGCTTTAGTTTTCGACATTCTCAGCGCAACTTTATTTGCTCCCTTAGCGTTATGAAGCGCACGAGTTTTTTGAAACTTTCCTGATTTGTTTTTTGGTCGTATGCTTTTTTCGTTTGTTTGGTACTTCATTTTGTTTCAGCTTATTGTACCTACTTCTAGTTTATTAATTTAAGTTCAGTCTAGTAGTAGGACTTTCTCTATTTTTATTTTGGGAATAAATTTATTGATACACTGTGTAACTGGAATGGATACCTAATGTAGTCATGGGAAATCTGTAAAGATACCACACATATAAGGTAAATAATAATAATAGATACATAGGTATCATCATGTATCGTCATGTAT
Organism: Aethes cnicana; assembly: GCA_963971205.1. NCBI lineage: Eukaryota > Metazoa > Arthropoda > Insecta > Lepidoptera > Tortricidae > Aethes > Aethes cnicana. Next base: position 11,700,510 of record OZ020276.1, read on the forward strand.
TTCTGTGGTAGGTTTATAGAAACCTACCACAGAAATACATGACGTTTTCAATATTAGAATCCTATAGCTATGAGAATATTAGAATGCCCAGTTACTTATTCAGTGTCGGTCGTTTATTATGTCGTGAGATTAATTCTAATAGGTCTTTTTAATAATGTAGTGGGCGAAATTACGCCCCATTCCTAAGAATAAGAATAAAAGAATCATTGATTTCGCCCAACTTGAGGCGCGAGTCTTGCTCGAGTTTGCTTTCTTGGAAAAAAGGGTCGTAATCGATTTGTACAAAACCATTCCGTTACTTTAACTGATTGTCTAACTGAGTGCATGACTACCTGTTTAAATAAGAATCATTTTAGTATTTCTCTCGTTTGTGCCTGAATAAATAAAATAAATTCATATCCAAACTAATACTGTCTGTCCCTGTCTGTCTGTTGCATCTTCACGCTACAACCGCTGGACCGATTTGGATGAAATTTAGTAAGTATGGAGATAGTTTAAATCCGGGGAAAGGACATAGGCTACTTACTTTTTATCCCGGAAAAACGTATAGTTCCCGCGGAAACGCGATAGCCGAATTCCACACGGGCGAAGTCGTATACAGAAGCTAAGAATAAATAAAAATAAGTTTTATCCACACTAACGAAGAAAAAAATTCACCCTGCTGTAAATTGGATACTGTAATTTATAACTTGTGAATGCACAGGAGAAAACACAGGTGGGCAGGGCACATTTGTCGATGGCAGGATAGCCGGTGGGGCGTGAAGGTACTCGAATGGAGACCCAGGACTGGTCGCAGAAATGTAGCCAGGCAACCCGCAAGATGGACAGATGATCTTGTCCAAGTAGCTGGAAAAGATTGGATGCAAAAAGCCCAAGATCGGAAGGGATGGAGTGCAATGGAGGAGACCTACACTCAGCATTGGTGACTTGAATAAACCATCACTCTACTTACTTTCCATCTGGTGGGCCAAGGTGAGTTATTAGCTAATAACATCTTACCTACCTATGTAGGTAAGATGTTATTAGCTAATAACTCACAATAAGCATAGGCTTTTCAGCGTCAAATTGTAAGTTTTTAATCCATACTAACGAAGAAGAAATCTGTCACCCTGCTGGTAATTGGACTATTACTACTACTACAGCCTATTTGCGTCCCACTGCTGGGCACAGGCCTCCTCTCATCACGAGAGGGTTTGGACTATAGTCCCCACGCGGGCCCAGTGCGGATTGGGGACTTCACACACATCTTTGAATTAATTCTCAGATGCGTGTAGGTTTCCTCACGATGTTTTCCTTCACCGAAAAGCATAGTGGTTAATTCAAATTGAATTTCGCACATAAGTAAACTTAGAGGTGCGAGCCGGAATTGAACCCCCGACCCTCTGCACGAGAGGCGGTAGGTCGAACCACTAGGCCACCACGGCGTAATAGGGATGACGACAGTGTGAAGAAATCGAAATTCTAATTAGTCCGTCAGTCAGGTAATAAAAAAATATTAGACACGTATTTTTTGTTTTATCAAATTAACAAGAATGACTAAGTTAAAACGCATTAAAGTTGGAGAGTGGGGATCTTCCTGATAGATTAAGGAAAAAAAAGTTGTCGTCATCCGATATCCCTATTGGACTAAACTAACCTAAACATAATTTCAATCTCGTAAGTGCAAGTAGTAGTAGTAGTAGGAGGGAGAGAGACAGCCCGGCAGAGGGGCCGAGACAAGATTAAATTTTAATTGAAACACCTGAAGCAGCTGGAGTTAGTTGTTCTGGCTAACTTTACTACTACTACTACAGCCTATCTGCGTCCCACTGCTGGGCACAGGCCTCCTCTCATCACGAGAGGGTTTGGGCTATATATAGTCCCCACGCGGGCCCAGTGCGGGCCAGGGCTAACTTTAAATTGTAGGGAAATATAATAATTGCACAAACTATGGCAAGTACTTAAGTAGGTACTTCTACAAGCAAAAATTTAGTTTTGTACTTCTTACGATCGTTGCCCAAATGAATCTCTACTACTCTACTCTAGAACATCGTTTACTTACTTATAATTCATGTGATTGATTAAATTTTCTTTATTTATACTCGTACATTTTATTAAAATGCTATACTGATACTGTAAGACGTGCTAAGTTGATTAGAATATTACCCATGTCATATAAGGTACGGTACCTACTGTAGCTAACATTTGATATTTGTGGAAAATAAAATTGATTATTAGATACTTGCCTTCTTACAACAGCCATCTTTTTCGCAGTACAGGGCTGCCACAGCCCTCGCTGATTAAATTTTTCAATATCGTCAGACAGGTGAACCCTCCTTTTCCTTATTATAAAACCACGGACCTTAGAATTATTTATTATTACCTACCCGTCATAAACTCAAACCTGCCGCACCTTTGAGCTTCGCACGAATGAGGCTTCAATGAAATAATTCATGTCGGCCGTGATAAATAAATCAAGCAAACGTGGTAAAAGTAATTAAGTACCGTGTCTATCTAAGCATAGGTAGGTGATAATAATATAATTATATTAGAAGTTCTGATAGATGTAGGTCCACGTTCGAAAATGTTTTTATAGATTGGTTGCCTATGCTCAAACTAACTGGGACACAACAGGACATGACGACCTATGTATATCTGCGAGGCTACAATATACTTGTAGAAGTGTGAGGACATATGATTTATTTGAAGACTGGGCGTACGGTTGGAAAACTGTCTCAGTACCTAATTGCTTGTTTAAATTTAACTTTGGCCATCGCAGTATGTTTAGTTTAGCTTAGTTTGACCTCACGAAGTAGCGTGATCGTAAAAACAGTATAAATGTGGCTCATCTAGGACTTTACGACTTTATGGCTCCAGCTTCGGTACGTGCGGTATAAAATGCGTCCTAACTAATGATTGCAACTAGAAGTCGCCATCAAATTAGCCCACCAAAGGAAGACACTAATTGCTCTCATAGGGGTAATAATACATGTGTACGCGAATTTTGGAATAGTTGTAGGTGAAGGTGCCTTAAACAACATACTAAAAGTACTGATGGGTGGGGGCGCCGCTAACGTGTGGGGGGGGGGGGGGTTCAAAGGTTTTTTGGTTTTTCGTAAATATCTCGTAAACTATAACCCACAACAAAAAATGTTCTAAGACATAAATAATTTACATTAAATTTTCTACAAAGAGATATACAGGGCGGAAAGATCGAATGCCACATGGATGGCAACTACCTTAAATATTGTAAATAGCACATTTTGTGTAAGGGAGACTTTCCTTTGTTTTTAAAAACAATAAATACTGCATTTAAGGATTTATGAAAAATCGCTTGCCTCAGTCGGGACTCGAACCGGTCAAATGTGACAAAAAATAATGTGCTGTATTTTATGATGCAGATTGAAAGGGTTACTGATAAGGTTCATTTTTCCCTAAATAACAAATACAATCAGAATAACGGAAGACCATGAAAATTAACAATTACCTTTTAAATTTGATTTCACCCGTCACGTGAATTAAGACGTAATCCTTGGAATACAAGGAAAATAAAGACGTTTAAATGACATGATAATGATGAGCTACACTTATGCTTACTTATCACTTTAGTTGCGATTACTAATGCTACTTTAGTAGCCTACCTACTTCCTTTGATAGGAAAATTGCATCAATTCCTCAAAAGATTAAATTTATGCAGACGCCGAAACGGGGTTCATTTTGAACAACTACTTTAGTCAGCAAGGTTTTAGTAAGGTTATTAAATTAATATTGTTTTATTTTGTGTGTTTTAATTTTTCGTTCACAATTTTCATGGCCTTCCGTTATTCTGATAGTATTTGTTATTTAGAGAAAAATTAACCTTATCAGTAACCCTTTCAATCTGCATCATAAAATACAGCACATTATTTTTGTCACATTTGACCGGTTCGGGTCCCGACTGAGGCAAGCGATTTTTCATAAATCCTTAAATGCAGTATTTATTGTTTAAAACCACAAATAAAAATGAAAAACAGCATCTCTTAACTCCTACAATTTTTGGAAATATATAGGTCTAACTGAAGCGCGGCGGAAGCAAAGTTTCCCCCTCTCCCCCCACCAACCGAGCGGTGTCCCGCGTTGGCCCTCAGTATGAATCCACTCAAAATTATCCAAAGTACAACTGTGTCAAGTATGAGCCCTTATCTAAAAAGAATCAGGGTACAACGGACCGAATCCCGTACTTACGCGTAAAATTGTTTATCGTTAACTTTCCTCTTTATTATGTATTTCAATATTTACTCTAGCAAAAAAGTACCTTTGAACCCCCCCCCCCCCCACACACGTTAGCGGCGCCCCAACCCATCAGTACTTTTAGTATGTTGTTTAAGGCACCTTCACCTACAACTATTCCAAAATTCGCTTACACATGTATTATTTCCCCTAAGTTTTCCTTCCTTTGGTGAGCTAAATATCCTTGTACATTTTATGTGCGATGTAAAATTTATCTTCAAACTATGATTGAGATTTTCTTTTAACACAGCTATGTTAACAAACAAGCGTACAAAAGCTTCACAGTCCTTCAACCCAGCTACATGTCAAGGTAAAAAAATGGTTCGCACGAATTACGAAACGTCACACTTCGGTCCTTTGGATTTTCATGAATATTTGATCGTTTTCTCGTCTCGTGCATTAGTTAGGAGCTCGAGTGGCAAGTGATCCCGATAATGGAGACAGTTAGTTACTGCCTTAAGATGTATAACCTATATATAGCAGGACACAACTTAGAAAGCGCGCGGCGAAGTAGAGTTGAGGCGTTGCCGCAGGGTCTATTATTACCCGCGCGCCTTCTAAGTTATTTCGCGCTTATACAGAACACAAAACCTGGTCAGTTCAACACACCCGTGTGATATTAAGAAAAATCCAATACATACTGTCGGAAAAATAATTTATTAAGGTAAGTATAAAAAATAGCATTACAATAAGAAATTATATTACTTAATTGACATTGCAATTGTAACTTTACATAATCACCTTTTTTAATTTAATAAAGTAATAAAATATTCCGATTCAAGTTTGACACTAAAATAAATCTACAAAATTAGGTAAGGTACTTTAAATAACATACACATTTATTATTAACATACATATACAATACATATTATTAATTGGTGTATATATTATTTCTTTACATAATTTGTTCGATAGACTAGGGCGAATAAACGTAGAGCTCAGCTAAATATTTTATTTAAAATATGATTATTATACGACGTCATTTCTTTCTTAAAAGCAATTTTGAAATGAATAGAGCAATGTGATGGCTTTATATGGTGTTAATATCAACTGAAAGAGTATTAAGCTTGATTTGAGTGTGCTATTTTTTTAGCAATCAAGTTTTTTAGATTTATATTTCTCTAGCCTATTTGAATGTCTGTATTTTAAAGTTAAATTTAATTTATATTATGTCTTGATTACATTTTATTGATTGACATTACATTAAATTGCATTATATTGCACGATTACATTAAACAATAGAAGATAGGTACATGGATCTATTCTTTACAACTGTAGCTAGCTACACTACAGTACACGAGTACAGTATACGAGTATAAAATACTAGTATAGCACTACTATTTTATTTCTGGACTACTGCAATTATAATAAACTTCAGGTGTCGACATTAAGCGTAAATTACTTATTCCATCGCTACTACATACATATAAATAAACATTTGTAATAAATATTAAAATCTCCGCAATTATTTATCACAATAACATTTAATGTTTTAATATATAAATAAACTTTACAAATCACAGATCCTCCCACCGTTCCCTTATTTCTTCACCTTCTAATTCCCATTCCATCATAAAATTATGCGAGTACATTATTCTACATGAAAAGGCTTGATGCTAAGCAAGTCGTCTCAAAGACGTTAGTTCTTTCAGTCTTTTACAAAACCATTTCATAACAGTGTGTCCTAGCTTGAACGAAGGCAGCCTTGCAGCATACATTTACATTTAAAATCTAAGGGCCTAAGCATATTTTTCCAATGGAGACTTCCTTCCACTCGTGAATATCTCTCTCGCTTCTTCAACTTTCATTTCGTTCCGCATACATGCTCATCGGTTTAAAGTAGCTACTATTAACCTGGCCTATAATCAGATTGATCTGAATTTGATCCAAGAACATTAGCTAGGTCTTCCTCTTTCAACAAATCCATTCACATTAGCCATATAAATACTTTTTACATCACCCTTGGCCGTAAAGTGGGATTTTCTGCCCGCTACGCGGAGAGAAAATCTCACTTCTCGGCCAAAGAAAGACGTAAAACTTTTGACAAACCACGGGCGGTAATTCGAAAAGCCCCAGATCGCATATTTATGGCCCTCACCTTCGGTTCGGGCCACAGAAACCTGCGATCTGGGACATTTACGAATTCACCACCCTAGGTCTGTAATGTACTATTGTCGGTCTTCTCTCATTCATCCTTTCCATTATGACCAAATAAATAAAGCATACCTTTATCTATTTTAGTCACTACATGCTCTTTCACTCCACTATTACTACTCTTACTACAGCCTTTTTTGCGTCCCATTGCTGGGCACAGGCCTCCTCTCATGACGAGAGGGTTTGGGCTAGAGTCCCCACGCGGGCCCAGTGCGGATTGGGGATTTCACACACATCTTTGAATTACTTCGCAGATGCGTGCAGGTTTCCTCACGATGTTTTCCTTCACCGAAGAGCTCAGTGGTAAATTCAAACTGAATTTCGCACATAAGTAAACTTAAGAGGTGCGAGCCGGAATCGAATCCCCGACCCTCTGCATGAGAGGCGGTAGGTCGAACCACTAGGCCACCACGGCTTCACACCACACCGCACCCTAATCACACTATTCCTTACCCTATCACCCAATTTAACATTGCTCTCATTTCCACAGCATCAATTCTACTTTCGTGCCCTGTCTGTCATACCCAATTTTCATAGCGCGTTTAATGTAGATGACCTGTTCACAAATGTAGATAGGAAGCTAGACTCAATACTAGACTGTTTATTGCTTCCATAATGTAAAAATACACGGAAAATGTAGACAGTCATATGATGTGCGCGTATGAAATACGTCATCGGCATAGGCCCAAGAAGCTACATCATGGAAGAAGTAAGGATATCCTAGAATGACAACCTTCATACAAATCAGCGTACGCCCGAAATAAGTGTTAAATGCGATAATAGATGTCGCTACCTGTATGAAAACTTTAAGCGCCCCTTGAATATTGCTCGATTTGCTCGCTTACAGAGCTTTTCCGATGTACGCCGTAATGTAAGGAGATTGTCAGTCTCTGGCTAAATGAATTCTACAGTGATTCTACAGCTATGATAACAAATCTCCAAATTCAACCTACTTTTACTAAGGCTATGGCAGCGTTTGACTTTGAGCTCTTTCCCTATAAACACAGAATATTTAATAGTACTACATACAGATTGTCCACGGAATCACCCGCCTGAATCTAGCCGGCGCGCAACTCGCGCCCATCTCGCCTTACCGTCATTTGTTTCATCCGGAGATGGTGAGTGAATCGTTGGTCGCGTACCGGTACACACACATTTACAAGTGCGCGGACGTCCTCGCACGCACACAGACGTCCTCGCACGCAAACATTGACACTTCATTCGAATTGTGTTCGAAATCGTGCTTTTATAAGCCGTGTCCGCCGTGTGCTATAAACAGTTGGTTACTTACTACCTGTATAAACACAGTTAGTTACTACCTGTAGGTGATGCCGTATCTAGTGGCCACTTGTGGGGTGTGCGTGGTAGCAATGGCGAGTAGCAAGGGGACGTCGTTGACGTCAATGTTGAGCGATTTGGTGAGAGTCGCGATGTCACAAAAGTCTGTCGTCATCAGCATGTCTGCGAGCGTTTTGGAGAGGATGCAGAATTCACGCAGCTTTCCCTCTAGGTATGATAGGCACTGCAACAAAAGAACGTCCGTTTTAGAATTAAAATGACTTGAAAAAAATAGTTTACTATTATATGGATCTGCTTTCCTGTAAAATAAGTAAAGGTAAAAGCTTTATTACCATTGACCTATAATAAGCAATAACATATGGACGAACAGTGCCTAACAGAATATGTTAAAATATATGGAGCAAACTGACATTAGAAAATACGTTCCAATATGCTAATAACGCCTCTTTATAACGAAGGCCAAACGGGTCCCGAGCTGTTGGGGCACCCGTTTGATGTGATCGCTAACAACATGTCTGTGTGTGCCGGCAAATTTCGATGGAAACACGAAATTAAAATCGTTAATACTTTTGGTGCGCGAGAATTCTATGAAACGTTTGTGGGTCAATGGAAAGTCGAGGGCAAAAGATCTTGTCGGCGTCTCCAACACGGGGGACATATATCCGCACTAAAATGATAAAATCACAGACTCTGCAATTTTTTTATTCAATAATAGGGTATTACACCATTTTTTTAAAAGTAGGTTAAAATTCTCCTTATGTCGGATTGAATCACAAGATTTTTTATTTCGATTTTTTGAATGGGATAAATACCTTAAAAAGTACTTTTAAAATTTCATTTTCAGTTTACGCGCTAAAAAGCTAGCCGCTATGTTAGCATGGTCTGTGACGTCACTAGGATAGTAAATAAGTACATAGGAACCATACAAGTCAAGGCTTTGTAACGCTTTGTTTACAGTAGCAGTGACGTCACAGCAGCTATCAATATGGCGCCTACCGTTTTGGGGCATATTAAAAAACAACATTTTATAAATGTATATATAAAATTGTTTATGCATTTTTATGATTAAAAGTCGATGTTTCGGGTAGCATTTTTATACCATCTATCATAAATCAGTACTCCCCGATTTTTCCTTGAATGGTGTATAAACCTCTTGAATGGTGTGTGTGTTGTGTGGTGCCTATTGTGTATTTTTCGTCAACAAAGTTACCTGATAGGCGGGCACGTGCGCTCGCCGCATGGTAGGTACGGCGTCCAACATGGCCGCCACCAACCCCGACATACCGCCCGAACCCGCTCGCCCCGCTATTCGCACCTCCCTGTATTCATTAATAATAAACATTGAAAAAAAAAACACTCGATTTTTGAAAAAAAAAAAATGACTACCACCGATACACCCTTCTTTATATACCCATTGTCATTGTCACAATCAAGACGAAACTATCGACACCTACTACTACTACTACAACAGCCTATTTACGGCCCACTGCTGGGCACAGGCCTCCTCTCATCACGAGAGGGTTGGGCTATAATCCCCACGCAGGCCCAGCGCGGATTGGGGACTTCACAGACATCCTTGAATTACTTCGCGGATGCGTGCAGGTTTCCTCACGATGTTTTCCTTCACCGAAAAGCTCAGTGGTAAATTCAAATTGAATTTCGCACATAAATAATTTCAGAGGTGCGAGCCGGATTTGAACCTGCGACCCTCTGCATGAGAGGCGGTAGGTCAAACCACTAGGCTACCACGGCTTTCGACATCGACACCTCGCAAGCTAAAATCAATCAAGCCATTTATGCTACTGAGCGTGAACGTGCCAAAGAAAATATTCAGACATACACTCAGAACTCTGTATGTACACTCAACAGCAATGGAAACGGGTCACTTTGTATGGAGAATCCTGTAGAAAGTGACCCGTTTCCATTGCTGTTGAGTGTACATACAGAGTTCGCCATAATCAATGTTAATTGTCTGTATATGTATGTATGTATGAGTGTCCGGGTCAAACTCAAAAATGCTGATCAAATTGACACAAAATTTAGTATGGGGGAAGATTATAACACGGGTCATCATTACTACAGAAACACATAGTACCCGCGGGAACGCGCTAACCCAATGGGGACTATCGTTTCTTTGCTCACCAGTTGGCGCCACTGTTGACTAAGGTCCAGAGGTATAGCTGTCAAAGTCGACTCTATAAGATCGGTGCGTTTATTAATTATAAATAACTATCATCATATCGAGTAGCTATACCGCACTGTTGTGCAGTTCCGTTTTATTCGGAATTTTTTCAAAGCGTTACATTGATCGCCAAATAATCCATATTCGCGATTATTTCACGAAGGAGATCACTTCTCAACAGGTAAACTAATAAAATTATAATTTATATCACGAAGCCCGCCAAAACCAGTGAAAAGTGAATGTTATTGAACCTCGCGCGACACTAGCGCCTCTAGTGGCAAATTCACACGCGATAGCCCCCATTCCACGCGGACCAAGTCGCGGGCAGAAGCTAGTTTAATAATAATAAATACTGACCAGGCGTCGGTGTCGCCGACTATGGCGACCGCCTGCGCCGGCGCGTCGCCCGCCTTGAACAGACACGACGCCAGCTCGAGGTCGCGCCGCAACTGGGCCTCCCACTCTTTAGGCGACGCGATCGTTCCTGCGGTGCAAAAATAATACTGGCTTTATTGGACCATAATTGAACACATTTAATTTTTTTTAGTAAGGCGTAATTCGAAATCCGTTACGGTACGAGTATCCTTAAGACAGAGGTCTTAAGAATTCAATAAAAAAAAGTTCCAGTTTTTTTTGTGTGTTACAGGTTCATTTAAATTTATTTTTATTTTACAATGGACTTTATTATTATGAACATTTATTTTTCATGAATTTTCTAGACCCTTGAAGACTATAAATCTCCTAGAACTTAGATTTAAGTTTAATGTAGAGACTATACATCCCTTAAAAAGTAAAGTCTATTGTGAAATTATAATTGAAATTTTGAAAAAACCTTAATATTAATGCTGATGCTGAGTTTGTTTGGCTATCTTCTTATCAGCAATGGGTTAGCAAGCGCTGGTAGATTCATTTGATTTTATGTGGCCAATTTGCTGCATAAATGATTGAATTTGAAAATTCTAACTGAGCCCATAAGTTTGAATACAAGCTAACACACATCGATGGCTAGTAATTAAAAAAAAATACCTTGTAAAATTAGATCAGGTACATAATGGTCCGAAACGCCGCCGAGTAGAGAGCCGTCGAAACCTGAGCGCGTCTGCGCCGGCTTTCGTACCAGCCGGGGCACAGAAAACTCGATCACTTGACGCACCTCTCGCTCGTTCTGTCTCTGTCCCTCACAGTTCACAACCAACGTCCCCTCCTGCTTCCTCCGAACAAACGTCTTCGGTGACACTTCACCCTCCGCCTCACTCACTACAGTCTCCTTAGCGTACTGAGGATCCGATTGCCGTGGCACGTCGTTCATATATTCCAACTCGGAAGCGTTCGTAGGGGTCTGAAGCATGGAATCCATCATTTGACACTTGTAACATGCCTCACACCGCTCTTCCTGTATCGGAGGCACCACAGTCGGATCGAATTGGAAATTATCCAGCTTCAAATTCCCCGGCTTCCCTATGTAATGCCTGTCTAGTATCTCTAGGTTCTTGCTCTTCATGTAATTAGTGACTATCTGGGGGTATTTATCGAACTCGAACTTAAAACCGGAATGTTTGATTGGCTTGGAATGTTGAAGTGTTTGCGCGCAGCATTTCGAGGGGCTTTCGGTGGAGCGCGTGCATTTCTGCTCGCAGTCGGGCTTTGGATCACAGTTTTCTTTGGTTTGGTCGCCGGTTGCGTTGCTCGCCTTCTCCGTTTGTGTTTTAGAAGATTTCTTCACGCTCTTCCCTCCGTTGGACTTATTCTTCAAGCCCACTAGTTTCTCATCGTCGCCGAGAACGAAAACAACCTTCCTTTCCACCTCGGCTTCAGAGGCAGTCGAATCTAGACTAGAATCTGATGAGGACTTGAGCATAATAGTGGGATTTCTCCTCATAGGGCGCGCTTCGTTCGACTGTTCCGCGTTTACGCTAGTAGAGAGCTGTTGGGTTAAGTTGGCAAGCGTCGTGGTCCGTTTAAAGCTAACTTGGGGTGCACTGTCGTTCACTTTAACACTGTCTTGGGTTCTTTTCAGGGTCACTATTTCGCTTTCTTTTAATACACTGTCGTGAAACTCGAAGTCGCTTCTGCTGACGTCGCCGCAGCGGACGAAGTACGTGAGTACTAGCAGGAGTCTGTTGACGAACGGGGCGGAGACTCCGCTGATGACGGTGCGAGCGGCGCGGGGCGGGAATCCGATGGTCCCACAAAGGTCGGACAGCTGCGCCCATAGCGCGTTGTGTGGCCGCCGGGCGTCGACTTCGCCGGGCCGCTTTTGCGGGTCCAACGTGTCGTACGGACTGACGGTCGTCACCCAGCCGAGGTGGTATGTTAACACGTGTGTTAACAGCGTGCTGATGAAGCTGAAAGGAGAGACCAATCTTGAGCAAAAGTGAAATTTCAATAAAATAAGCGATTCCATTTTTAGCGATGTACGTCTTTCGGCTGAAATAAATATAAAATAAATAATAAATTTATTTAGTAAGTAACTTTACAATATTATGAAATAATGATGATGACGGTCAAGGTCAAAGTCAAAACAATTTATTGCATAAATATATTGTTATACTTATTTGTCTCAAATGGTATAACCCGCGTGGATCCCTTTTTCCCATTCCCGTGCGAATTTTGGGATATGCTCTCTTAGTGTTAGTGCTCTAAGGAACGTAACCTAAATGCCAAATTTCAGCTTTCTATAACAAGTTGTTTCGTTGTCATCAGTCAGTCAATCATGGATCATGAAGAGAATATACATTGATTGAAGCCGTGGTCGCCTAGTGGTGCGACCTATCGCCTCTCATGCAGAGGGTCGGGGGTTCGATTCCGGCTCGCACCTCTAAGTTTACTTATGTGCGAAATTCAATTTGAATTAACCACTGAGCTTTTAGGTGAAGGATAACATCGTGAGGAAACCTGCACGCATCTGCGAAATAATTCAAAGATGTGTGTGAAGTCCCGAATCCGCACTGGGCCCGCGTGGGCACTATAGCCCAAACCCTCTCGTAATGAGAGGCCTGTGCCCAGTAGTGGGACGCAAATAGGCTGTAGTAGTAGTAGATTGATAAGATTGGTAAATAACAGGCTTTTACGAATAACAGTCCCACTAAAGGAGGGGACGACCGAATACGTAAACGCTAAACAGGTAAGTCATTAGTTGCACGACCGTTTAGCGCGTTTAGTAAACAGCCGTACAAAAATAGAAAAATCACGTGAAGTACGTAAACAGTTTGCGAATAGCTCAGTGAACGACTTATACCTACTGACAAAAGGTCAACGCCCAGAAATAGATGACTGGTGACAAATCAGTATTAGCAGAGACAGGGTAATTAGGACTGACAATCCCCTTACATTGCGGGCATGATACAATAATATACTTCGCCAGGTATGACAGTCCGGTATTCTGTAGTAGTGTGCGTGTCACCCGAACGTCATTCACACTGCTGTGTGTTGCAAGTGGTGTATTAAAATAATCCCCGACCCCCACCTATCCTGCGAGTGTTTCGTTAAATTATTACGTTCATTTGTTTTTAACTTGTCCCATTTTGTGTGCTTAAACAATAAAATGACAATTGTAATACGCAAATAATTTATTTTGCTTTACAACGGCAGAAAATATTTCCTTCATTTTTGTTTTATTGCAATAAAGTGGCAACTCGACTTTGACGTAAGGGTGACACGCCACCCGGATCGGCAGAGCTTGTTTTCTGAGATCATGATTGCGGCGTACATCGGAAAATCTCTGTATGTGAGCAATAACCAGGAGGCGCTCCAAATTTTCATATGTAGCCTGTACGATAAAAGGGATGACGACAGGGTGAAGAAATCGAAATTCTAATTAGTCCGTCAGTCAGGTAATGAAAAAATATTAGACACGTATTTTTAGTTTTATCAAATTAACAAAGAATGACTAACATAAAACGCATTAAAGTTGGAGAGTGGGGGCTAACTACGTCACCGTTAGGTATAAATCGTACCTAACCGTGACGTCACGCGACATTTCAACTCAATATATCTCCGTATAAGTATGATTACGTGAAAAAAGAAAAAAAACATGTCCAATACTTTTCAATGATCTTCCTGATAGACTAAGGAAAAAAAAAGTGGTCATCATCCCTATTTGAAGCGGCCCTGAATATTTCTCATGGGAGTTAAAATTTTCATACAGGCTACCTAGGCAGCGACATCTATTATCGCATTTACTTATTTCGGGCGTACGCTGATTTGTATGAAGGTTGTCATTCTAGGTTTACCTTACTTACCTACTCAATGGTCTCATCTACGTAAAGTAAAAGTTAAGTTATATTTTCAAACATATATTTTTTACAACCTCGCGGGCATATTAGGATACGTTGTAGCCTCAAGATTTCACTCGAGAGTAAATTTAATGCAGCTTTCTACTTGTGAAACATTTTCAAAATCGGTTCAGTTCAACAGATAATTTCCTATGAACACTCATAAACTCTGTATGCCTCATAGTTCTGGAGTGGCGTCCGCGAACCGGTAGACGAGCTGTCGGTAGGCCTCCAACAAGATGGAGTGACGACCTTGTAAAGGTCGCGGGAACGCGGTGGATGCGAGTGGCACAGGACCGGTCTAAGTGGCGCGCCTTGGGAAAGGCCTATGTCCAGCAGTGGACGTCTATCGGCTGAAATGATGACGATGACTCATAAACTTACAAACTGTACCTCTATATGCTAGTATTACTATAGTGTCAGAGATAATTTGGTACAGTAAAGGTCGAAATACCAAATACAAGCAAACCCACGTAGCGGAGACAGGTCTTCACTCAAGCGTCGTAATTAACGTTCGACCAAAAAAACGTCGAAACGTCACGCCATTCACAGTCATCCACCGGAATTGCATGTAACTTGGATGGTATCCAGGCAAGTCTATTTGCAAAGCGAAGATTTATTACCTCCGCTGAATATCCATTTTTTAGATAAGATAAATGTCTACTTGAAATTCGTCCAAAGCCGCTAAATCTTCACGGATCATGTGATTATAATCGGCAGCAAATTAAACAGCACTACGTTATAAAGTGGCCAGTTCTTTTGCACCTCAACTCGTTTTAATAGGGTTGAAATTGTATTACAAACGGTATTTATGAACATACAGCTATAAATTCAATTTTAACTGCGATAGCACATTATCACGTCAGATGCCACATTTACGGCGGACGGAAATAAAATCACAGGGCCGTTAAATAATAGCTCTTAAAGTCAACTATGAAATATACCTTCAGTTACGTAAAATATTACTCTAATGCTAAACACTATTCGAGTTAAGGCACAGAATATAATAATAGTACTACGTACAGAACGCCCTATCAGTATGCAGCGCGCACCTTTAGATTTCTAGCCCTAGGGCCCTAGGGATGTCACCACTGAGAAATTTATTGTAAACTAGCCGATGCCCACGACTTCGTCCCTAAACCGAAAAACCGGCCAAGAAGCGAGTTAATATCGCGGGGAGAGGATTCCGACCCTTGATTATTTTCTATGACGTCATTTTCAAACCGTTTCACAGGATAAGCTCTTTTATATGATAGATTTCAAATACCATGGACTTCTTAATAATTTTCCTGTAATCTATAACTATCCTCCGTATTTTTTCCAAAATTTTAGGTCCTCATAAGGAGTACTTTCATTTGATATGTCACATGATATAGTTTGAAAAACTTCATTAATATTTTTTCAAATTTAGCCCCCAAAAATAGGGTCTATGTTTAAAATTCATTTATTTTCGTTACACTTCCGTCTTTGGGTTTGAAACTTACATATACGTACCAAATTTCAAGTTAATCGGTCCAGAAGTTTCGGAGAAAATCGACTGTGACACACGGACGGACAGACACACGAGTGACCCTATAAGGGTTCCGTTTTTACCTCTTGAGGTTCGGAACCCTAAAAACGGTTTTCGTAACCCCACATTATTTCACTAAAAACCTATCCCATGAGACACCACATCATGGGGTATCTACGTGAGGAAAAAATAACATCCCCACATTATCTTTAACATTAATATTATCTTTAGTCATACACCTAAAAGTTGAAACTTAACAAATTAATCAATAATTGTAATAAATCATTATAAATACCTACATATCGTGAATAACTTTGTAAACTATTTGTTTGTAAACTGACTTTTAACTATTGTTAATAATCAATTTTTCATTTTCATTCATTTTCATTAGGTATACACTAAAAAAAGAATTGCTTCACACGTCAGTTGGACTTGTGAGATTGAGCGCCATTATTTTGTATGCGGACAGGGGAACTATCTCCATGACTACAGATTCCCCATCCTACAGATTCTCTAATCTACGGATTCCCAATTTAACAGATAACCAATTACACAGGTTCCCAATTTAACAGATAACCAATTACACAGGTTCCCAATTCTACATATTGTTTATTCCACAGTTTCTTATCTGACTACTATTTTACCGGTAAAGATCCACTCAGTCCGTTAGGTGTGAATGTAGGTTAGGTTCGTTAGTTATCTATATACGCCCGAAGGGCAAACTACCTAGAAATAGGGGCCCCGCGTAGCGGGGACCCGTCGACCCAGTCACATTCCTAAGTCTTTGCATATTCACATGAAAATCTGTAGAATTAGGAATATGTAGACATGGAAATCTGTAGAGTTGGAATTATGTACAGATAAAATTCTGTAAAATTGGGAATCTGTACACTTGGGAATGTGTAGAAATAGAAATCTGTAGACATGGTATTCTGTAAAAGAAATCTGTAGAACTGGGAACAATTCGGACAGGGAATGTGTTAATTATTAATTATACTTACAAATTAGTGTTCTTAGTGTCGCCGACGGCTAGCACGGAGCACAGGTCTTGCAGAAGCGAGTCGGCTATCTTGTGCGACCTCGGGGCGTCGCTGGTAACCAAGCTGAGCCACACGGGCTGAAGCCGCGGGCCCTCGATCAGGTCTGAAAGCCTGCGAGGTAAGTATAATTTTACTTCACTATCAAATAAGTATAATTCTTAATACAATTGCTCACAAAGAAAATAATAGTAATATCTAATAGACATCTCCCAGCGACGGATGAAGTGTCTATGATTCATGACCAACTCACCAGCTGGCAGCGTCGATGGCGGCCTGGTGTAGGGTGGCCACGAACTGGCCGCCGGCCCCGGCCGTCATTGTGGCGAGACGTAGTCAACAGACCAGGCTTTGTAGCTGAGACATCTCCCAGCGACGGATGAAGTGTCTATGATTCATGACCAACTCACCAGCTGGCAGCATCGATGGCGGCTTGGCGGCCTGGTGTAGGGTGGCCACGAACTGGCCGCCGGCCCCGGCCGTCATTGTGGCGAGACGTAGTCAACAGACCAGGCTTTGTAGCTGAGACATCTCCCAGCGACGGATGAAGTGTGTATGATTCATGACCAACCCACCAGCTGGCAGCGTCGATGGCGGCCTGGTGTAGGGTGGCCACGAACTGGCCGCCGGCCCCGGCCGTCATTGTGGCGAGACGTAGTCAACAGACCAGGCTTTGTAGCTGAGACATCTCCCAGCGACGGATGAAGTGTCTATGATTCATGACCAACTCACCAGCTGGCAGCGTCGATGGCGGCCTGGTGTAGGGTGGCCACGAACTGGCCGCCGGCCCCGGCCGTCATTGTGGCGAGACGTAGTCAACAGACCAGGCTTTGTAGCTGAGACTTCTCCCAGCGACGGATGAAGTGTCTATCATTCATGTCAACTCACCAGCTGGCAGCGTCGATGGCGGCCTGGTGTAGGGTGGCCACGAACTGGCCGCCGGCCCCGGCCGTCATTGTGGCGAGACGCAGCCGGCAGACCAGGCTCTGTAGCTGTGGAGACATCTCCACGCATCGACGTATGAAGTCTCTATGGAAAAAGATCATAATTAGTTCCATGGCGTAAAGGAAACACTATGTGTATAGCACGTCACAACTTAGAAGGAGAGCGGATTAAGGCGAGTAGTGAGGCAAAAATGCAAATTCGAGGTGTTTTTGTAACCATTTTTCTATAATTGTAACAAGTTGTCATCTGCAAAGTTTACGAATATGGAACACAAATATAGTCAATTAGTGTTTCTGGTATTTTATATCGTCTTATATGTAATGATTTGTACTATGGATGTCATTTAAGAAATCCTTAATCCTCCTATATGTAACCATTTATTTCCGCTTAGGAAAAAATGTACGTTGCCAAATTTTTTGCAAGTACTTTTCAGAATTTTATCTAGGGCTTTACCTTCTAACTTATATGATAAATAGCTTTTAGACGAAAAACCTATGTCTTACTTAGTGTATAATCACAAGTATCACAACACACATTTGCTGCGCTTATTATGGTAGGCGTTTTGTTGAATTATGCGGCGTTTTTTATATTTTTAAATATTTTTATTTATTGATTAAAAAATATCTAAACTATCATGATTACTAAAGAAAGAAGGATAAAAGTTCGTTTCATAAATTTGACTTTTATATTGGATTTGAAGTAGTGTTATTTTTCTATAACTTCATTGCATTAAACAGAAAGTTGTGGTTGAGAACAAGGCGACGTTGCGAGTTTCGGCACTCGTGTTGTTTACCTCGCGGTCGCGCGCGCTGTTGCCAGCTAGGTAGGTATCCCGAACTCGATCAGAGGACGCACAGCATGGTCGGCCTGCCGGCCGGCACTCGGAAATGAGTGAATAGCGAGTGAGTAACTAGCGAGAGAGTAAGTCGAGTGGAGTGATTTGTCTCGAGGATTTGCATTTTATTGTTGTTATAGATACTTATTTGTTAAGTTTGTTTTGTTACTCCGTAATAGTGTTCTTGTTATAATATTGTTATTGTTACCTAGTGTTAAAATGGGTAATAAAAAGGGCGAAAGCGACAAGGGCGAACCGCTTATTACCTCAAGAAAGTCGCTGAAAAGTAGAGTCGCTTCGCCTGTTTGCGTCCACTTACTGGAGTTGGCAAGTTTGAAGGTGAAAATAAAAATGTTCTTATTGAAATTTTGATTATAAAAGGGATGTAATGTATTGATTATATAGTCCTTTTCAATATAACTTATAGTTTTGGTCGAAACATCTGGTAGTTTTCAAAAAAACGACACAAATAGGTAAATTAGGCGATTTACCCAGTTTGCGTCCACTTAATCCAGATTGCGTCCACCTATGGACCAATTCGCGTCCACCAACTTAGAAAAGGAATCTGAATTGATGTTTTTATAGTAACTAGCTTTTTCTCAAACATGCTCGGTAATGTTCGTGTTACTTTCAAAAAAAGAAGACGCCAGGCTGTCCATTGCCGGCCTTGGCCAGCAAAAACATTATTGTCGTGTGTGTTTTTTTTTAATTCGCTTGCTATTTGAGACACCTCTGTAGAGAAACTGACAAATCCATGGAGGTAATGAGTACAACTTCCATGGCCAAATCATCCACGATCATGGAAGTAGTAAATACTGATGTGGGGTAAGTGCGCCTAAATTTATTTCGCCCCTATGCCTTGTAAACAGCCAACTACTAGTTGAGTAATATTTATAGGTTTCGATATATTTATGTTAGGCGCACTTACCCCATCCTAGCGCACTTGCCCCGACTGACCTTACGTATTTCCTCGCTGTTTGAGAAAAGCATTATATATACCTCGGCCGCAATTGCGATTGCCGGACTCGTACTAATAGAATCGTCCGGCAATGCGCTACTTGGCGGCCTCTGCAATATTGTACTATTCCCCGCAACTTCGTATGCGCAGAAATATTAAAATGAAAGATCCCGTTTTTTCCCGTTCCCGTGGGAATTTCGGGAAATCCTCTCTTAGCGCTCCCATACGTTCCCTAAGGAACCTGCATGCCAAATTTCAGCCCGATCCGTCCAGTGGTAAGTAAGTAAGTAACACTTTATTGTACAGAAAAAAAAACACAAATACAATTATCAATACAGAGAAGAGACACATGTACAAAGGCAAAGTGGTTTGGGCTGTGCGTTGATAAATCACTATGTCAGTCAGTCAGTCAGTCACCTTTGAGTTTTATATATTTAGACTAGCTTTTCCCCGCAACTTCGTATGCGCAGAAATATTAAAATGACAAACCCCGTTTTTTCCCGTTCCCGTGGGAATTTCGGGAAATCCTTTCTTAGCGGATGCCTACGTCATAACATCTACCTGCATGCCAAATTTCAGCCAGATCCGTCCAGTGGTTTGGGCTGTGCGTTGATAGATCACTATGTCAGTCAGTCAGTCACCTTCGAGTTTTATATATTTAGACTAGCTTTTCCCCACAACTTCGTATGCGCAGAAATATTAAAATGAAAAACCCCGTTTTTTCCCGTTTCCGTGGGAATTTCGGGAAATCCTTTCTTAGCGGATGCCTACGTCATAACATCTACCTGCATGCCAAATTTCAGCCAGATCCGTCCAGTGGTTTGGGCTGTGCGTTGATAGATCACTATGTCAGTCACCTTTGAGTTTTATATATTTAGATGTACAGAATATATATTTAGATTGTACATAATGATCGGATTTTAACAATGACTTTATTCAAGAATATTTGACATAAAAAAATCATTATTATAATTAATAAAACCATGAACATTTTTTTTTCCAGACAGGCCAGTTTTCCTGCTGTTTGTACTTTATTATGAATGTAGTCATTGCATTGCATATTCTTAAACTACGACTTTGATACGAAAAAACATTAAAAATATCTAAATATCACTAGTACCATGTTCAGCATGTAAATTAATTAAAAAAGTATTCAATTCATAAAAAAAATATACAAAAAGTTATTATAAGCGGTGATTTGAACCCGCGCCCCCCTCTTGCGCTCTCATGTACGTCATGATGAATTTGGACCGCTGGGCCACGGTAGACTTAAGACAGCGGGCGAAATTAACCATTGCTATCGTTGTAATTTACGTTAGCGTATTTGGCGCGGTTATTATTGAGAGGATCGGGCTCAAAACGCTCAAGGTCATCGACGGCTACAGGCGCCTTAAGCAATAATGGACTATGCGTCAACGGCTTCAGTGCTTCGAAGCGCGCCTTCTAAGTTGTAGCGTGCTATACTGAGTTAACCCGCGTTCGTAGCCCGTCATAAAATATAGTATATTTTGATGCTACGAAAGCGAGCGTCAACATTAGGGACGAGTGAAAATAACAATGTCGCACGTGTAGCAAACGACATTTTTAATATTTTGGGAAAAAAGAAATATAATTTTTAACGAACATGATGAAGTTCAAAGCACGCACACTACCTGTCATAAAACAAAAAGCGCTCGATTGGAAATGACAAAATTTTGGCACGCTAAACAGGTATCGAAATGTTAACTTTTTGAGCAACTGTATTAAAAAGCTACTTAATGGACATATAACGTTTATTTAATTGCATAAATTCATATAATTCAAAAGAATTCAAATAAGAAAAGCCATAGCCATTTAATGAAGTATAGAGATATAAAATGAACTACGAATGAATTTTTACTGTAACTAAAATTCGCCACTGATTGGGAAATACTTGTGTGCCTGTCTAGATCGTTATTGTAATATAATAACAAGCCCTATTGTTCACCACTAACGTGTGTGAGAACTGTTTCAGGATGAAGAATATTCGATAAGTACCTATATGTTATTACGGTATGTGTTTCCCTAATAGGCGAAACAAAATAATATTTTACTACGCAGTTGAGGAAAACCACTGCTATAGTACATTATTAGCTTAGTACATTCATTAGTTCACTACACGTCAATGGATAAGTAATGTAGTTGTTTTCTTTATTGAAGTACTTCCTTATCGAGGATGTGCTGTAAGAACAGAAATTTTCAAGTACCGTGTCCACTTTTATGAATCGATTTGTTTACGTCGAGTTAAGAGGGTTTATCCTGAAATTTGGCAACGTCGCATATAGCTGTCAAATGTTCCGCTGTTTTTATTGATTTCTCAATATTGCTGAATTAAAAAGGAATATATCATTCTATGGTTGTATGGCGCGTCTCGTTTTATATTTGTTGGTTAGGCATTGAAATAATAAGATTACATTAAAATGCATGGAAACTGCGATGGAAAGTTTTCAAAAGATATTACTTCCATAATACTAAAAATTCCGTGTTCCTATGGTTACTGTCGCAAGCCATACTTAATGTTATATTCAACCATAGAGCGATAATTCATGTTTTCATTCAGTAATATTCAGAATTAATGAAAACAGCAAAATATTTGACAGCTATTTGCGACGTTGCCAACTTTCGGAGTAAACCCTCTTAATGATAAAATTCGACTTATGGATACTTGAGGCCTTAAGTCTTGAAGTCATCATAGCCAAGTGGCAGTGGCAACAATAAGTTTTTTATGGTATTATAGGCAAACGAGCGCACAGCCCACGTGATGGTAAGTGGTCACTGCGGCCCATGGCCACCGAAATCCTTTGATCCCCATTAAGAAACCATAAGATCTCGAATGCGTTGCCTACCCTGAGGCCTAAGATGGTGGCTTCTGTGCCAGAAATTTCACCGGTACTAAGTAAGGTATTTTTCTTAATTTAAGACAATTCAAAGACAAAGGGCCACCATATTCCTGCTCACCAGTTGTCGCCACTATCGTGTGACGTTTGGATGTCAATGTATTTTTTTGTTATTATAAAGGAACAATAGTGTCAATGTCCTGTGTGGGGACTATAGCCCAAACCCTCTCATGATGAGGGGAGACCTGCGCCCAGCAGTGGGACGCAAATAGGCTGTAGTAGTAGTGGTAGTAGTGTCAATGTCACTGTGAGATTTGAAGTTTCGGACACCACAGTGTTGCCAATATAGCACAATAACATGGTTATAATGTGCTAAATTGGTAACACTGAACCTCGAGCGACACAAGCGCTCCTAACGCCCTCATTAATAATAAAAAGGACTTACTTCTCAGCAGCGTCAGGTACGGTTATCAACAGCGCCAATCCCAGCTTGTTTTTCTTCGACGCAGCGGATCCGCCACTAGACAAACTGTCTGTCGTGCCACTGGTGGAACTGTTGCTGTAAATCTGCAACAATACGTATAACAAATACTCTTATTGACAACAAAGTTCACTATAAGATTGTCATCAGCTTTGAGTCGGTTCACTTGACACCAACTTTGTAGGCTGTCGGAGTTTGAAGTCGGTTTTTTCGGCTACAGATTCCAAACATGGCTACAATAGGACGTAAGTCTCACTGTAGTCTTTGAAATTGATGCCAAAATCATACACGTGCTAACAAATTTTGAGGAGTTCCCTCAGTTTCTCATGGATCCCATCATCAGAACTGAACCAAATTAAAATGGGACCAATCCGTAGGTACCATCTTTCGATTAAAAAAGAATCATCGAAATCGGTTCACAATTTCCGGGTTTCCTTTTTTCGAAAGTCTGTTAAAAAATATAAGAATAGACCTTATGTCTACTACAGTAATAAAAATTATAATGAAGGGTGTTCTTATCGCACAACAATAACAATTATCACAAAAACAAGGTGAAATAGACCTACAATTCTGAATTTAGGTGTGAAGATGCGACTGAACCATATTTGACGACAAAAGTATTTGTCGACAGTCATTCATGTAGTTTTAAAAAATAAATTCCATTTTCTTTGCATAGTTTCAGTCTGTTTTGAAGAGAAAAGGTAGCCGATATCAACATGTCTTAAATTCTCCTACTTTGTACTTTCTATAAGTTTATGAAATGTAATGTACTTGTATGTAGGTATAAAATTTATTTGAAAATTTTGTGAAACATGGGCCAATTTCAGCATAGCGCACTGAGTGTGTGTCTCTCTGTGTGTGTGTGTGTGTATTACATATAGATGTGTTTTTTTCTCCATATAATATATTATTAATGGAAATGCATATACACTTACTAATGTATATGCACTTAGGTATCTATAAAAAGAGTAGCACTTAATATTGGAGCGATACCGCAGACTCGCTAATAATGCAAAACAATGCTTAAAATGGCACGTTATCTTATTTTATGTTCCAGACGTGTTAATTAAATTTCTGTGCAAATGCACATAGTAAACAAATTATCACATTCGGACCGTGAACTATTGACTATTGAACACACTGACATGATTGTTTAGTTCGAACATAATTCAGATAAATGTAAGAAGTCGTTTAATAGTGATGGATGCGCGTGCGGTGCAGGCAGCTAATAAATAGTCCAGTAGCAAATCTTGCGGTCGACCTATGCCCATAAGTTCAAGAGTAAGTTTCAGATAATGTAGCTCTACTATCTAAACTAAACTAAAATCTTGTAAAGTTTGCTAGTTACTTATACAAAAACAAAATAAATGTATATGATAAAAGAAGAAACAAAATCAAAAATAAGTGACACTTCGTCACTACGGTCTCTCTTCTTCCCTATTCTATCCTCCCCTTCCCTAGCTTCTTCCCTATGCTTCTATCCCATCTTCCCTAATTCTATGTCCCCCATCCTCCCTTATCCCATACGCCCTATCCTCCTGCCCTTTCGAGATCGGCAGCGCATTGTTGACGCCTCTAGTGTTACAAATGTCTATAGGCGGCGGTGACTACTTACCACCAGATGGGCCGTCTGTTTTTATCAATCTTTTTTGTTTTTAACATCAAAAGGATCGCTCTTCGTAGCGAAATTTGGTGAAACCTGTGTAGTACTAGTAGTAGTGTGTAGCATTAGCAGTGGATTTCTATTTCTTTCTTTAAGTATTTATTTATATAAAAATGTTTTTAAAAGGATTTCTATTTATTTATTTATTTCTTTGAGCTGAATGAAGAAACATAAACGAGTCTACAACATACCAAACCTTAAGGATGGCAAAGAGGTCATAAGGGATGTTTCGAATAATTTCATTCACATATGTGAATGATTCGCATAATTTTTCGCATCCGCATCGATATTTGCATTTTGATATTGATAAGTTATCAGTTGACTTTATTTTTATGAGGTATACCATACCTACTGTACGTTTTGTTTTCTTTTTCAGTTTATTATTAAATTTTTAACTAGATTGTGATCAAATTGATATTCGTGACATCCCTAATTAGCATCAAAGACCTAACTCAATTGTCGTAGACAATGAAGAAATCTTTTTATTCCCTTTAAAAGAACTCTATGTACTCGTACGCCTGCGAACCTGCGATCCTTGCCATGACGTCCTTCAGAGATGTTTACAGTAACTCAATCGGAAATACTAGTAAATTACAAGAAATCAGGTATTGAAAACTTTGTTACTAAGTTCATCATGCTTAACGGTTCTCAAAGAAGCGCGTGAATAAACCATCGTATCTATCAGGCTGTTCCTTCTGACTCATGCCACAAGTAACAGTCACTTGTGAGTTATCAGGTTACATGCGAATTTGTGGTAATGGCTCTCTCGTCAGCGATAGCGCATCATGTGACTGATACGGTCCCATGTGACTCATCACAAGGTGAACGATAAACTGCATGCAAACAAAATTGACTCGTGACTTGTGGCTGGCTTTCTCCTTTGGAGGGGTCAATATCAAGGCTTCCAATTTAGAGCCCTATCACTCGAATAATCTCGATAATGATAACGTACTAGAATATACAATAACATTTACTTTATTGTACACCACACATTCAAGGAACAGTACAGACAATGTAATTACACAAAAAGTATGGCATACAGCAGGCGGTCTTATCGCTTAATAGCGATCTCTACCGGACAACCTTTGGATAGTGAAGATGAAGAAATACAAACTAGGTTCGTAGGCGGGGCTCTGTACTAAGATGTGCAGAAGAAACAAACACAAAATGTAATAAACATGCTTAAATACATTTATACATAAATATATAACTGCCAAATAAATTAAAATGTGTAATACATATCCAGGCATGCAATTTAGAGCGCTATAACACTCGAATAATCTCGATAATGATAACGTACTAGAATATATTATAAGCTGTGAAAGTATTATGGAATGTAAGTACATACAAACGTTATACATAGTTTTAATCTGTGGAATATTACTGTAGATAACAAACAAATACATCACAACATGAAGCTCCCGCACCCCTATCCGTGCGGGTGGTTCAAAAACCATAGGTAAGCAAGGTAAAAAAAAGGCAAATGAGTTTTTTACTCAAAAAATGGGCTTAACTATGGGCCGCTGCACCGAATAATATGAAACTTGGTATAAGAAAATATGAAGAAACTTTGAGTCGAGGGGAAGGACATATGCTACTTTTTATACTGGTAAAACTCATAGTTCCCTTGGGAAAACTATAACCTAATTCCACGCGGACATGTAAGACGTTTGACAAAGTTCGGAAATAATTGTAAACAGCCAATTGTTTCTTCTCAAACTGCGATGTGCTTTACTTATCGAAAGGACCTGTAGAAAAATCGAGAAGTGTTATTTTAGTCGTAGATAAGTAGTAAATGAGGTGTTGTCACGTGGTATTTTCGAATGCAAATACGCTGCGGCGTAGTAACGCTTATCCGACTGATAAAAAGAGCGTTGACGTGTTTACTTCGCGAGGCGGAAAACAAAGGACCCCCCGCAAAAGTTGTAAGGGAAATGTGGTTTTAGTTTAATTTTGTTGAAATTTGGCTATGATTTAAGTGTCCTGATAAAAAGTCCCTTTAGAAAGAAAGAAAGAAAACATTTATTCATGACATTACACAACACACACACACACAAAAGCCAAAAAAAAGAGCAACATATATACAGAACAAAAGTGCTGGTGGTCCTTTAGGTGCTACCACGGTTCCCGAACCCATTTCCGAGACTCTATACTTACGGTAAGTACTCCTGACCAGCGGTAAATAACCATTGTCTAAGAAGTGAAGATCGATTTGACGTTTGTGTGCCATTGCGAACATTAAGGTTCTTAAACATAATAATGAAAAGAAAAACTTACTATTTACGATTTTTTAAGTTTCATTTACTTAGGTACTACTATTATTGCGGATCTTACATCTTACGTTCATAACTATGCAACCAGAAGGTGCATCTAGTCCTATTTATTATTATTATTGGGGTTTGTAGGACGCCATGGCTGATCTATTGTGACGGCCCTTTTGAGTTTTATTACAGTTCACCTGAAATGCCTATTCCTATAAAGGGCGTCCTATATACGAAGAATAAGCACTTAAAAACTGCTCTCACTTCAGTTTTTCTAATTTTTGCATTAACGTTACGACAGCTTCTGAACAATTAATGCTACTCAATGCCGGTTGATTTTTAGTTTCTGTTTCGTTTATTTTACCTGCTATACTGGTATAAATAAAAAATATTCGTTTATGGATTACCCCTCGTAGTTCAAATGACATGGAATAAAAAAGGTGCAATATCTAGAGAACTAAGCTGCGAGTCTCCAGTCCCGTTGGTGGTTTGACTGGGAACACTTCCTTGAGAAAAGACATAGAACAAAAGACGCAAAATAACTAACCTAAGAACCTAACCTCTTGGTGGCGACCTGCTGGTTCCCCGTTTAAATCATAGTACATGGGCAGCCGAGATTCGCTCGGGTGGAAATAACCAAAATCGAGTTCTCTCAGATATGAGACGTAGCTATTTTTTCGCACCCATAAACCCCTCTATTCCAATTTTCTTCCAAATCGTTAGAGCCGTTTCTGAGATCGTTCGCATAAATAAATATACAAGATTAGCGCGTTTAAAGTATAAGATAGAGCAAAAGAGATACGACATCGTGTGTGTAGAACAAACCTGTGAATGTCTAATCCCGTTAGTGGATTGAAGGTTCCATTCTCGCCGCAAAGCGAAGTGTCGACCGCCACAATAGAAGTAAGTATGGCGCCAGTCGTCACTTAGGTTCGCGGCGAGTATATAGTTCAAATGACACGGAATAAAAAAATAATATCTACAACTAACCTGCGAGTCTCCAGTCCCGTTGGTGGCTAAACTGGGCACGCTCAGCAGGTTGGAACTGTTCCCGAGCTCGAACTTGGTCGCGATGTTCCGGAACGTCCTCCGCTGCCAGCTGCCATTGCTCGACGCACTCAGCTTGCGGCCTGACGGTGCTACACGGAACATAAGATGTGATTACACTTTGAGAAATGATAGAAGACTATAACAGCTAGGTAAAAACAACAGGGGCTCTATTCGAAAAGTTACATAGGGAAAGGGAACTTCCATATCCCTACTGTTAAAGCGTTACTTACCGACAAAGCAGTGACGTTTTAATTTTCCCTATACCTTCTTAATGAAATCCCTTTTGCGTCCGGAATGAGGCCCCAGGTAGTAAACAGAGGGGCACCGCAATTTTGCTCGCCGGGGGGACCCGCCAAGTAACTATAAGTAAGTAGCTATACTTTTACTAGACTATCGAGTGGTACAAGGTCTTTGCAACATATACACCAATCTGGGAACGCAGCATCTACTATACATACATATCGATTAGGTAATAATATGGAAACCTTACTATGAAAAGTGAAATCCTCCTGGCCGTTGGCGCCATCCCAAACGTCAAACATCGAGAAGTAATCGTAGGTAGAACCGATGCTGCTATGTGGAGTTTGATCACCGTAGAACCCTGCAAAACAACTTGACCTGAGCTACGTTGTAGGTAAACCTACACTCCACCGCAATGTAATCGGGTCACTTTGTATGAAAAATCGTATACACCCATCATACAAATCTGCGTAGGTACGCCCGAAGTAAGTGTAGTATTCCTCGCTGTCTTTAAAATCAAACTTAAGGATCATTTTAAGAAATGACTTGCTTTTTGATCTTTTTCCTCTTCTTCATCTGGGTTTCGGCTGTCATTAGTTTATTTTAGACTGTACGTAGTTTATTTATGTTTACTGATTATATTTGTGTTATGACTATATACCTATTTATTATTGTGTATGTTTATATTTGTGATTTCTGATATGTATATAATTTATGATATATGACATATCGTCATTACGAGCACCGCCTACCAACATATCTCTTTTACTTGATATCCACTACCCAAAGGTTGTCTGGGAGACATCGCTCTATTAGCGATAAGACCACCTGCTGTATATCTAACAACATGTTTTCGTGATCTTTTTGTTCTGTCCTTTTTTTCTCTATTGTGTGGTGTTCAATAAAGAGTATTTGTATTGTATTGTAAGTGTTAAGTGCGATAATAGATATCGCTGCCTAGGTAGCAATGATAGCATGTTTGAAAAATTGAAGCACCCTGGATATTGCTCACACAGAGAGCTTTTCAATGTAGGTACGCCGTAATGCAAGGAGATTGCCAGTCTATATAATTTACCGTGTCTCTGGTTTTAGGAACATTTCTTTCAGTAGAGTGATTACGACCACTTTCCAATATTACGGCGTCAGCGTCATTGTTAACTTATCGTTCAAACTTATCATTAAACATCATCGTATACTATATTTGGAGAAAGAGTCTTTGTTAAATCAGATACTAATACTACTTTGATTGTGCTAAAAACTAGTACCTATCAAAACTTTGTGTGGCTTACAAATGTTCTCGCTAGAACGTTTTGTCTTGTTCGATAAGTTTTTTTTTTGTAATACATACCCTAACTGAGGTAGTCAAACAAAACTAAAATATACTAAGGAAACGCGTATTATGTTTTGAAACAATTAGAGTGTTTACGGTTTCCTACATACAACGTTACGCACCTACGCAAGTTCGCGGTCAAAACTATAAATAGTTTAACAATTATTAGACCTTGTGGGTGTCACTTCACGAATAGTCAAGGACGTATTGAAACGAAAACTTGTATGTGTTTTTTTTAATTATACTAATGTGTGGTTTAGAGCGTTTAGAAGGCAGGCACATTTTTCTTGATTTCCTTGGTTAACATTCATATCATTACCATTGCCATAAAAATAAATATCGATCTTTTCCATTTGAGTTTATTTTATTGCTGAGTAATTTAATTATTGATTAATAAAGGCAGCAAATGTGCAATTTAGTAGCAGTTTTAGTAAAAAAAAAGCATAGCTGTCAAAGTGATGTGTATTATTCTAACCACTTTATGACTTTTGAGTTACTATAATGATAGTACCTAGGGTATCACGCTCAGTATTTCCGTGTAGTCCATTAGTCCATTCCATCAACCTTGTATGACGGCGACATATTGATGGAAATGACGTGTGCGTATTAATTTGTATCCTACATTCTTGTTTTAAGGTAGCTTTTTAAATCATCAGTCCGTCTGTCAGTGGGACACTGACTGAGAGTGTAACCTTTGCCTATGGCAGAGGTGTTTATTTAGCTAAGGAATAACTCGAGATTTTTGAAAAAATAAAAATAAATCCCGACTGCATTCAAACTTGATATACCCGATGTCACTCTCACAATCAAGACGAATCTACCGACACCTCAAAAGCTATTATCTATCACGCTGTTTAGGCTACAGAGAGTGCCAAAGAACTATGAGTACACACATAAATGCACTCGAAAAACATAGCCCTCCTACTGGCGCAGTCGAGTAAAAATGATAATACATAAATTGTTACTACGCTACGGTCACATCACGAGAACTGCGAATAGTCGTTGGAGTAAACGCGTTCTTGAGTGGAGACCACGACAAGGCAAACGAAGTGTAGGGCGCCCTGTTGCCAGGTGGAGTGACGATTTGCGCAAGGTGGCCGGTGTAGATTGGATGCGGCACGCCTTGGACAGAGCTCATTGGCGTGCATTGGGTGAGGCTTACGTCCAGCAGTGGACTACTATGGGCTGTTGATGATGATGATGATGAAATTGTTACATACCCGAGTCTCCTCTATCAATGGAGAAACTCAAAGAAACCCCTTCTTCCTTCTGTACGGGCATGTTCAATGGCGACGAACTCTCCCGCAGTTCAACATTGCTGTCTTCAGCCTTTCTGGTCGCACGGCTTACGCGGCGTGAAGTCGGCACGCTGAATACCTTTGTGCACATCAACCTGGCCAAAATAATGAAGTGGAATTTCTTGTAAATGTAATAGGGATGACGACAACTTTTTTTTCCTTAGTCTATCAGGAAGATTATTGAAAAGTATTGGACACGTATTTTTTCTTTTTTCACGTAATCAAACTTATACGGAGATATATTGAGTTGAAATGTCGCGTGACGGCACGGTTAGGTACGATTTATACCTAACGGTGACGTAGTTAGCCCCCACTCTCCAACTTTAATGCGTTTTAACTTGGTAATTCTTTTTTAATTTGATAAAACGAAAAATACGTGTAATATTTTTTTATTACCTGACTGTCGTCATCCCTATTCTCTTGCCATTTCCATTTTGAATTTACCACTGAGGTTTTCGGTGAAGGAAAACATCGTGAGTAAACCTGCACGCATCAGCAAAATAATTCAAGGATATGTGTGTGTGCTAATCCACACTGGGCATGCGTGGGTACTATAGCCCAAACCCTCTCGTGATGAGAGGAGGCCTGTGCCCACAACAACTCCCGTTTCAAACCAGTCTGGCAGAATTTTGGTGCTCTTTTTTCTGGTAGCCATTGCAGCAATGGAATCACGAAAACAATGTTTTTTTTTGTCATTGGTATAGGCAAACGAGCGCACAGCCCACCTGATAGTAAGTGGACACTGCGGCCCATGGACACCGAAATCCTATGATCCCCCATTAAGAAACCGTAAGATCTCGAATGCGTTGCCTACCCTGAAGCCTCAGATGAATGCCTCTGTGGCAAAAATTTCGCCGGCTGCCCTTGTGTGTGAGACTGTTTGAGGCTAAAATGAAAGTAGCGCTTTGTTCTCGAACAAAACAAGGTTACCTCTTCGGTTCGTCCATGATGTGAATTTTCAATGAGACGCTCTTGCAGTTCATAGCGACGGCGCCGAATATCATCTCACCGAGTAGGCTCGCATCCGACGCTGGACCTTTATACTGGACAAACAAAATATAACACTGTAATCTTATCTTATATCACAGAATATTTAATAGTACTACGTACAGAATGGCCACGGAATTACCCGCCTGAATGTGCCCGCGCGAAACTCGTGCCCAACTCGCCTTGCCATCCGGAGATGGTGAGTGAATCGTTGGCCAGCGTACTGGTACACACACATTCACACGTGTACAGACGTCCTTGACACTTCATTCAAATTGTGTTCGAGATCGTGTTTTTATACGCCGTGTCCACCATATGCTTATACTTTAAACGCGCTAATCTTATACATTTATTTATTTACCCAAGCGATCTCAGAAACGGCTCTAACAATTTGTAAAATAAAGGTTTACTACTAATCGATCTAGCTAAGTCCCATATCTGAGAAAACTCTGTTTTAGCTATTTTCACCCGAGCAAAGAAAGAAAGAAAAACATTTATTCATGACGATAACACACAACATGAAAGCAAATAACATAAAAAGACTGGTTATGGTTGGTCACGAAAAAAAATCTCGGTCGCCCAGGTAAGTTACTGCTTTATTAAGCAAATACTACATTTAGCGCATTTTGCCAAACTATAGAAATCCTATATATATACGAGTATATGCCTCTATTTAATAACAGATATCTTGGACATGACTTCCAAGTGAAATGAACTTTTTTATAGAGAAAGTTAAAATCGAAGTCCAATTGGACTAATCAGACCATAGCATTCAAGTGCTGCAAGCTGCAATCTGTGAAAAATTTGTGAGAGGAAAATGTAAGCGGATCGCTTTGGTTTATAATAAAGCTGCAATATTAAACTAAACTAATGAAACATTACGAAAGAAAATGCCAAAGCCAACAATATTTCGCCGTTGTCAATGTTGTCATTGTCAAGATATCATTCCTTTAATTTGTAAATACAGAAATAAAAATCAACAGATGGCCGGTCGACGGGCGCGATTGTAACGGACACGTAACAAATATCCTCATAACGTTGTAAATCGTTATTGTTGGCATCAGAGTCTATTTTCAGTCATGTTCAGTATTTCAAATATTTTGAAAAGCAGTTTTCAACATTGCCGTTAAACTGATTTTAGTTCAGTCCAAGGCAATATGACGAATAACATTGAAATTTGATGACTTCAAATAGACCAAAACTGATCCATGACATTATATTATCCATATCCATACTAATATAATACATGCGAAAGTAACTCTGTCTGTCTATCTGTCTGTATGTCTGTTACATGTTCACGCTTCAACCGCTTGACCGATTTACATGAAATTTGGCACGGAAATAGTTGAAGTCCCGAGAAAGGACATAGGGCACTTTTCATCCCGGAAAAATGCATAGTTCCTGCGGGAACGGGATAGCGGAATTCCACGCGGACGAAGTCGCAGGCACAAGCTTGTAATCTATAAAGCAAATTATCCTTTGATTGTAATCAAAGACAATGGTTCGTTATTGTTACCCTGTCATCATCATCATCATCATCATCATTTCAGCCGAAAGACGTCCACTGCTGGACATAGGCCTCCCCCAAGGCTCGCCACTCCGACCGGTCCTGTGCCACCTGCTTTCACCGGTTTCCCGCGACTTTCACGAGGTCGTCGTGCCATCTTGTTGGAGGCCTACCGACAGCTCGTCTCCCGGTTCGCGGACGCCACTCGAGAACTTTCCGGCCCCATCGGCCATCAGTCCTGCGAGCAATGTGCCCCGCCCACTGCCACTTAAGGTTCCCCTACTATTACCCTGTGGTTATTGTGTGGGTATTGTTACCCTGTGCCCCCTTTAAATGTTCACATACATATCAGATTTGATAGATTACGCAAATACGCTCTCTATCATGGTCGTGTTTGAATATTAATTCAAATATTCAATATTTGTTGTGTAAAGACATACAGAGTTGTTTGCATTCAATTTATATAAAAGACTCCGCGGACTTCATACCGTCTTGGTTTTTTTTTGTATGAAAAATAGCTTACGTCCTATTCTCAGACCTACTGAATATACAGTTATACACACAAAATTTCATAAGAATCAGTCTTATAAATTAGTTAGTTATATTAGAAATAGTTTCATATATTACATAAGATATTAGAAGAAGATGTACCGTGTCCACATACTAATTTTCGATGTTTTCAGACCAATAGATATTAGCGGCTATTTATATGAAGTGAAGGCCATTTTTCATGATTTATGATCTAATGGGTTCTGAATGTCAACTATAGCCCTTGAATTAATTTTATCTCTTGTTATGTAGAAATACGTTCATAAAACTCGGGAAAACCGCGTGACAAATTGCTTGTGTGGATATTGCTGTTATGTGGCAACCAGGAAGCGATGTACTGAAGGATAACAAAGAAGTTACTATAATATACGTACCTACCTACTATAGGAGGTATAGGGTCTTAATAGTTTGAGGCAAGGTTCAATTGAACTAATTAACAAAATTACCCTTCGTTGTCTGTATATAAGAACGCAATTATTAGGTAAGTATATTTTAGTTTTTCCTGCATTAACTAAAAAATACTTGTCGTAAACTAGCTTCTGCCCGCGGCTTCGCCCGCGCGGAAATCGGTCATCGCGCTCTCGCGGGAACTATCCATTTTCCGGGATAAAAAGTAGCCTATGTCCTTTCCCGGGACTCCAACTATCTCTATATCAAATTTCATCCAAATCGGTCCAGCGGTTGAAGCGTGAAGAGGTAACAGATAGACCGACAGACAGAGTTACTTTCGCATTTGTAATATAATATTAATATGGATACAAAGTTGAGAAATCGGCTAGCATGACGAAAAATAGTTTTATATCCATATTAATATTATAAATGCGAAAGTAACTCTGTCTGTCTGTCTCTTACCTCTTCACGCTTCAACCGCTGGACCGACTGAGATGAAATTTGGCACAGAGCTAGTTGGGGTCCCGAGAAAGGACATAGGCTACTTTTTATCCCTGAAAAACGCATAGTTCCCACGGGAGCGCGATAACCGAATTCCACGCGGGCGAAGTCGCGGGCAGAAGCCAGTTATTTGATAAGCGCAAAAACTACACTTAGGTTAATACGCGTTTAAATATAGAGCGACCTACTGAATTGATCCTTATCGAGCACGCGATGGCATTCGCAATAAGTCTAAAATTACAGTCCCACGCTACAGTTCGTTAGTCCCACTTAACGAAGAGGCTATAATCGAGAAGGCTAACTGGAGCTAAAAATAAGCGTAGTAAGTGAGAATAACCCCAGTACGAGTAATGAGTCTCGTGATCGCGAAACGTCATGTTATTTTTGTATAGCTGATCGTAAACCGTTGCACGCTGGTAACGATACGCCGCCACGCGATAATAGCTATTTACTTTTGTGTATTACACACAAATATCAACACCAAATACAAAGTCACACTGATTTTAAACTGATAATGTTTTACTAGCATCTTCGCCCGTGGAGTTCGGCTCTCGCGTTCCCTGGAACTGTGCGTTTTTCCGGTATGAAAAGTAGCCTCTGTCCTTTCCCGGGACTCCAACTATCTCCATACCAAATTTCGTCTTAATCGGTCCAATGGCTTAAGCGTGAAGACGTAACCGCCAGACATAGTTACTTTCGCATTTATAATATTAGTATGGATAACTAGCTTCTGCCAGCGACTTCACCCGCGTGGAATTCGATTATCGCGTTCCCGCGGAAACTATGCGTTTTTCCGGGATAAAAAGTAGCCTATGTCCTTTCCCGGGACCCCAACTACCTCCATACCAAATTTCATCTCGATCGGTCCAGCGGTTGAAGCGTGAAGAGGTAACAAACAAACAGAGTTACTTTCGCATTTATAACATTAACTAGCTTCTGCCCGCGACTTCGCCCGCGTGGAATTCGGTTATCGAGATCCCGCGGGAGCTATGCGTTTTTCCGGGATGAAAAGTAGCCTATGTTATTTCGGATGATATCAGTCAAAAGGCCTATGAATATGTCGAAATAAATGCCGCGAGTGACAAAACTTATTACCATAGTATTTTAGTGAATGCTGTATGTAAATAGAACAGTCTCGTGACCTACTCATGTGATAGGAATACGCTAAACGCGAATTAGCATAATTCAGCTACAATTACAGAATTATGTTATGTAATTCTTGTATTGTGAATTTCCATGCTTCATCGAACCTTAAGAGGGTTTATTGCGAAAGTTGGCAACGTCGCATATAGCTGTCAAATATTTCGCTGTTCTTATTAATCTCTCAATATTACTAAATTAAAATAGTAGATTGTATGACTAGGGAGCAAAATGGTATATTTTCCCGCGGGTGACGGATTGAATCCAGAGCGACGCGAAAGATTCCAGAATAGAATCCCGAGCGTAAGCGAGGGATTCTAGCGTGGAATCTTGAGCTAGCGAAGGATTCAAGCTTTGTCACCCAAGGCATAAATAAGTTTGCTACCGTGTTGTACACTCTGCTTTTCACCCCTCCTATGAGAAAATCATAAGATCATTCGTTCATCATTGTCATTAAATTAAGTAAAACAAAAAAATAATACATTTAGAAACAAACAAGGTTAAAAAGAACGTGTGTTTCGCGCGCCTATCATAAATTCATAGGCAGAAGGCGAAAATGGCTTCCATATTGAAGAATCTCTGACTACTTCATTGTATTTATATTCTGTCATGCTCGCATGCGTTGCGTTCATAATAATAGGTAAATTTTAACAAATGTGAAAAAAATACATTTTATGACAATTTCGCTCATGTATCAAACAAAGTTTTTTTAATACATTTGCGATAAAATGAAAAAAGGGCAGTGCAATTCATATTACGTACTTACATAATATTCCTTTGGAATTCTCAGAGGTGGTGATCCCAATACATCACCTAAATCACTTTTTGATTTCATTCATTCTCTACGAAATAATTCATAACACTACATAAAGTACGTTTTATTTTGGAAATTAAGTGTAAAATAATACGGCAAGGAAATGAGCGCTCACGAAATACGAAATTCGCGGGTTCGAGTTTTTTTTTTAATTCGATCACACGTCGAGTTTGCGAGGTATGCTACGGCATCGGCCTGCACCATTCAGCCAAATTGAAAATAAAAGATAATAGAAAATAATTTATCAAAATTAAGTATATATTTATGAATTTATGGATTTTTAGTATGTGCATTAAAGTATTTATGTAAAACGCCGATATATAAAATTCTAAATACGAAAAAGATACGACTTTTGAATACAACTTTTTACAGTCTCCGCAGCTCCGTGAACGCACTGCTAAAACGTATTTTGCTCCCTGTTAGCGGGGCAGAAATGAAAAAAATTAAAAAAAAAGCGAAGAGGGAGCAAAATCGCATTTTGCTCCCTCTAAACGGGCAACAAAACACTTCTTTTCGAATAGGAGGGGTGAAAAAGGATTAATCATTCTATGGTTGAACGACGTGTCTCGTTTTATATTTGTTGGTTAGGCATTCTAATGATAAAATGACATTAAAATGCATGGAAAATGCGATGGAAAATTTTCAAAAGACATTACTTCTATAATACTAAAAAATTCGCCATGATAATTGTTGCAATCCATACTTAATGTTTTATTCAACCATAGAGCGATTATTCATATCTTCATTCAGTAATATTCAGAAATTAATGAAAACAGCGAAACATTTGACAGCTTTTTGCGATTTTGCCAACTTTTGGAATACCTAAACCCTCTTAATGACGATATACGGTGAGGTATATTACGCTCAGAGAACTCCGGACGAATAGTTTTGGAGCCAACCAACTATGTCTTCACTTATATCTACATACTAAGACGCGATAGAGGGTGGTCAACATAGTGTGTCATCACGTGACAGGCGAGAGAGGAACAGATGAGTCATGTGTTTAGTTGCATACAGAAGAGGTATACCTATTTGTCCACCAGTTGTACTGCATCTGAACTCAATATTTCATTTTCAAATGAATGCACTGAATGCGAACATTTTCGATCACTTCACATCTGAATCCAGTAGGTTTTAACATCGTTTTCAATTATTTTGGTGGACGGACGGCTGATCTCCCGAAAGGAAGAAAACGTATCCCGAATGGATAACACATATCGAGGTAGGTAAGTAGGTATGTCTCAATTTACAAAGTCGTCAGTCACTGCACTATTACGTAAACAAACGACAAAATTTCACAATAACTCACCTATGATACCAAATGCCTACTAATACTAATATTATTTTATTACTAATCGTCTCAATTAGTTTATTATGTTTCATTTAAGTTTATAGTTAAAATAATGTTAAAATCTTGCAGTAATATAATAAATATTCTATTTTCAAATTTATTTATGTAAAAATTTAGGTAAAAATTAACTCAATTGGTCGAAAGATGTGTTCACCTGTAATAGGGGCACATAGGAAACTAATGCCTGTACAATTTAAAGCTGTAACTTGTTATTATGTGCTCTGTTGATGTCCGGTATAAATAAATAAATAAAATAAAATGATGGGCAATTAATTATAGATAATGATTGCGCTTACCTTGCTAACAATGACTGTTAATGGAAACAGTGTAAATGTGAGATGTGTTCATAATAAAGTAGACATGTAGAAATTATAGTCAAGAAACAATGCCCCATTTACATTACCACGTATTGAATCAGTTCGCTTAATGATCGACTGCTTATTGTATAGTAATTTGACACTAAAAAAATTTTTTATCAAGAAAAAACCTACTCAACTTTCGAGATGTTATTTGATATTTTTAAGGCTTAACAAATTAATTTAAATCTCTATCAATAGAAGACACACGCGATATCTGACTGCATGGTATTCATACGCAATGCCTATTGTACCTTATCTACAACTTACCACATAAGCGAATCCTTCTGCCACTTCCACAACGCAAGGAAACTCATTCTTCTGCTTAACTCCGCCATCTTTGCCCGCGGGAACTTTCTCTATTGTCGACGAATCGAACAAGAGCTTCCTTCCTCGCCAGTCGCACTCTTTGAACAGAAGCAACCTCACTTGCTTCGAGGTTATTTGGCAGGATCTGATGGACAAACGTATAAATTCGAAATATATTATTGTATCCGATTCGAAGGACCATGTGGATTTTTTGCGCGAAACTATCTTGTTGCTGTAAAATATCATCATCTCACCATCTTCAGCCTTCCTCAACCATTTTGGTGTAGGTCTAGTCTAAATATATAAAACTCAAAGGTGACTGACTGACATAGTGATCTATCAACGCACAGCCCAAACCACTGGACGGATCGGGCTGATATTTGGCATGCAGGTATATGTTATGACGTAGGCATACGCTAAGAAAGGATTTTGCGAAATTCCCACGGGAACGGGAAAAAAACGGGATTTTACATTTAATATTTCTGCGCATACGAAGTTGCGGGGAAAAGCTAGTTAAAAATATAACCGCTTCAAACTGTTCCGATTTTACGAAAGTTACTAAGTATATGGTTACCCCAACATGGTACCGAAAATTCCGAGTCCCTATACGAGTCTTGAAGAATCTACGAGCTTTGTTCTGGTATAGTGATATGTTAATGGCATTGAAAATGCGTGGTTTTTTTATGGCTCGCTAAGACATAATTATTGAGCAATGACTAAAGCTTCAAGAATCTATGCTTTGTCAAGGAAAACCAACGTTTTTTTGGAACAGTGTTGCAAAAATGGAAGAACAATAAGGCTGAATATACGAGTTAGTACATGGTGCTCATTTATGTTGAGCCTTTGTGTTGTACGTGTGGTGTGTTTGTACCTAACAGATGGAATAATGGGTACAGTGTGGTACAGTCAAGGTCCAGCCTACTCAATTGAATGGCCGTGGGCGGGGCGCGGGGCGCGGGGCGCGGGGCGCCTACCGCTGCAGGTCATTAGACTGGAGTGTTGATTTCCTTGGCAGAAAATCGAGGAACCAATTTATAGAGAATTGTTTAAATACGGGTATTTTATTTATTTCAGAGTTATTAACTGACCAAACTAGCCACAAATTAGTGATGCATCTTTACTGCAAATGCCTATAGGTAGTGATAGCCTCCATCCTTTTCTTTCCCACTAAGGCATTGGCCAATTTGTCTTTCTATGGCAATAAAATCAAAATGATATTCATCATTTTCCATGGCAATTTTTACTTAATAAGTTAAATTGTCCTAGAACAAAACATGTTCGAATTTCTTGCATTGTTTTTATGTGTCTTCCCTTGATTAATTAATAATAATAATAATAAAGTAATAAACGAAGAAGGTATAATGGATTATAGGGATTCCTCGGAAGATACAAATAAAATTGTGTGTTCATACGGAGGAAGCAAAATAGAGCATTAACTGACTAGGTGTAACTTAAAGAACCATGATCTATTTAGATAATCCAATAAGAAAATGTTTACTAACTAAATAAGGGATGGTTTGCTCTTTCTGCAACATCTGACCTAATTTTTTTATAGATATTTACTGAATCTTTATGTACTACACCAATTTGTCTTATTACCTAGAATTTTGCTTAAAAAGATTCTTATATGATACTCCAAATAAATTGAGCCATGAGAAATATGAAGGTATTTCATAGTGAAATATATAATAGCATTGGTATCAGTAACAATGATGAAATTTATAAGAAACCATCACCAACCATTAAAGGAAATGTTAGTTGGGCCATAAAATCATATATGTAGCATGTCTAAAACTTGTTATAAGTGGGAAAATAATAAAACAGTAGGTAAACAATATAGATGGAATGTCTCGAAAATTTCACAATAGATCTTTATTATCATGTCACTATCTAAGTCTATTTTACAACATAGGGTTTCCCCATACTCATCAGAGTTAACCATAGTTATGTATCATAATAATAATCTCACATTTATAGTAAAAGGTACCAAAAGCAACTTCATGTTGGCTTCGGCCCCATGAATACAAATGACCGGGTCCCCATGGGCCCGTGACATGAAAATTATAATTGGAAATAATCAATAAATCAGCTGTTGTCATGACAGTATCTCGTTCCAAACATTGGATGCAGGCCACAATGCAAACACTTTCTCTCATGTGAATTAAAGAACAAACAAGTGTGCAAGGTTTATCTTGACACTTTCTTGGCCAAACTAATATAATTATGTACCTACTTGAGTATATTTAACCAATTAATTATCTAAGAAGGTTGAGTAGTCCCCATCCCTAAGTCATGGTAAAACTTTATTTACGAATAATAGAAATTGTAATTCCTTCCTAATTGTAGAACTAACCCAGCTGACATCGACACAAACCACAGTGTGAGTCAAGAATAAAACATCTTATTCCAGACATAACCAGATAAACAAATTGTTAAAATTGAATGAAATCAAGACAACATCCAATCAAATTACCTAATTTTCATTTTATTTCATAGTCGCTTATAAATGAGCTCATATCCACCCAAGGAAACTATTAATCACTGCACAATTAGTACCATATACACTGGAAAAATAGGCTTAGATTTCACTTTAAATGCGTAAGTTAAATGAAGAGCGAAGTACCGCGCCGAGTGGAATGTGCTAGTGTACTAGGCATGTAAACAATGTTCGAGCGTCGCGGCGCCCCTCGCCCCTCCCACCAGCGCCCCGCCAGTTCGTGTCACATGCTCGTCGGAGCTGCTCTGCTAATGCCAGCTCTTCGTGCGTCAAACGATTAACAAACCTCCGACGAAGGTCCACGCTGCGCCCTCAACGCAACCGGTCGCCTCCGCCGCTCCGTGCGTCAAACTAACCCGCATGCCACGACAAACACAAATAGAATAAAGTGAATGAAAAGCGTTCACTCTGACGTACCTGCCCCAGTCTCGTGATTCACGGCGGCCGAGTTTTCTCTTTGTAGGAAAGAGTTTGTCGAACAATGCCATTGCGTCATAGACAGGTCGTACACATCACGAAGTGATCGTGATCGTCTTCACCTGACATCTTTGCGTAACGAATTACTTCTTTTACGGAAACATTGTGGATTGATTTATCTTTTTTTAAACCCTTTCGCAAGGTAAATAAATAAAATAATCTGACAGATCACGTGCGAAAGTCATATGATTAACCATAGACTATATTTGTATGTATTACAAACGGTTCAAGGCCGAAATGAAAAGTTGTCAAGAGACATGATGCTTGTGTATAACAATAATCATTTAATGAATAAATAATAAAATCAGTCAACATGTAAATTAAAATAGTCGAAAATTAAAGTTGGTTTAAAACTACATAATTGTTTATTTTGAGCATTTTATTTAAAAGCTCGAATAGTTTGGAACAGTGACAGCTATCAAAAACAGCTGCTTGGTGCGCTGGTGCCTTCGATTTAGCTTTGATTTGTTTTTTCGTGGTTTTGTGAGCAAACCAAACTGAGGAAACACTTTATCGTAAAAAAATTGCAAATACAGAAATCTTGCATATAAAATAAGTAGTGAGTAACGTTATGTAGTTACATTCGCAGTAGTGTATGAGGATCCGATAAAATGACACCATTGAATGAAATTCTTCAAACTCTGGACGCCTTCAAGGTAAATATATCCATATCTGAAATTAAAGAGATGACAATAGCATGTAGGGCAGTCTTGGAGCGTTATTTGAATGATACGAAGTCAATCCAGCAATCTGATAAGATTCAAATCCAAGGCATACTTGACTACACTTATGAACAAATCAACATTGGTAATTGGAAAGAAGTCCCGTTATTCCTACGAAAAACTATGACAATAGCCTCTTATTTGAAGCTACTTGGTCATTTTAAATGTTCTGATGGAGTCTCTGGCGAAATATTGAAAGAATCGTTGAAGATAATAGATTATGGCATTATGTTTGGCTGCCCATTGGATAAAGATCCTAAATTGCTACAGAAATGCGCTTCCTATTTAAATAGCGTCTATATGCAGTCCTACAGCATCCAGGATGCTAAACCTTTGGATGAAGTCAACCCAGAAACAACATTGGATATTAATGCAACTCAACTAAACATTTTAGACTGTCCTAGCATGGAACACTTTTTTAAGAACTATATCCTAGCAGAGAAACCTGTGGTTCTAGACAACTGCATAAATAACTGGCCAGCATTAACAAAGTGGAAGGATCAAAACTATTTAATCAAACTAGCAGGTTTACGGACTGTTGCAATAGAGCTTGGCAGCAAATACACGGATTCCGAATGGACACAAAAACTTATGACAGTTGAAGAGTTTATAAATAATTATATTTACCAATCGAATGGGTGCACAGGATATTTAGCACAGTACCAGTTATTTGATCAGATTGCTGAGCTGAAAGGGGACATAACAGAACCTGAATACTGCTGTTTTTCTGACAACAATGAACCCGTAGATATTAACGCGTGGTATGGTCCCAGAGGCACTATTTCCCCTCTCCACCATGACCCAAAAAGAAACCTTCTGGCTCAAGCTGTTGGTGAAAAGCAGGTGTTTTTATTTTCACCGCGAGATTCAGAATACTTGTACCCCCATGAACATGATTTGCTTAGCAACACAGCTCAAGTAGACCCCAGGCAACCTGATTTGGAAAAGTATCCTAAATATAAACAGGCTA
This sequence comes from Aethes cnicana, assembly GCA_963971205.1. Taxonomy (NCBI): domain Eukaryota; kingdom Metazoa; phylum Arthropoda; class Insecta; order Lepidoptera; family Tortricidae; genus Aethes; species Aethes cnicana. Next base: position 11,743,700 of record OZ020276.1, read on the forward strand.
AGGCATACTATTGCAAATTGCGACCAGGGCAGTTGTTGTATATTCCGCCAAAATGGTGGCACTTTGTAGAATCATTGTCTGTTAGTTTCTCTGTTAGTTTTTGGTGGACATAAAAATAAAATAGGGTATCAAAAAAATCAACATTTTAATAAAAAATATTTATCTACATTAACATGTATTATTTATATTCATTGTTCAAAGTTCTGCCTATTATCATTCTTCTTACTTCTGATGTGCCTGCTCCAATTTCGTAAAGTTTAGCATCCCTCAATATTCTGCCAGTTGGGTAGTCATTTATGTAACCGTTGCCACCTGTGAAAATAATTTAAAAATAAAATCTTCATCCTCCACAGTTTATTCTACATTGCTTGTTCAACTGACCATCTTTACTATGGAGTGTGCAATGTGTCTTCGTAAGGAGCGCAATCTTATATGGCGAAACAGCTGAAAACGTGTCCAGCGGATTTGATAAGCAACACAAGCACACACTCCTCACAACCATTTTCGCTGCGTTTTCGCCTCAGCAGCGCCATCTGAAGGCGCGACTGCAGACTATCCGACTAGCTGGCTTTACTGGAGTGGGAACCGCAGCGCCCCCAATCTACCCGATTTGGTGTCGACTTTTGGAACTATAAAGATTGCGCTCCTTTACTTCAACCCTCCATAGTCTTTACCACACTTGTCACAATCAAATTTCGAATTGGAATAATTGTATATCAGGATTATCAGGTAGATAGGTAACAAATAATCAATATTACTCACCCAGTATTTGAATGGCATCTAAAGCGACCTGTGTGGCCTTTTCCGCGCAATAAAGGATGACACCGGCGCAGTCTTTGCTGTTAACATGGCCCTCGTCGCAAGCCTTCGCCACGTTGTACAGGTAGCTGCGACACGCGCTCAGTGTTGTGTACATATCCGCCATTTTGCCCTGAAACATCGGAAGTTATCTATCTACAAGAAAAAGATGAAAAAAGCGAGACTTTTTGAATGGTTGTGTTCCAGTCCCTATGCTAGACCGCAAACACATTATTGACGCCCATTATCGTCATCATCATTTCAGCCGAAAGACGTTCACTGCTGAACACAGACCTCCTCCAAGGCTCGCCACTCAGATCGGTCCTGTGCTACTCGCGTTCACAGCTTTCCCGCGACCTTCAGTGAACGACGAAGGTCCTTCACGAGGTCGTCGCTCCATCTTGTTGGAGGCCTACCGACAGCTCGTTCCCCGGTTCGCGGACGCCACTCAAGAAAAATTCGGCCGCATGGGCCACCAGTCCTGCGAGCAATGTGCCCCCCCGCCCACTGCCACTTTAGGCTCGCAATTCTTCGGGCTACCTATGTATTATCTTATACTGACAGTATAAGTAATACTGTGATGTCGGTGACCGTAGTTCTACTGCGGATATCCTATTTTTTGATTATATCACGCAAATTAACCCCGAGTATAGCTCTCTCTTAGTGGCGCCCATTCTAACGCAAACTTCTGTAGAAGCGACGGTTGCCGCTTTTCATTGGGGTGTTGGACTGCCTTCGTGCCAGTGTCAATAAAAGAGGGACGATATAGAACTTTTCAGCTGTAAATACACCTGAAACTCAAATCACTCACTTGAATCAGCTGGAACTCTCCAATATTCCTTCCGAACTGTTTTCTCGTGTGCGCATACTGGAAAGCTGAGTCAATAGCAGCCTGCATCAGCCCTACGGGGCCGGCGGCCAAAACCAAGCGCTCAAGGTCCAAGCCAGACATCAGTACGTAAACACCCTTGTTCAGCTCGCCAAGAATATTCGAAGCTGGGACCTAAAACAATTGAAAGGAGAGATCCGTAAAGTTCATCATTAGGAAATACTATTTAGGTATTATGCGAAACCTCATTCGCTGAAATTCGCTGTCGAATTTCACTCTAAACAAAATCGTTTACGTTTTGGTGGGAGTAAAATATGTATCCATCAAATCCGAAACATTTCTCGGACGTACAAAATCCTGAACCTTATTTAGCCTTACGTAAGTTAAGTATTAGTCTTCTCATTCTCACCTTGCAATCCTCGAACACAAGTTCTCCAGTATTAGATCCGCGCATTCCTAGCTTGTCCAGTTTTTGTGCAGTGGAGAATCCAGGAAAATCCTTTTCGATTAAAAATGCGGTGATGCCGTGCTGTGGTTTGGCTGTGGAGGTGTCTGTCTTCGCATAAACCTAAAAAATAATTAGAAATCTTCTTCAATGCAAAAATCTACACAGTTGAAAAGATTCGATATGTCATTCACAGTGAGGCTGACTTGCACCAACGCCGCGGCCTCGAGTAATCTGCTAACTCAAGTTAAGTTGATACAACTAAAACGAAGTTAAGAGACTAACCCGACTTTAGCTTTAAGCGTGTCGTTTAGGTTATGGGTCAAGCTTATTTACCACTAGAACATCAGCGTCAGGCCCGTTGGTAATCCAGAATTTATTCCCATTTAGCACATAGTAATCTCCTTTCTTCTCGGCTCGCAGCTTCATTGACACCACGTCGCTGCCAGCTCCAGGCTCCGACATAGCTAGGGCTCCTATGTGCTCGCCAGAACACAGCTGAAATTATAAACAAAATGAATATAAAGCATTTACCTTTGTGCTTACTCAGCAGGAAGGTTTGTCTTTCACAGTAATAGTAGTGCCGGATTAGCCCATAAACAAATTAAGCAATTGCTTAGGGCACACGTCATCGTTCAAAGACGCATTCCATGTTTCTTGTGGGTAAGGGGGGGGGGGGGGGCACAGGAGTAAGTTGCTTAGGGCATCAAGTACGAGTAGTCTTAATACGGCGCTAAGTACTGTTTAGCCACATATTTCACCTTAAATGATCCCACGAATTTGACCCAATGCCAACAGTACCTAGTAGTGGATAAATATAGACCTCTGAGACGGGTATATTTATGTATTTACGAAATCGTGTTCCAGCGCGTCAACATGCCTCGGCTGATGTTGCAGACCATCAAAAAGTGGAAAATTGTGTACCTAGGTCACGTGCTTAGGCACGAGAGGTACGCTTTATTAAAACTCATAATGATGGGCAAGATTGAAGGCAAAAGACGCGTTGGCCGCAAAAAGAAGTCGTGGCTGCGAAACATTCGCGAGTGGACCGGGGTTTCATCCGTCGAGCAGCTGTTTCGTGTCGCGATGGATCGAGAGACATACAAGAAGCTAGCGACCCAACCTTCAGGACTGAAGAGGCACGCTAAGAGAGAGAGAGAGGTACTTATTTACTAAACATGAATGTGGATTCAGTTGTGATCTACAGTAAGGTATACCCACTCACCTTTGGTAAATATTTGCTCTTCTGTTCATGGGTTCCGTTCCTATTGATTTGGTTGACGCAGAGGTTGGAGTGCGCTCCGTAAGACAAGGCGATGCCGCCTGCGGCTCTGAAATTGAATTATATAAATATTCAATACCTACAAAGTCTTCCACAAATTGTATATTAGGTAATCTATATACAATACGACCCTAAATTTTTAACTAAAGTTAAATAGGTACCTAACTTGAATTGAATTTGTTCCGGAAAAAAATATATCTGACGATTGAAAAATCAGCCCTTTATAGTTTTAGATTCTATCGAGTTCACTTTTTTATTCGTGCATAGGTACATACACTCAACAGTAATGAATTCGGTCGCTTTGTATGGAAAATGCTATACAAAGTGACTCGAATATTCATTGCCGTTGAGTGTAGTTTAAATGCGGACTTGCTTGCGTAGATACCTACATTCATTCATCTAATAGTCGAATTTACCTACCGGGATAGTTCTTCCATGATGACGCAGTGGTCAGAGTATTTTCCACCCGTGCCTCCATAATCCGGGTTAGCCGTTATTCCTGACAAAAATAAGTCATTTTCATGTTTTTTTTTTGTTAGTGGTCGGACCTGATGCTGGGTCCGTCCGGGGTGGTCTTTCCCCGCTAACCTGCCGGCAAATAGCAGTGCTCGCACTGTTGTGTTCCGGTAGGGGGTTAAGGCAGCCGGTGAATTTTCTGGCATAGAGGCATTCCATCTTAGGTATCACCTCAGGGTAGGCAACGCATTGGAGATCCTATGGTTTCTTAATGGGGGATCATAGGATTTCGGTGTCCATGGGCCCCAGTGACCACTTACCATCAGGTGGGCTGTGCGCTCGTTTGCCTATACCACTAGTATAAAAAAAACTAAAATACAATTTAATCTATCCACATGCATGCCTTAAAAATATGTTTCATACTAAGTAATATCAAAAATGCCAAAGTAACTCTATCTGTTTGTCTGTCACCTACCTCATCACGCTTAACCGATCGCTGGACCGATTTCGATGAAATTCTGTTTGAAGATATAGTCGGAGTCCCGTGGATGTACTTATTTTTATCTAGGAAAAACAAATAGTTCCCGCGGGAACGCGATAACCGAATTCCACGCGGCCACAGTCGCGGGCAGAAGGTACATAGTACCTAGATAAATAATATCAACCTAAACTTACCTAAAACTCCCAAATTTCCCAATTTCTCCCAAAACTCCCTCAATTCTGGGAAATTATTGTCTCTGTCGATGTCACCTGCCTTTGGAGCCAACTCTTTTTGTGCGAAGTCGAATACTGTTTGCCGAAGCTAGAAATAATTTCAGAGAATAAATAAGTAACTTTTTTAGTTCAACTAGGCTATGAGATCACCTATATGAGCTAGCAATGCGTATGGAGATTGACCAGCTAAGTTTATGAGTTGCCTGATGTATGATAAGCATTTTGTTTGTTAAAGAGTTTGCTATTAGTTTAGACGCAGTGTTTGATCAAAAACTACAACAACAACTGGTACAACAAACTTGTTTACTTACATCACTTTTATGTAACTTAGATGTAGATAAGTAATAATATTGTTGTTTAAAATTGGTTTGCTCAAATCATCACAATTTATTCGATAAATGTTAATGAAATTCTTCATAATAACCTGTTCACAATAGCAAGCCTTGTTCTTTTATGTTGAAGTACCTACTAGAACTATTTACTCTGTTGTTTACATTTTCAAATTTCCCTCACCTGTTGCTGCTCACTCGACAGTCCAAACACATGTTCGTCTATAGGATAATGTGACAAGCATCTAAAACCCGTTTTACTAGCACATTTACTTAAAACACGCTTTACACACACCAAAGCAGACATCTTCACGTCCGTGCGTTATAGCAAGTCACCTCATACTGAGCATAACAAGTATCTTACGTGTAAGCGTTTTAGCTGCTAAGAAATAGGGTTGTTATTCGTTTAATAAAATCGTTGTTATTATGTTAATTTCTTATGATAAAAGTTCAGTAGATAGCCCGTATCAGTTTGGTTGCCGCCCAAATTGTGTATAATTCGTCAGTGATAAGACGATTACGGTTTATTTGTTATTTTTTTGTTTAAAGTTGATATTGGTGATTATTATCACGTCATGACTTTTTTTGATACCTACTGTTATGTTAAATTATATGATAGAAATATAGGCTTAACAGCATTTCTATTATCCGGTTTAAGGTTCATTTTAACAAATAGCACGTGCCATCACATCATTGTAGTGATTTAAATAAGTCTACTGATTGTAGCCGACTTTTGTCTATGCAGGGGTGCAAACAACAATTGCCAAAATTTAAGGTGATTTGTGTTTTTTTTACTGATCTATATTAATATTATAAATGCGAAAGTAACTCTGTCTGTTTGTCTGTTACCTCTTCACGCGTCAACCGCTGGACCGATTGAGATGAATGACATGGAGATATAGGCTACTTTTTATCCCGGAAAAACGCATAGTTCACGCGGGAACGCGATAACCGAATTCCACGCGGGCGAAGTCGCGGGCAGAAGGTAGTATAAAATAAAATGCACTTTCCAGTTAACTATTCCGTATATTACAAGCTTTCAAAGCACCATAATTACAACAACAATAATTAAATTTAACATCTAAAATACGCAATAGTTCAGGAGCGTATCAACATTTGATACATAGATATGTGTGCGTTAATCTTAGTGGTAGTTTTCACTGCTTTTTTTATAATAATAATGCATCATCGTGTTGATCCACTCCCTAAATGTCAAACGCCCAAATAAACTGACGTACTTATAGTGAAACTGGTATACTTAAAATTATGTAAATAATTCCAAGAATCTTAATTCATAAAAACATGTAATACTTAAAAATAAACTTTCAAATAAAAGAACAACAAATCTGGTCATTTATATATAAAAAAAAAGTATTGTATAAGGTATTTACACATAAACAACTTACACCATTGCATTGTGATAGGAATGTATAATATGTACACAATAAATACGTAATAATAATAAAATTCACAACAATACACAACATTACAAGTACATAAAAAAACAACTTTCAATTGGAAGAAATACGCTCGGACTAAATTTAACGACTCTAATATAATTCCACAATTCATTAATTTCATTTGGTCAATAATTTCTATAATAGCGTCATAATTTAAACTGTTAATAAATAAGAGACATTGTTTTTTCAACTGTCTTTAGATAAAGGTCTATGAATTTAAACGGTGTAACTTACTGAGCAATATTTTAGCAGCAGCTCTGGAAACTGTGTGTCTTTATTTCTCTACATGAGTGTTGAGTCCCCAATCCGCACTGGGACCGCGTGGGGACTATAGCCCAAACCCTCTCGTGATGAGAGGAGGCCCGTGCCCAACAGTGGGACGCAAATAAGCTGTAGTAGTAGAGTGAAGCGAGAGTAGAACAAAGTCTGTTCATCGTTAGTTCTCTTATTTGGTAAACAAAATTAAAAACTCAAAATGCGTATTTTTGATCTATTTGTGACTATTTAAGCGTAAGGTACACCAGAGCAAATCTCACTCACTCAAGAGATGTCCCATATGTTGGAAGTAATAATAATAAACCTATTTTATCCCAAAAATTTGCACTGTGAGGTTAGAATTTCGTTTACCAAATAAGACAGCTAGTCATAGGGATCCTAAATTGCTGCTCGAAACGCCTTGAAGTTACTACATGTAAAGATTACGACAAAATGGCCCCTCGCAATTACTAGTTCCTTACGAAAGACCGTAGAGATCTTCTACTATCTAAAGTCCCGCGCCTTCACATTTCAAAACGCTTCAATTTTTTCATTATTATTTAAAAAGCACCACCAACACTCAACGTATAGTTGATGGCTGTCTCAGCACGCACACATGTGTTGAGAGTGTTGGTGGTGCTTTTTAAATACATTGCAGCGTTTTGAAATGTGAAGGCGCGGGACTTTATATAGTAGAAGATCTCTAGGTACCTATGTAGTTACACTGTATTTGTTATTGTTTTACGGCTGCGTCGGCACGCACACATGCGTTGGGAGTCGTGGTGGTGCTTTGTAAATTCTAACAAATACATTGAAGCGTTTTGAATTTTGGAGAGCGGGGCCATGGTATCGTAGATCTGTCTGTATGTATGCGGGGCGATTCAGTTAGTATCCATCTTCGCTTTGAGCGATTGGTAGTATTCAGCTAGTACTTTCCACGCTGTTGGCGCCATGAATCCTTTGGGCGGTTCTTTTCCGGACTTGGCTAGACCTGTAAGAAAGTATAAAAAAATTCATAATGTTAGTGACACACAGGTAGGCTGGGATTTCCGAATTTTCGTGTTTATTAGTGAGTTATTAAAATACAAGTAAGGAGTACTTTTCAATTGGATTGATACTCGAATTTCTCATTTAAGTCTACGACATAAGGATGTGTAAGATAATCGATTTTGAATTCAATCGACTTCGAATATACTTGTAACATCCGGTTTAACTGATTATAATGAAATATTGTTAACAAATTACTCCAATACTAACTTAATAGGGAAGTGATTTACAAGGATAAGGTAATTATAACGATTATAAATACCTAAGCAATAATTTATTTCTGAGGAAAATTATGTTTAACAGTACAAAATCAGCTTTATGTTATTTACCTCGCATCCTTGTTCCCGAAATGAAGTCAAAGTCCTCTTTGCGTGTGGGATCGAAGAACGCCATTTTACCGACCGAGGTGTCGTACGCTGCCACGCGGAACGGAATGATCTGTAAATAAATGTAAAACAATGTTCAATTAACTAATCAGGTTTATAATAATTATTACTAAATTTTATCATTAATACTACTGTGTGGTTATGGGAATGTTAGGACGGATGTTGATTATTCCTTCACGTCCTAATTGGCTATGGGTGAAAAATGACAATGTGCTCGATTGTTTTTTTATGGATAGGAATAACCTTCCGTATCAAGAGAAAAAAATCTCAGAATTTTCCGTGCCGTAGATTTCGCGTAAAAAAAAGAAATTGATTTTGTGTTATGACGATTGAAATAAAGGTGTTTCCTTGGTCCAAGTATGCAGCACTACTTCTTGAAAAAATCAATAATGTCAATAGTGTCAACACTTTTTTTCTCTTGATACGGACGGTTATTCCTATCCTTAAAAAAAATAATCGAGCACATTGTCATTTTTCACCCATAGCCAATTAGGATTTATTTCTGAACAGATTTCGGTGACTATGCGCTGGAATAATATAAGGCTACTTTTACCTCTATATTCTCAGAAAGTCTAGTTTCTGATCTGAGGAGCGCTTCCAGTTTACTATAAATTGGAAATACAATAAATTTTCTGTGTTTTGCTAGGATACAATACAGTACAGAATGTATATTGCAGATGGCGCTCCAATAACCTTCGGAACCGGCAACGCAAGTGACGCATCTCGTATTGCAAATGTCTATTTTCCATAAAGTGGCCCGACTGCCTTGCTTGTACAGTAGTTTCATCTCACGACTGTGAGCGAGCCGTGGTTGTAGTGGTGACGCGTGTGAAGCGGCAAGACAGCGAGACCGTATATGTGTATCCACTCACACTACCATGGCTCACGCGCAGTCCTGAGATGAAACTACTATATCTCTAAAATGCATAAAATATTACTACTACTACGACAGATTATTTGCGTCCCACTGCTGGGCACAGGCCTCCCCTCATCATGAGAGGGTTTGGGCTATAGTCCCCACGCGAGCCCAGTGCGGATTGGGGACTTCACACACATCTTTGAATTACTTCGCAGATGCGTGCAGGTTTCCTCACGATGTTTTCCTTCACCGAAAAGCTCATGGTAAATTCAAATTGAATTTCGCACGTAAGTAAACTTAGAGGTGCGAGCCGGAATCGAACCCCCGACCCTCGGCATGAGAGGCGGTAGGTCTAACCACTAGGCCACCGTGGCTTAAGCATGGCTTTTTTTCTAGGCCACGGCATAAAATAATGTACACCTAAATTGTGAAGATCCAATACTTACTTAAAAAGAGACATCGAACATCAGGCGTGAAAGTTGTATTTTTGGTTAAAGTTTTTTTTTTTAACAAAAGCGCACCTCAAGATCGCTGAGTCCGGGCGCCATTTTGAGCACTAGCGCGCCGTAGCGCGGGTCGTAGAGGTCGCCGCCGCCGGCGGGGTGCGGCAAGCCCGCCGGGTCGCGCCCCACAATGTAGTGGTTGGCGCCGGCGTTCATGCGGCATTTGGCGTGCCACTGTACCTGGTAAGGGTTTAATAGGATTACTTATTGATTGTTTTTTCCCTTAATTAAGCTGAGGTAAAGTAGGGGAGTTTTTTATTTAAAAAAAAACCTTTTATTATGCTCCGTCAATCATCATCCATATCACTACATAGTATAAAACAAAGTTGCTTTCTCTGTCCCTATATCCCTATGTATGCTTAAGTCTTTAAAACTACGCAACGGATTTTGATGCGTTTTTTTTTTCAATAGATAGAGTGTTTCAAGAGGAAGGTTTTCGTATATAATTTGTTATAGTTTAACGCTCCATTCCCGCGGGAACGCTATAACCGAATTCCACGCGGACGAAGTCGCGGACAGAAGCTAGTTTATATTATAAACGCGAAAGTAATTCTGTCTGTCTTTCTGTCTGGCTGTTACCTCTTCACGCTTCAACCGCTGAACCGATTTGGATGAAATTAGGTATAGTTAGAGTCCCGGAAAAGGACATCTTGTCCCGAAGTAACGCATAGTTCCCGAAGTAACGCATAGCTCCCGCGGGAACGCGATAACCGAATTCCACGTGGGCGAAATCGCGGGCAGAAGCTAGTAGATCATATACGCAACTAAGGACACTCTTTGATCAACAGGCATTTCTATCAATAATCCTAAACATAATTCATCCTTTGAGAGGCTACAACATACTAGACCAGATACTTATAACACCGCTTTCTTGTCGTGGAGGTTTAAAAATAAAGATAAATATTTTCGAATAATTCTACAACTGCGCAAACTTTATACGAACCACTTAAGGAAATAAAAAAAATAAAACCACCTTCCAACTCCCGACAGACTGCGAAGTCGGTGTCAAGTGAAACGGCACAAAGTAATGATAATCATATACTTAGTGAACTTTTTTTTTTAATTTTCGGCTACTGATTTCAAACATTACTATATAAGGAAGGACATAAGTAACTCTGTAGTCTTCGATATTGATACCAAAATCATCAACGTCCTAGCAAATTTCCAGGAAGTCCCTTATTTTCTCATGGATCCCATCATCAGAACTGAACCAAATTAATATGGGACAAACTTGGATGTACCACCTTTTCGAATAAAAAAAGAATCATCCAAATCGGTTTACGTTTACTATTTATTTTCGGTGAACACACATAAAAAAAAATTACAAAAAAAACGAAGATTCCGACGAATTGAGAACCTCGCCCTTTTTTGGAGTCGGTTAAAAATAAACAGGTAAGTACTTACTTCAGTAGGTCCAGCGTACATCATGGGCGACGGGAAGATGGCCAGAATAGTCGATTGAGGGTCCAGTACGCCTTCGCTAAGTACCGCTTTGTGCTGGTTAATGCGAGTCTCTAGAGGGACATCGTCGTCTTTCGTCCAACCACCTAAGAAAAAAAAACGGTTATGGAATCAAAGATATCGATTATGTTACGTTATTAACGATTCTTTATACTCTCACGACACCGTGGAGGTAAAGTTGATCTGGAGCAAGTAGTGTCAATTTCGAAACAATACAAATGCAGCTTAAAGACCCAGAAGAGCCCTGAGATCGTTTTCGTTCACAATTCAAAAACGTGACCAAAATTCCACCTGTTTTTTTTTCGTCATCTCTCGTTATAAGGTTAGATAAAGAGAGATACAAGCTTTTTACACCCCTTACCCCCGCCCACCTGTCACAAAATTTGCTCACAGAGGTAGATCCAGTTATTAGTTACTACTTCCATGCACGTCACTAGGTTCCATAGACAACAGTCTTGGCATATGTCAAGTGTCAATGTCAAATACACTATTCACCCGCGAAGGCCGCGAGGAACCGTAACGTATAATCTCTTAGGCTGCGTTCCGAATCGCGCTTAGAGCGCTCACAGCACCTTGCATCCTTTTTCCTCTTAGGACTCTACTTTCAAGAGGAAAAGAGATGCAAGGTGCTGTGAGTGCTCTGAGCGCGTTTCGGAACGCAGCCTTAGGTAGTTTAAGGAGCCGAAGTATGGTCGTTTGCTGAATGAAACTGATAATAACAAATCGAACTGAATCTTGCAATAAATTCCAAGATACTAGATTGCCTCGGCTATATCTACAGCGTCCGTACGTAAGTAACTTTTGAATGTATTTGGTTATTCTTTCGTAGGTTCGGGTTCCTAATTACGCTTCGTTAAGTATGAAATATGATATCTACCTACGGACACAAATGCTTTGACTACCATATCGCAATCTTCACCGGATACGTGTATAAATGCCGTTCTAAGCTTTTTAGCTCAGAACAGTTTTAGATTAGAATTATTAGGAAAGGAACTTTATAATTATAGTTGTTTTTGTGTTTATTTGCTCAAGTTTTGATAGAGAAAATGCTAAGCACGACAGAAATAATGAACTGAACTGAAATTACTTAAGTTTCTTTACGTTAGGTACTTTAAAACGCTTTATTTACAAACAAACAATCTTACGAGAATGTTTATTTTCAGACGGCCAAAAAAACAAGTTCAAAATAATACAAAACCCACAACAATGTCGAAAGAGAACTTCCTTGAGGCAGATATTGGTGACAAAAAACCGTCGCAATTTATGAGGCACTTGAAATCTCTCTGCCGTGGCTGCGACGACGTATTTTTAAAGTTTCTTTGGATGAGACGGCTCCCTACAGAAATGAGGGTGATACTCGTGACATTGCCAGACAAAAACCTTGAAGAGCTTGCGGATATCGCAGATAAGATTATGGAAGTTATGAAAGAACAAAAAGCAAAACCAACTGCGGAGGACTTGATGAAAGAACAGATGGATGCACTGACTAAAGAGATAGAGAAGTTGAAAGTTAGTGTTCAAGAATTTATTAAAAGAGATAATAATTGGAATGGTCATAGAGGGAGATCTCAAAGCAGAGGGAACTCTCGAAACAGGTCCCAAAGCAGAGTAAGGTTTCAAAATCGTGGATGACCGTCCACGATTTTGAAAAAAGGAGAGAGAAGTCTTAGGCATGTGGAAGGTCTAGCAGCCGTACAAGCACTAGGAATGGAGACGGGGTTGCTAGTGAAGCTAGGCCTGGACGATCACACTCCCGAAGCAGTTTTATTGAAAAATGGTGCTGGTACCACATTCACTATGGAATCCGAGCCCACCGGTGCATGCAGCCATGCACCTTTTAATTATTTACTTGCTTAAAAAACTTGTTTCTTTTTTGTTTGCTTGTCTCATTATGAAAGTGAAAACATACTAAGAAAGTGTATCTACTTTATTTATAGTTTTGTGTTTAATTTTTTTTTTTTTAATTTCTTTGTAAGTACTTTTTGCTTAATATTTTATGGAACATGTTGCAAATCATTTGTGTGTGTTTGACTCTTTGATGTAAAAAAAAAGGATAGCGAAATGAGTAGCGCGGCAGCATCGCTTTAAAAAGTTGCCCTGGGCGAGGGCCCTTACCAATATTTTGACATAATTCTGGTAAGGATCTGTGACTATAAAGTAATAGGTAGAAATACAATTAAGTTAATAGGAACACCTCAAAAATTAGCTAATTGCTTTTGTGATCTTAGTTCTTATATTAAAAGTGACAATAAATTAAAGGAAAGTATTTTTTTTTTTTATTACTAACTAGCCCCTCATATTTTTAACTTTAAACATTTCTTAGAAAAGTATGATCTTACATGAGCAATTTGACGATGCTGGGTCAGGGAATGGCCTTAATGGTATATCTTACCTAGTGGGTGCAATAGCAGCACTGGCTTCTTGTATCCCCGGGCAGTGAGCTGACGCTGCGTGTCTTGCATGAGCAGGGCGTGCCCATTGTGTATGGGATTACGGAGCTGGCAAATAAAGAACGAATGAGTTTGTTTTGCTCTATAACGCCACTTTTTTTATTCTTTATTTATTTAGAAGGTTTTTTTGGATGTCACCTTCATCGTGACACACAACTACAATTTTACATGACACGACATGGCACACTATAATAGATACAATTAGTTTACTTATTGCCTATTTTTAATTACAGTTTTGACCAAATCATATAGAAGATGAGCAACGGGGGATGTCGCCATATTTAATTGTAAAAGGAGTAATTAACTTTTCAACGTGGACGTCGTTTGTTTGTAATTATGAGTTTTGCCTTATGATACAACATTTAAATATGCAGGAAACGTACATGCTGTGATGGTTTCAAAGGTGTAGTCAGAGGTGTCTAAAATACAACATTTCTCGAAAACTTTGATCCTATTAGACTCAAAGCGAGATTTTTAAATTATCCAGTTGACTATTTCTCAATTCAGATAGGATTTGTGAATTTGTTTGTATGGAAAGGTTTTAGAATCATAAATATTGCCCAGAAAAATAGTAACAAATACACGTTTTACTTTACCAATTATTCAAGTCAGATGCAAAGAAAGCTTCTGAATGCGAGTGTAAGAAACAACTAGAAAAAACTAAAAAAGAAACAAAGGCAGAATATACCTAGAATGCTTTACCTGACTGTAAGTAACCGTCGTTCCCATAGATTATAATTATAGTACCTGGAATGCGAACACAGCATCGGCGCCGAGCTCCTTGAATTTCTGGCGGAGCTCGTTCGGCGTCAGACGGTACGAGTCCAGCCCGTCGTGCCAGCGAATCCGCTCGAACACCTCCAGGTTACCACCTACCAGCCACTCCCCAGACTCGTGGATCATCTGTGAAATGAATCTTAATAGTACATTATGCTGGGAGTGCGAAAAGTTTGTCATTTCATCACGAGTCTCGACTGGTCTCACAGTTGGCCCGAGCGAAAGCGAGGGTCAATATGAGGGTCGGGTGAGAATGACAATTTCGCACGTGTGTCAAACGATTCTTTTTATACATTAACAAAAAAAATATACAAAACTAGCATCTCAATTGCTTTGAAAGTGGTCCAAACGACTTTCTTTATATTTTAGAGCATACCCGTGGTCAAACCAATTATTGCATCGTCAAGTAAGAGAAGACTTTTTTTCTAAATACTGAAGATTTTTGTTTTGACATTTATTAATTCGTTCGTCGTACTCGTATTCGTCAGACACAAGACCGAATATCCTTAAAATTGTCGTAATTTTTTTGTAGGTAGCCTGTACAGAACAGATTTGTATCAAGGTTGTTCTTCTAGTTTTTTTTTTCAAATGGCGTTTGCTACTAGGCACTTTGCCAATGTCAAGTGTCTGTTCTTCTAGTTTTACCTTTTTTCCTATGACTTAAGCTTACCTTGATATAAGGGTGTCCACCGTCGTTGATCGTGAACTGTTTCCCGCATCTATACTCCTTCCTATGCGGGTAGAACTCCGGCGCTCTCAAGATGGCGACCGCCCGCCCGCCATAGACAAGCGCGATGGCTTCCGCTCCCATCAGATTCTCTTTGACTGTGTCCGAGACTGGCAACACTATGGGCACCGATTGGTTCACCACTGTGCCGTCGGCGAGAGTCAAAGAGTTGAAGTTCAAAGTCTGTGGGTGAAAAAACGGCTTTGCAAAAAGGAAGAAATTCTGTTTTTTTTTATCGATACAAAATTAAATGTGTCTTAAAATTAAATTTTCAGTAAACATTTACAATTATATTATTATTACAATTTTAACAAGTTATTTGGTTCGATTCGATTCAATCGCTCGATTAATAGAGGATGAAATCGAAACAATTCTTATTTCATTTACGTATCTATAGATACGTAAAGCAAGCAAAACTATATGACGATATTTTAACCACACAATCAGCTATCGATTCTAAGCATGTTTTTTAGGCTTTTATTTTTTAGTTACTTAGTAAAAAAAGTTGTATGGCCCGGTATGGGATTGACGGTGTGAGCGATACCTGAATCCCATACAAAAAAATACCATCTCAAAAAAAAACCTAAAAAACATGCTTAGAATCTATGGAGGGTTGAAGTAAAGGAGCGCTCTTTATACTTTCAAAATTAGACACCAAATCGGGTAGTTTGGGGGCGCTGCGGTCGCCACAAGTGTCAAGCCACCTAGGCGAATAGTCTGCAGTAGCGCCTTCAGATGGCGCTGCTGAGGCGAAAACGGTTGTGAGGAGAGTGTGTTTTGTTTTGTTGCTTATCAAATCCGCTTGACACGTTTTCAACTGTTTCGCCATATAATATTGCACTCCTTACCAAGACACATTCCACACTCCATATTAGAATCGATAGCTGATTCTGTGGGTAAAATAATCGTCATAACGTTTTACTTGACCACGTATATTTTAGGTACTAACATAATTGTGAAAAAAAAATCATAAGTACGTCAATGTTGAGTTACGATTTAGGATAACAAGTTTATTAAATTACTTCTAAATTAGAAAACGCGTAAAAGACGTTCACAAAACTCATAAACATATCTATTCAGCTGGATGCACCTATTTCTGAAAATGTTTAATTTGTATAAATAATGATTTCTTAACTTTAATCAAATCACTGCCTGCCTAGGGTGACGCGAAAGTTTTCTTTATCATTGTAATTATGTCAATCTTTGAAATTACGAGGGGTGATCCAAAAGTAATGATAACTGAATACTTATTGAATCGGATTAAAATAAATAGGTATGCCGTTACTGGCCATAAAGACTCCTAGTAAATAAAAAAAATAAAAAAATATATGTATCTGTCAGAGAGTTGCAGCTGTTTTTTCACGAGCAGTCGGAACAATAACGCAAAAATGGAGAAAACTGAGGTGAGAGCGGTTATTAAATACTTCTGTTTGAAAAAAATGTGTACTAAAGATATATACGCTGAATTAATGGGAACACTGGGCGAGTCCGCTCCACCGTATTCCACAGTGGCACGGTGGTCAAAAGAGTTTAACTTGGGAAGAACATCCACTCAAGATGAACATCGCGAAGGCCGTCCATCTGACGCCCTTACTGGAGAAAACGTCGAAAAAATTCATGATCTCGTTTTAACAGATAGAAGGATGACTATCAGGCATCTAGTTGAGCTCACAGGCATCTCGTATGGCAGCATTCAAAGAATCTTAACTGATGAACTACACATGAGAAAAAGTCTCCGCTCGTTGGGTGCCTAGAATGTTAACGGCTGAACAAAAGAAAATACGATGTGAGATTTCGAAGTCTAATCTTGACAAATATCAAACTGATCCCGAAACATTTTTGCGTCGGTTTGTAACCATGGACGAGTCTTGGATCCACCATTTCGATCCTGAGACCAAACAGCAATCCATGACCTGGAAGCGAGCGTCTTCCCCTACACCGAAGAAATTCAAGGTAGCAAGCTCCGCTGGTAAGGTCATGGCTTCAGTGTTTTGGGACGCTGAGGGAGTCATAATGATCGAATACCTGGAAAAGGGAACCACTATTACGGGCTCCTACTACGCTGACCAAATACGCAGATTGAGAGAGGCAATCAAAGAAAAGCGGCGGGGTAAACTTCGAGCTGGCATCCTGTTTCACCAGGACAACGCACCGCCCCACAAGGCCGGCGTTGCGATGGCTGCCATCCGTGATTCAGGGTTCGAATTGCTGGAACACCCCCCATATTCGCCAGACCTAGCCCCCAGCGACTTTTATCTCTTTCCACGGCTGAAGGAAGATCTTAGAGGCAACAAATTTTTAAATGACGGCGAGGTAATGGGCGCTGCGGAGGCATTTTTGGAGGGTCAAGAAAAACATTTATTTTTAAAAGGAATTCGTAGTCTGGAGAAACGATGGCCTAAGTGTGTAGACTTGGAAGGAGATTACGTAGAAAAATAAATTATTTTATTAAATATTTTATGTGTATTTCATACTGATTATCATTACTTTTGGATCACCCCTCGTAATTACCAATTTCATACTATCTTAATTAAATAGTGACGTTTAGGACAAGATAATAATAGATACCATCTCACCGTATGATTAAGAGGTACTTAACCAGATATATTTTAAGTAGAAAAACATGTAACAGATATAAGAGTACCTAAACCTAATAAGGATAGATAAATAGCTTTTACAGTATAAAAGCTATTTATCTAGTTCGACATCTTAACTTAATAATGAATTAAGTAATAATTATAGGATATGCGTAGGGTATTTTCAGCCTTGTTTCTGAACTATTTTTTCATTGGAATTAAAAAAACCGTCTTTACTTGTAAACGCATATTCCAGCGTAAAAAAAAAGGTTAGTTTACGATCTAAGACTGCGTTTCCACCACAGATGAGTGAGGATGCGTTGCGGGAGATGTGTTTTTCATCAACCAATAGAAACACTGCATTTACCTATCCTCGCTCCGCTGTAAATAAATTAAGTGATTCTATTGGTTGATGAAAAACACATCCCTCGCAACGCATCCTCGCTCATCTCTTGAAAACGCCGCCTAAATATACTGATCAAGAGTTCATTATTACCTAATGAACAAAATAATTAGTAGGTAATAGGTTTATTTTATAAGGTTTGATCGTAATGTATTTTATAATAATCTAATAAATGTATTTTCCTTTTAAATAAGTTACCTGTAGATATTCAAGTTCCCTCATGAACCCTTTGAGTGGGTAAGCCCAGCCTTCTGAAAGTATCTGAAATAAAATAAGAAACTTGTAAAAATAGGTACAGATTTAAACAACTTAGAAGGCGCGTGGATTAAGCAATAATAGACTCTGCATCAACAGCTTAAGTGCTTCGCCACGCGCCTTCTTAGTTGTGTCGTGCTGTACTAGTGTTACTTATAGAAATGCTACTGAATTTTACCTATTGTACAGTCCCGATAAATGGAAGCGAAGCGACCAAGGTGATCATAAATATCTAATGAACGTCTTATTGTAAAGAAGTTAGAGTGCATGTTCACATATTTATAATCGCCTCGATCGCTACGATATATCTACTACTACTACTACAGCCTATTTTCGTCCCACTGCTGGGCACAGGCCTCCTCTCATCACGAGAGGGTTTGGGCTATAGTCCCCACGCGGGCCCAGTGCGGATTGGGGACTTCACACACATCTTTGAATTACTTCGCAGGTGCGTGCAGGTTTCCTCACGATGTTTTCCTTCACCGAAAAGCTCAGTGGTAAATTCAAATTGAATTTCGCACATAAGTAAACTTAGAGGTGCGAGCCGGAATCGAACCCCCGATCCTCAGCATGAGAGGCGGTAGGTCGAACCACAAGGCCACCACGACTTCATGTTCACATATTTATAATCGCCTCGATCGCTCCGATATATCTGATAGCGACAAATTGTCAGAGAATTTTTTTACGTGCAAATTAGACCAATCGAATGCATATATTAATAAATGAACAAAATAGCAAACTCTCGACGGAAATGGGTCAAACAACTTTTCCTTGGTGTTATTCTGTCCCATTGTAGAGGGGACAAAATGATAGGAGTTTATTTGAAAAACCGTAAAAACGTTTCTAAGATGCTTAATAATGCCACATTAGTAAAGAGATCGAAAATAGCAAAGAAACCCCACATAGGTGTCGATTTGAGCCCACAAAATCGCAGTTTTATCGTAGTAGACTGTAACCATGGCAACAAGTGACGTAAAAAAGTTGATTCATCCGAATACATTCAATGTGTCAAAATTATTTTGTTACATTTTCGACTCACCTGCACCCACATAAGGTCCAATGTGGTGATTTCGAGCTGCGGCAGCCTAGTCGCTTCTTCGATAGCACTGGTAAGTCTGTTACCGTATATGAACAACTCGTCCACACCAAGTTGATTGCCTTCGAAGCTTGGAATAATACCCTGTAAGACAATAACACATTTTTAAAATTTACTAGACGTCTCCCGCGGTAGTTATAACCCGCGAAGTCCCGCCCCTCCACAATTCGAAACGCTTCAATGTATTTGCAAAGTATTTAAAAAGCACTACCAACACTCTCAACGCATGTTTGACGGTTGTCTCAGCACGCACACATGCGTTGAGAGTGTTGGTTGTGCTTTTGAAATACTTTCCAAATAAACTTGGTTCCATTTTTCCCGTTTCCGTGGGAATTTCGATAAATCCTCTGTTAGTGCTCCCCTACACTCGCCAAGGAACCTACGAGTAAATGCCAAATTTTAGCTTACTAAGACCAACTGTTGTGGATGTGCGTTGGTCGATCAGTCTCTCAGTCAGTTTATTTATATAGATGATTAGCATCTGGCCGTGATTTTGTCCGCTAGGAATTCGGTTACAGCGTTCCTATTGCGGAAACTATTATATTCCGGGATGAAAAGTTTAAACCTATGTGCTCCTTCAGAACCCGAACTATCTCAATAGCAAACACCATGTACTTAAATTGGCAAAGTGGTTCATACGTGACGAGGTAACAGACAGAGAGACGAACAGACAGAGTTACTATCGCATTTATAATATAGTTAGGTATTTAAATTTAATTGTTTTGCAAACTGTTGTAGACGACTTAGTGCAACACACAAAATATTAAATTACATATTAAGAAATTTGCTGTCACTCTCCAACCCACCAACACGAAAAATCCTTCACAAAAAATCACTATCATCCGCTACGTTTTGACGTGAAATAAAGACCAAAAAAACGAATTCACATTTGTACTTTTAATATTGCTATAGATTCTACGAATAGTTTTCTTTGTTTAAAATTTATAAGGCTCTGTCTCGTTTATGTTACGCCTTAATTAAATTCATTAGTTTTCTTTTGCTCAATATTAATGACGTAATTGGTCAAATCAGATCCTTTTTACAGAACTTCGAAACGCACTTTCATATGGAATTGTCATTGACCTATAATAAGTAATAACATATGGACGAACAGTGCTTAACAGAATATGTCAAAATATATGGAGCAAACTGACATTAGAAAATACGTTCCAATATGCTAATAACGCCTCTTTATAACGAAGGCCAAACGGGGCCCTTTTTCTCGGGTCGATTGTAAATCTTTACTTATGCTAGATCAATGGGAATTGTCATACAAATAGTGTATTTTGTCGTCATAGATTTAGGTATCAAATCATTTCGTTTAAACATTCAGTGAAAGATTAAAATTGCTATTATAATTATAACACACGATGTTTTGAAAACATCTGACTACTAATACAGCCTATTTTCGTCCCACTGCTGGGCACAGGCCTCCTCTTATTAAGAGAGGGTTTGGGCTATAGTCCCCACGCGGGCCCAGTGCTAATTGGGGTTTCAAAACGTGATCAATCTTGATATTTTTATTATCTGTTTTAATCATTAATTTTCTTAATTTTATTAACTGACCTTGTCAAGTACTAAATTGCAGTATAAGTAATTATGGATTAATGACAATGCGATAAATATTGTTTTTCCCAATATTTGTTTCTTAATCATGACTTGATAAGATGTATCTAATCTAATCTCTTAGGTTACGGATCTGCTTATAAAAGTGCACAATAAAAGGTATTGGAAGAAAAAATACAAAAACCGGCCAAGTGCGAGTCGGACTCGCGCACCGAGGGTTCCGTACAAACCTGTAAGGTTTACAAAGTTCGTTCTTTACGACAATCGAGTCATAACTATGGTATTTTTATTGCAAAATGAAATTCATAACATTACAATGGGGAAAGATGGAGTAGCATAAATTTAAGACAAAGATCTTAAAAAATATATATTTTGTAATGTAACTAAAAATTTAAGGTTTTCGGAATTTTTCCTTTATGTGTGCTATAAAACGTTGCTTCATGCCAAATTTCAAGATTCTAGGTCGACTGGAAGTACCCTTTAGGTTTTGATTCCCTTGCGAGTACTTGCGAGTTTCAAAATATGCAGCTTAAATTGCTGTTTCTTTTGATTGCGTTGACATAGAAGTTTGATTTTGTTACAGCTTAAAGGTATTATAGACCTGAGTATTTGGTATGAATTTCAATTTAATACCTCTACGCGTTTATGAGGAAATGGGTAGTAAGGTTAAAATTATTAAAAAAAAATATATTATGTGATGTAACTAAAAATTTATGGTTTTCGTAATTTTTCCTTTATCTATGCTATAAGACGTTGCTTCGTACCAAATTTCAAGATTCTGAGTTCACGGGAAGCACCCTGTAGGTTTTGATTCCCTTGCAAGTGTCGAAAATTTGCGGCATAAACGGCTGTATCTTTTGATTGCGTTGGCTTAGAAGTTTGATTTTTTCACAGCTTCAAGGGACAGTAGACCTGAGTAATTGATATAAATTTCAGCTTCATACCTCCACGCGTTCCTGAGAAAAAGGGTCTTGACAGACGGACGGACGGACGGACAGACGGACAACAAAGTGATCCTATAAGGGTTCCGTTTTTTCCTTTTGAGGTACGGAACCCTAAAAACGAGAAAAAAAGCGAGCAACTCAAAAACAGTTTTGAGATTTGACAAGATAAATGTCTCTATTACTAAAATATGTTCCCAAAGACGAAGCACTCGTAACAAATAAACCAACTCAAATAAAAAAATGTAAAGTTAAGCACAAGCACTTTTACAAGTCAGATACGAATTGTTTGAGAGGAAAGCCGCAACTCAACATGGCAACACCATTTATGGCTTGAGTATCCTAGGATCTCCGTTTAGGGGGAATTCTCCTTAAACCTTTCTCTCTGTTTTTTTTTTTCATCTCATGTCCTCCAGTGAGGCTGGCATAGCCACATCAATGTAAGGTATAGACATTTCTAGAAAAATAAAGAAACTGAAAATCAAGATGACGACGTGACATATCAAAATGAACTCACATTTGTCTCCAGCAATCTGACGACTTGCATAGTAGACTCCTCGATGGATTTTCCCACGGTCTGCACAACCAACTCTGGTGTTTCTGGGCGCTCATACTCTTGGGTGATGCCGGTGAAACCCTGGAAATGGAGTAGTCAGTTATGAAAATGGTTCCACATTTGAAAAATGTAGTGCGTTGGATCTGGTTCCCCATACAAAATTGCAATTATCCGAAGGATTGATCTGCCCCCCTTTGTCAGAAGGTGGTAATGCGCTTGCCCCATTGGGTGAAAAGCTGTGTACGCTTATAGTTGCACCAAGAAAGTTAACGTCCGTTAAATATGACGTGAGCTGTCATTCCATACAGAAACGATGTCATTGTCATCTTTGGTGAAAATCTTGGCGGCCATGTTTAACAGACGTCAACTTTTTGATGCAAACCAGGCTATGTTTAGAATGAGGAAATATGTATGTTAAATACCCAAGCAATACATGCTTATTGACAAAAAAAAAACATTTTGGTCCTTCAGATCTGCAATAAATAATCACATTGCCTCAACACACACGCATGCTTTTAATGATAAACTCTTTTTGTAAAAGAAACCCCATTAAAACGATTAATCCACCGTATGCCGCAGCGTACCTAATAAAAAATTGTCTCAGTGCGGCTATTGACATAAGTACTGAAACTACTTTTTCTGACACGGAACCCTGCCTAAGCAAAGGATTAAGCCCCACTTGTTTATTATTCCTTTGGATACCAGTTGCTCACCTTAATCTGTCCATCCCTTGCTTTCTTGTATAAACCTTTAGTGTCTCTCTCTTCACACACTTCTAACGGTGTATCGATGAATACTTCGAAGAAGGGGAACCCAGAGTCAGTGTGCGTTCGTCGCGCCACCTCTCGGTCCTGAAACAACATTTACGTTTTGAATTCCATGATACAATAATATACTTCGCCAGGTATGCCACTCCGGTATTGTGTAGTAGTGTGGGTGACACCCGAACGTCACTTCACTGCTGTGTGTTGCAAGTGGTGTATTAAAATAATCCCCGACTCCCATGTATCCTGCGAATGTTTCATTAAATTATTACGTTCATTTCTTTTTAACTCGTCCCATTTTGGTTGCTTAAATAAGTAAATGACAATTGTAATGCGCAAATAATTTATTTTGCATTACAACGGCAGAAAATATTTCCTTCATTTTTGTTTTATTGCAATAAAGTGGCAAGTCGAGTTTGACGTACGCGTGACACGTAACCCGGATCGGCAGACCTTGTTTTCTTAGACCATGATACAAGCGACCTTAAATAACAAAGGACCCGTTGGCTCAATTTAGCCACCTGGTGAGCGTTCTTTAGTAAATCCTCATTATTACATATCATTGACCAAAGAAATTGATTATCTGCGGTTTAAAATCTAGAGTAGGTCTTATAACTTCACGATCGGCTTAAGATAACTATTACACGAACATTATCAGCACTTATTATAATCATAATAATCATAAATTATATAAAAGCGTAAGCCGTTTACACTTTTTTTGTTTACGTCATATTCATAAGCTCTGATAAATGCAACGTTTCGGATCGCAGGGAAATGTAGTTTGATTATTTTGCTTATCAAAGGGACCTTGGTGGGCCTGTTTTTTATGACTAACGTACGGGTTTATTGTATAGTGTAGTATGTTTTTGTATGGAAGTAAGGGACGAGGAAGCGAGGTAGGTATGGTTGGATATGAGTAGGAGCAGGTGGCGTTCTAGTGGTTCGACCTACCGCCTCTCATGCAGAGGGTCGGGGGTTCGATTCCGGCTCGCACCTCTCGTTTACTTATGTGCGAAATCCAATTTGAATTTACCACTGAGCTTTTCGGTGAAGGAAATCATCGTGAGGAAACCTGCACGCATCTGCGAAGCAATTCAAAGATGTGTGTGAAGTAGCCAATCCGCACTGGACTCGCGTGGGTACTATAGCCCAAACCCTCTAGTGATGAGAGGAGGCCTGTGCCCAGCAGTGGGCTGTAGTAGTAGGTGGCTTCCTATGGTCTCTGCCTATCCCAACCGGAAACAGGCGTGAGTTTACGTATGTTAGTAACCCTGGTTACCTCAGCAAAGGGCGAGACGAAGCTGCACAAGCAAACATGGCCGCTGTCGGCGAAGAGCTTGGCGACCTCGGCGACTCGTCTGATGTTCTCCTCCCGGTCCTGTTTGCTGAAGCCGAGGTTCTTGTTAAGTCCTGTGCGGATGTTGTCGCCATCCAACGCGTACGTCGGGATACCTGAATGGAAAATAAATGAATAATACAGGTAAAGTAAGAGTAAGACCAAAATGAGGAGATTATCTATATGTATAGGCACAGGGCAGACACCGGCCTTTAAAAGCACGATATTGAACACAATTCGAATGAAGTGTCAATGTTTGCGTGCGAGGCCGTCTGTACACTTGTAAATGTGTGTGTACTACTACGCGAGCCAATGATCCACTCTACCATCTCCGGATGAAACAAATGACGGTAAGCGTGAGTTGCGCGCGGGCTATAGTCAGGCGGGTGATTCTGTGGCCATTCTGTATGTAGTACTATTAAATATTCTGTGGTAAGAGTAAAAAGGGCCCTCGCCCACGGCGACTTTTTGGAGCGATGCTGCCGCGCTACTAATATTGCTATCCTTTTTAGGGTTCCGAAGTCCACAAGGAACCCTTATAGTTTCGCCATGTCCGTCCGTCCGTCCGTCCGTCCGTCCGTCCGTCCGTCCGTCTGTCCGCACTATTGCTCGGAGATGATTAGGTCTAGAGAGCTGTAATTTGGCATGAATATGCATATTAGTTACGCTGACAAAGTGGTACAATAAAATTGTGAAATATATTTTTTTATAGGGTACCTCCCCTACTCGTAAAGTGGGGATGTATTTTTTTTTTCTTGCGTACTCCATGGTGCGTGCATATCGTTGAATAGGTCTTAAAAAAATATTGTGGGTTTGTTCAAACCATTTTTTGATTAAGTGATGCGTTTGTGAAATATTAAGCTTTAAAGTGCTATTTTTTGTTAGAGTCACGTGTCCCCCCCCCCCCCCCTGCCAGCTAAATGGTGGTATTTGGATGGCTGAAAAAAATCACGGTTGTGGCATATATAACGTAGTTGAAAGAAAAACTATCACAGCTAAGTAGGCTGTACAAACTTACGAGTAATAGTCGACCAACTTATAATGATGATTTTTCTCGAGCGGCAGGGGCGTCGGGCGGGCACGTCATACCACAGGCTAGCTAGATGCTAATAAGTCTTAGAAAGGTACTCTGGGCATCCTCAACTTCGGAACCCTATAATTTGCGCGTGGCCCGACACGCACTTGGCCGGTTTTTTTACATCAAAGAGAGCTGATTCTGTGAGTCGTCATAACGTTTTGCTTTACCCAATATAGACTTGACAATCTCCTTACATTTGCGGCGTACATCGGAAAACCTCTGTTTTATTTTTTATACTTAGCGCTTGATGTATGGAAATAAGTATTTAATTTACTTAACCGTTAAAATTTTCAATGTTGTAAACGTAATTTTGTAACTCTTATTTAATACAACACCTGATAATAACCATGTGATCACAATAAAGAATTGAATTGAATTTATGGGCAATATCCAGGAGGCGCTTTCCAGATGTAGCCTCTGTATGATAATTTGAAGCACCCCTGGATACTGCTCATGGGAGTTAAAATTTTCATACAGGCTACCTAGGCAGCGACATTTACTAGCTCATTGGCGGGCCAGGCTGTACCGAAAACGTTCATTTAAAACGTGGAGCCTGGCCGTTATTATAGCTAGGTTGTGTTACTGTGAAATTGTTAAATCTAACCTACTTTGCAAAGTGTAATTAGAGACTGTACGGGTAATAATTAACTGAACTGATAAAAAGTGTCTACAAAGTCAACACTAATTAGCGAAGGAAAACAATTTGGGTCACTTTGTTAAGTCAAAAAGTGACCCAATATGTGTTCGTTTTTTCAGGGTTTTTTTTATAACAACCCCGTCCCCATCGCTCTTAAGTAATAGTTACTACGTAGCAGTTAGTGTAGGTTTGACACATCTGAACGTGACGTCAAAAAAATACGTGTTACAAAAAGTGTTGTCACCCCGGTTTCTAGCCAGGCTGCTACTCGTTGTGGCAGTGAATGCGTTAACTTTTCGTTTCCAACGCCGTGACGCTTTGACAGTACCTATAGATATGGAAGTTCCCTTTACCCATGTAACGTTTCGAATAGAGCCCCTGGTTCCTTCTCAACCCACCTTTGGAGACTAAGTAAGCTTCAAGGGCGAAGGCGATAGTGGTCTTCCCCGCTCCGCTAAGGCCGGTGAGCCACACCGTGCTCCCGCGGAAGGCGCGGCTGCCGAGCGCCCGGCTTCGCTTCGCTCGGGACACGGTGTGCTTCTGCTCCACGACATTTGTGGCCACCTGTGCGCACTGGAACAAACGGATTTAATATATGATAAGGAAACAAGATTGCTGAAGGAGGTAAGGATAAACAGGCAGACGGATGTGCACCTTGGAAATTGGTCATCTTGTCGACGCCGATAGACAATGGGGCCATTACGTCAGCATTCGCAGCGCGTGAGTGATATAGTGTACCTACGCTAAATTGGCAACACTGTAAGGTCTCCGAAAATTCAAATGTCACAGGTCACAGTGACATTGACACTATATTATACTTTAAACGAGCTAAACTTGTATATATCTCTATTTATTTACATAAGCGATCTAGGAAAGGGCTCTAACGATTTGGACGAAATTTGGAAGATGGGGGTTTACGCGGGCGACAAATCGATCTACCTAGGTCTCATATTTGAGATAACTCGGTTTTAGCTATTTTCACCCGAGCAAAGTTTTAAAAAAGCTCATCACTTATGAGCAGCACCTCCTTTTAATTATTACATTACTAGCCGTTTGCCCGTGACTTCGTTCCGCGTAGACTTAGAATTTGCGTACTTACCCGATGATACTATACAATACTATTCATAAGTATAGATAGTTATAGTTATCGAAGTATAGAAAAACTGGCTTGACCCGTGGAAAACCCGTTATCGTGGTAATATCGGGATAAAAAGAAGCCTATGTTATTCCCGGGGTCTCAAACTATCTCCATACCATATTTCATTCAAATCGATCCAGTCGTTGCGACGTGAAGGAAGCACAAACGAACAAACACACTTTCACATTTATAATATTAAGTATGGATTATTTATTAATGAATCACATACCGCCATGTTACTAATTGATTGCAACCGCTGCCACAAACGGTACGTTTAACACTATCCGTTATCGCTACTCATTCGGTACATAGAGATATTATGATATTTTTCATAGCATAGCAGCGATAAAAGAGAAACATTGTAGCAATCACTGAACGACCCAATTACCTACCAAACTGATACATATAAGTCTATTGTCTTATCAATAGGAACGCATTTTGGGATATGTATATATATATACTTTACATCACCCTTGGCCGTAAAGTGGGATTTTCTTCCCGCTACGCGGAGAGAAAATATCACTTCTTGGCCAAGGCAAGACGTAAAACTTTTGACAAACCACGGGCGGTAATTCGTAAAGCCCTAGATCGCATATTTATGGCCCTCGCCTTCGGTTCGGGCCACAGAAACCTGCGATCTGGGACATTTACGAATTCACCACCCTAGGTTTGTAATGTACTATTACATCACCCTTGGCCGTAAAGTGGGATTTTCTTCCCGCTACGCGGAGAGAAAATCTCACTTCTTGGCCAAGGCAAGACGTAAAACTTTTGACAAACCACGGGCGGTAATTCGTAAAGCCCTAGATCTATCTAGAAACCTGCGATCTGGGAAATTTACAAATTCACCACCCCAGGTCTGTAATGTACTATTTCTATCGTTTTAAATCGTCTCTCCCATTTCTTAGGACTGAATACACTTAAACTGAACTGCAATTTGCCGTGTACGAGTAGTTCGGATGTAGTTAGTTTGCGGTGCAGTTCTCATAGTGATTATCATCCAAATGCAGTCCATTTGTACCGGCCCTTAGCGGTTTTTAAGCTTCCATAATGAACTAGCTTCTGTCCGCGACTTCGCCCGCATGGAATTCGGTTATCGCGTTCCCGCGGGAACTATGCGTTTTTCCGGGATAAAAAGTAGCCTATGTCCTTTCCGGGGACCCCAACTATCTCCATGCCAAATTTCATCTCGATCGGTCCAGCGGTTGAAGCGTGAAGAGGTAACAGATAAACAGACAGACAGAGTTACTTTCGCATTTATAATATTATATGGATTGGATTATCACGATTAAAAATATTTTACTTAGGTATAAGCCCATCTTTCCAAAAATATTTTACTTTAAGTATTCAGAAGATTAAAACCCCTTATTTTGTAGTTGTAGGACAAAACTACCGAGCGAAGACGACAAAGAGGTCGATTTTAAAAATGTTGAAATTTTTCGAAACTTCCCGCTACATTTTTACTATAAATAAGTATGAAAATTGATTTTTCGGATGGTTTTCAGTTAGATCTTTCGTTTCTTTAAGTCTTGGTGTTGGTTTTTGGTAGGGCCCTGTACGTACGTAGCTATTACTTACACCTATATATACCACACCCACGACACTCTGAACAAACCGAACGTAATCTGCACACTAAAATATTTATTATCTTGTACCTACTTGTACAAATACGTAAAAACAACCCTTAATTCGTAAAGATTAGGTATGGTTCAGTGGCGGACTAAGCCTGTCGGGGGCCCGGGGCGGAAAATCGAAATGGGGCCCCCCTCCTTGCCTGTGTAGATGTGTTGATGGTATATGTTAGCTCCCGTGCACTGACTACCTAACACATTTTGTTGAAATTTGTTCGCTTACCATCAGGTGGCCTGTGTACTACTATTTGCTATTTGCTCTCATCACGAGAGGGTTTGGGCTATAGTCGCCACGCGGGCCCAGTGCGGATTGGGCACTTCACACACATCTTTGAATTACTTCGCAGATGCGTGCAGGTTTCCTCACGATGTTTTCCTTCACCGAAAAGCGCAGTTGTCAATTCAAATTGAATTTCGCACATAAGTAAACTCTCTGCATGAGAGGCGGTAGGTCGAACCACTAGGCCACCACGGCTACCTGTGGCCTGTGTGCTCGTTTGCATTTATATATCTATACTTAATATTATAAATGCGAAGCGAAAGTAACTTTGACTCTGTGACGCGTCTTCACGCTCAAATCGCTTCACCAATTTAGATTAAATTTGGTATGTATGGAGATAATTTTAGTCCTGATGAAGGACATAGGCATAGCCTAATTTTTATTCCGAAAAACGTATCTAGTTTCCGCGGAAACGCGAGCGCTACAAACGAATCCTACGCGAACAAAGTCGTGGACAGAAACTAGTCTATTTTCTAAATTATAAATGCGAAAGTAACTCTGTCTGTTACCTCTTCACACTTCAACCGCTGGACCGATTTAGATGAAATCCGGTATGGAGATAGTTCTAGTCACGGGGAATGATCCAGTAACCTTGTCGTTTGAAAGTATGGAGTAGTAAGCGCGAAATCCGGTAGTTCTGATTTTTTGCAGGCTCTTTTATGTTGTTGGCCTAATGTATAATCCAAGTTTGTGACCTCGAGCGCCGAACGCAACTTTGTCAAAAAAAAAAACAAGAGAAAATTTCGGCTGCTTTTCAGAATTTAGCGTTTTTGATCACAAATGACTCATTTTTGGTACTACCTTTTCCTGACGTTTTTAAAGAAGACTAAATTTGCTGTGATATGAGACTAGAAACGTCTCTAAGTATCTAATAGTTTCTGAGATACCCCCTGTTTTTTTATCCTACTAGCTTTGAAGGCGATTTCGTATGCGCATAATCATCAATATTTAAACTCCCGTTTTTCCTGTTCCCGTAAGAATTTTGGAAAATCCTCTCTTAGTGCACCTCTACACCTCTTAAGGAACCTACATGCCAAATATCAGCTTCCTACGACCAGCAGTTTCAGCCGTGCGTCACACACATCAAAAGAACTTTGGGGTAACCATCGAACTACTGTTACGTTTCACCTATAGTTAGCAGACAGCGCTCAGCCAAAACTGATGGTCGTAGGAAGCTGAAATTTAGCACGTAGGTTCCTTAGGAGGTGCAGAAGCGCACTAAGAGAGGATTTTCTAAAATTCATACGGGAATGGGATAAACGGGAGTTTAATTTTTGATGTTTCTGTGCATATGAAATCGCCTTCAGGAGCTAGTAGAATATAAAAATGCTACCGGTTGCTCCAATTCGTGACTCCACACGAGCAACACTAGCACAATCCGTCGAAAGTAACTGGAAAAACATCCCGATAGAGTTGTTCGATGACTTCTAATATATTGCGAAGTACTGAAAAATTATGAATTTTGAAAAGCTTTATCTCAGAAACTATTGTGTACACAGAGACGGTTCTTGTCTCATATTATAGCAAATTTAGTCTTCTTTAAAAACTTCCTGAGAAGGTAGTATCAAAAACTAGCCCTTTAGGGTCAAAATCGCCAAAATTCTCGGCTTTTTTTGACAAAATTGCGTTCGGCGCTCGATGTCACAAACTCATACTCATACTCATACTCATTTATTTGTAAAGCCAATTTACATGTCAAAAACGTTTACATATGTTTTAACCTAAGTTAAAAAGTACACGAACTTATATCTGAATAATAAATATTAAGTCTAAAACAAACAGTTTACATATACATAGTATTATTACTATACTAAAGAAGAATTATTATTACTTAGTTGTAGTAATAAACTCACTATAGCTATAGAACGAGTGCTCAACTAGCCAGCCCTTCAAGTGCTTCTTAAAGGTACAGGTACTGGCTGCCTCCGTTATGTTCCTGGGTAACCTATTATAGACGTCAGGTCCCATCACATGTGTGAGCTTCGAAGACTTAACAAGATTCCTACTTATGCTAACGAGTTTCTTAGCATTTCGCGTGGGAATAATGTCGCGTATCATCGCGTGAGTTTTGAATGATGATATATTCTCTCTCATGTACATTGCGACTTGGAAGATTACAATAGCGGGTAATGTAAGGATACCAAGTTGTTTAAAGTATTGCTTTGCCGGCGTGTCAAAAGGAACTCGCGCAAGTATCCTTATCGCTCGTTTCTGGAATCGAAAGATCCTCTCCCACTCCGCACACCGACCCCAGAGCTCCGCGCCATACTGCACCAGCGAATGCACCGTGGCGAAGTAGCACGCGCGAGCGACCTCAGGTGCCACCGTCTTTGCGACTCGACCTAAAGCGAAGCATGCACTGCCAAGTTTCCCACACAGTTTTCCGATATGCTGGTCCCACTTTAAACCACAGTCGATTTCGAATCCCAGGAACGTTGAGGTATCAGCATAGTCTATTGATTTACTATCTATCTGTACCACAAGTGGTCTTATGCTACGGCCTGATAGATTAAAAGTTGTGAAGTGGGTTTTTTTTTGATTTAGCGCAAGCCCGTTTGTGGCAAACCAATGAGCCATTCGAGCTGCGGCAGCGTTCAGCGCCTGCTCTACTTCGTCTACTGTCGGTGCAGTGACAATAGCGGCGACGTCATCTGCATACATAAGGATTTCAGCGTTATTTATGGCATCCGGTAAATCATTTAGTAGTAGTGAGAAGAGTAGATTTGACACAGATGACCCTTGCGCTACCCCCATTGTCGCACCAGAGGGGTCTGATCTTGATTTCCCACCGTCACTTACTACGATCTGTGTCCTATCTTTTAGTAAGCTCGTGAATAAGGATAGTGATGTGCCGCCTATACCATAATGTTGCAGCTTACGCGCAAGTATGTCGTGGTCGGCAACATCAAAGGCCTTCGAGAGGTCACAGTACAATACAGCCACCTGTTTATGGATCTCCCTGGCTGCCATGATGCGTCGAACTAGCTCACGGGTCAGGGATGTAGTAGACCGACCCTCGCGATACGCATACTGACTGTCTGATATGGCGCCAGTAGAAATCAAGAAGCCAGTTAAGCGACTGCTCAGGCCGTTCTCGAACACCTTTGCAATTGCAGGGATGATCGAGACCGGTCTGTATGCGTCGATATCGCCTCTCTTTCCCTTTCCCTTAAAGATCGGTGCGACTTTACTTATCTTAAGAGGGGTGGGGTATGAGCCTTCCTGTATGCAACGATTGAATAGGTTTGCCATCATCTCCGCTAGAATGGTTGGTGCTAGTCGCAGGATCTTCATGCTTTTGAAGATTTTGGCGGTATCGTTGACATGACCAGCCGATACACCTCATCAGCAGAGAACGGGCGAAGCTCGAGAACTTGGATGATACATTAGGCCAATATCATAAATAAGCCTGAAAAAAATCAGAACTACCGGATTTCGCGCACACGCTGATGTATAAAGTTACGGGATTAGAAGGACATAAACTGAACGTCTTCTTTAAAAACGTCCTGAAAAGGTAGTATCAAAAACTAGTTCATCGCATTCAAAATCGCCAAAACCTGTAAAGCAGCCGAAATTTTCGCAGTTTTTTTTGACAAAGTTGCGTTCGGCGCTCGAGGTTACAAACTTGGATTATACATTAGGCCAACATCATAAACAAGTCTGCAAAAAATCAGAACAACCGGATTTGACGCACATGC
Organism: Aethes cnicana; assembly: GCA_963971205.1. Classification (NCBI taxonomy): domain Eukaryota; kingdom Metazoa; phylum Arthropoda; class Insecta; order Lepidoptera; family Tortricidae; genus Aethes; species Aethes cnicana. The sequence goes on from OZ020276.1 coordinate 11,776,433, forward strand.
TGATGTATAGTTACTGGATTCATTTAGGTACATATTACCATTATAGTAACATAGACTCCATATTATGCGCTTAACACGGTACCGCGAGCGTTGGACTTATTACTATAATCTTATTTTACTTACTTATTACTATATCTATATTGCCTTAGATTATGACGATTTGTTTCCTTTGTTTCCGAAAAAATCAAGTGCTTGGACCTTAGAGTTGGGAATGTTGGGATGTTTTACCAGTAACTAAGTAGGTATCTATAGAATGGACTGTGGGGGCCCTCATGTTAACTAGGTCGAAACCAGAACATTGGCGTAACAATAGGGTGGCAGTGGCGCGTGGCAGAACAGGCAAAATTCCCTAACTCACTACCTGAGCTGAGGGGCCCCGGCCCAAGAAGCCGCGAGAAAAGAAAGGAAAATCCAAAAATTTCAGTTGTGCAATTTTGTAAATTGACGGGGCTGGGGCCCCATAGGTACGAAAGATTTGCCTCGGGGCCTCAAGCGTGAGTTGGTACAGTTATGCCGCTGCCTGATCGAAACTATTTTTTCAAGATTTTGCCTTAAGTACTACATTATTTGGTGATTTGGGGGCCCCCTAGGATCGGGGGCCCGGGGCGGACCGCCCCCGCCGCCCCCCCCTTAGTCCGCCACTGGTATGGTTCGATAGGAAAAAACATAAGGGCATCCTCATTAGATTTTAATAGGAAATAAGTGACGCAAATATAAAGCGTTTACTTAGGTATGTAATTGCTATTTTATGCAAGTATAGTTAGTGACGTGATTGATTGACGAATAAGGTCCGCCACAAGTCCTTTATATTAAATCATCATTGGGACGATGATGAAATAAGCACAGAAGTTGCGATATTAATACTTTAACACTAGCTTCTGCCCGCGACTTCTTCCGCGTGGAATTCGGTAAAAGTGTTTCTGCGGGAACAGGGTTTTTTGGTAGGTATAAAAAGTAGCCTTCTTTTCTTATTTTGTTGACCCGTGTCACATATATTACTCCCATACTATTTATATCGTATGTTTAATATCTTTTAAGCTATAATATATTTGAAGAAAATCAATCAATTTGATTTTACATCCCCTTGGCCGTAAAGTGGGATTTTCTGCCCGCTACGCGGAGAGAAAATCTCGCTTTTTGGCCAAGGCAAGACGTAAAACTTTTGACAAACCACGGGCGGTAATTCGTAAAGCCCCAGATCGCATATTTATGGCCCTCACCTTCGGTTCGGGCCACAGAAAGCTGCGATCTGGGACATTTACGACTTCACCACCCTAGGTCTGTAATGTACTATTTAATATGCCATGCACCTTTGACATTTTTATTTAATAGGTAATCTTGATGTTCAGTTTCAACTGTTGATTTGGTTGGTTGCACAAAAATAAAGTTACGTCAGATGTAACATCAAAGAATATAAGTAGATATCTAACAGTCCACTTTATAAAACAAGAACTATACAATTAATTTTGACCTCCAGCAAAGGTCGGCCTGCAGTCAATAAATACTTTGCTGCAATAAAAAAAATGTAAATACCTGTTTCCTACCAAATTGTTTGCTTTCTCTTATTATTTTTATAGAACTGGGGCTCTATTCGAAACGGTACATACGAAAAGTGAGCGACTCAATCCCAAAATAAGAATACCTACATTTCCCTCTACCTATTCAGTGATCATTACCAGTTATCTACTATATAAAAATAAGTCGGGTTTTCCTCCCTGACGCTATAACTCCAGAACGCACGACCCGATTTCCACGCTTTTGCATTCGTTGGAAAGGTCTCGGTCTCCGTGAGGTTTAAGGCGGTACGAAGTCCGCGGGGTCAGCTAGTTATGTTATACTATCGTCACATAGTAAAATGAAACCTTGAGGGCAAGGCTACACTGCGAAGCTTACCTCTCATGGGTATAAGAGCGTCAAACACTAACATTTTACTGTTACAATCATTTCTGATTGACAGACGGCATATTCATGCTACTACTACTGCAGCCTATTTGCGTCCCACTGCTGGGCACAGGCCTCCTCCCATCACGAGAGGGTTTGGACTATAGTCCCCACGCGGGCCCAGTGCGGATTGGGGACTTCACACACATCTTTGAATTACTTCGCAGATGCGTGCTGGTTTCCTCGCGATGTTTTCCTTCACCGAAAAGCTCAGTGGTGAATTCAAATTGAATTTCGCACATAAGTAAGCTTAGAGGTGCGAGCCGGAATCGAACCCCCGACACTCTGCATGAGAGGCGGTAGGTCGAACCACTAGGCCACCACGCTAACACTTAGTGTCTCAATTTCTCATGAATGAGAGAATGAATGAAATGAATGAATGATTAAGAGAATGAGATCTTTATTTGCGCTTCGTACACATGATACACGCAAATCAAAAATCAAAATGCATGTCTCATTTCACGTCTCTATAGTGCAGCTATTGCGTGGTGGCCTGAAGCCGTGGTGGCCTAGTGGTTCGACCTACCGCCTCTCATGCAGAGGGTCGGCGGTTCGATTCCGGCTCGCACCTCTAAGTTTACTGCTTAGCGATAAGTCCGCCTGTTGTTTACCTATTAGCTGCGTATTCCTTTTGTGTTTTCTGCGTTTTGTATATATGGTGTTCAATAAAGAGTATTGTTGTTGTTGTTTACTTATGTGCGAAATTCAATTTTAATTTACCACTGAGCTTTTCGGCAAAGGAAAACATCGTGAGGAAACCAGCACTCATCTGCGAAGTAATTCAAAGATGTATGTGAAGTCCTCAATCCGCACTGGGCCCGCGTGGGGACTATAGCCCAACCCTTTCGTGATGAGAGGAGGCCTGTGCCCAGCAGTGGGACGCAAATAGGCTGAAGTAGTATAGTGCAGCTATTGGTAATGGTAGAGCTTTAGATAAGTAGGTACAGTCAGCAGCAGAAGTAGATAAGCTGTCCAGGTGTTCAAAATGACCTACACACTACCTTATTCTTAAGACGTCAAGGGCGTGTGTAGGTCATTTTGAACACCTGGACAGCTTATCTACTTCTGCTGCTGACTGTACGTTAGTGGCGGAATGCCCTTAGGCTTTCAATCAGCCTTTTAGAAATCACCTTGTTACGTCAGTTAAATTAGGTTCAAGGGCTGACGTCGGTAATGATAATTATATCCATTAGTTTAAACTATCGTAAATAATTAATAGTGTACTCGTATTTAATAAATTTGAATTTACCATGAGCTTTTCGGTGAAGGAAAACATCGTGAGGAAATCTGCACGCACCTGCGAAGTAATTCAAAGATGTGTGTAAAGTCCTCGATCCGCACTGGGCCCGCGTGGGGACTATAGCCCAAACCCTCTCATGATGAGGGGAGGCCTGTGTCCAGCAGTGGGACGCAAATAGGCTGTAGTAGTAGTAGTAGTCGTAGTATTTAATAACAGCTCTAGCTAGTTCATCTTTTGTTTAGGATGATAGTTAAAATTGTGTTTGCTAATTATTGCGCTACATCGTTCATTACATTAGCCTCATAGTTAAGGCCCTTCCCTGACCCAGCATCGTCAAATTGCTCATTTAAGATCATACTTTACTAAGAAATGTTAAAAGTTAAAAATATGAAAAAAACATATGTTATATTTGATTGTATCATCCTTACATTGACAGCTTTCGATACACGTTTCACGAAACTTTGCTCGATACTTTTTAATTCCAAAGTAACCTCTAACTCGGACCGCTAATCCAACTTTACTCCAGTTTATTATATCAAACAGTGTAAAACTAATTATAACACAAAAAATTTCCATATTATATGCATACATCGACGGCTTTATAAATGCCATTTTTTTAGACGGTGTTTTATAGAAATTAAAACGTGTTAAAAAGTAACTAAATCGGGCGTTCTATGCGTAGTGCTTTCTCTTTCACTCGTCCCACGAGTGACAGTGACGGCTGAACTGGGTCTATGAATGGCCTTAAGTAGTTGAAAGCTGTTGCAAGGGAAAAATCTAAACTTTATGAGACAAATTTTTTCATTCGCTGTTCCGATAGAGCCATACTATGGGGTATAGTGAAGTGTAGACATAATAAGCTCTAATAGCTTAGAGTGCTAACTCTTCTGGTACATCAATAAATGAACTATACGTGTAACAGGCCGTTAGACTCTTCCCCTCTCTAAGGAAAGGAGAAAGTCCGAGTTTACGTAAAATGGCAGCATAACGTATGAGATAACACCGCAATAACGCGTTGAATAGCCCCTATTAACAGCAGTAGGTAGATATGTACTAGTACTACATTCAAACTGACTTGTTATAGGTACGTATACATTTGATTGGGCTGACACCTTTATTTAGTTTTTAATTTTGTACACAATAAATTATGCATTTGAATTTACCATGAGCTTTTCGGTGAAGGAAAACATCGTGAGGAAATCTGCACGCATCTGCGAAGTAATTCAAAGATGTGTGTGAAATCCCCAATCCGCACTGGGCCCGCATGGGGACTATAGCCCAAACCTGATGATGAGGGGAGGCCTGGGCCCAGCAGTGGGGCGCAAATAGGCTGTAGTAGTAGTAAATTGTGTAGATACGGCTTAAACGTAGGTGCAGTCGAGTTCATTAATATGTGTACACTTTAAGACTTTCGTACAACGGATAAAGGAGTCTTAAAGTGTAGACATATTAAGTAATTAACTTTATCATCTCATTTACCATAATAAAATGGTGATTACACTATTTTTTTATCGACTACGCTTTCCAAGCAACTGTAGGTTAGGTACGTACAGTCAAGGGCATTAATATGTATACACCTTTGGACCTTAACCAACGGAACAGGATGCAAAAGTGTATACATATTAATGCCCTTGACTGTACCTAGGTAAATTACTCTGTAGTCTTTGAAATTGACGAGAGAATCATAGAAGTACTAACAAATTTTGAGGAGTTCCCTCATTTTGTAATCGGAGCCCACAATCGGAATCAAAATTGTTTTCATACTTCGTACCTAACCTACGGCATTAAAAAACACTATTCTCTTATCTTTTGGCGTTTACACTACATGTGACGTACGCAATTAGGCATTCAACCATATAGTGTATCAATGTCAGTTTCCAAGGTAGGTAAGTAATGAATGAAATTAATATCTTTACTTTATACAGTGCAATAAATACGCACACTATTGCAGAAATAATGTCGCAGTAGATCTATTGCTTTAGCTGTAAAATCTCATACAGAAGTTCACTTTCTCGAATTTAAGCTGTCGCAGTTGCTTCTGTTAGAGTTTGATAAAATTAGTTCTTACTAATAGAGCCCCAGCTCTTGCTGGGGCTCTATGCGAAGTCTTAAACAGGGATCGCGTGAACTATAAACAGCTAGATTTAAAGTTCAACTTGACGCGTGAGCGATCCTATAGGGAACAGCGAGATCTTTATTTAAAGACTTCATATAGGCCCTGGGAGCCTGCTCTGTTACTTGGACAGAGGTACCGAAATGGTTTAAGAATAACGCCTTTCTACAATAGTTAAACGTTGTTAGTTTCTCATTCATTCATTCTCTGTTCTTTTCAAAGACCGATGTGAATTATTGTCGCCGGGATTCTACATATAGGTATATTATTATACAGTACATAGGAATAGATCAGGCGGATATAACTCGTTATGTCTGTTACCGCCAACTATAAATCCTACTTGTATGTGGCTAATGTTACATGTCATACTAATGTCACATCTCTTCATGAACTCGAGAAGGGTTTACGATCTTAAGATTTCGTTCCGTGTACAAAGTGGAAAATGTCCAAGGGCCCAGAAGGGAAACACTCTTAAATATTTAAGTCAGAACAATTTTGCTCTTAAATCGGTATTTAAGATAACAATTGTATTGAATGCATTGGCAGCACATAGACAGAAGCCATTATTAAAGGAGAAGAAGAAGACTGCATTGGCATGGTTTAAACGACTCCCCTATTCCTATTCCCCTGCCTTGAACTCATATAAACCTTAGTAACTTTTTACAAGTGAGTTTCTAATTTGACTGAAGATTTATTTCATTAACATTTAAATAAATCTTTAGCCAGGTAAGCCTAATTAAACAAGCTATGCTGGTGGTATAGTAACTAGCCTTGACTCTCTTCTAGAACCCGCGTGTGTTTAATTTAATACTTGAATTGAGAACGAATTTAAATGCATTGTTAAGTACCTAAATCCACTTTGCATACCGCCACCGCTCAATTACGTGCACCGACCTGTCAGTATCGCTCACACCACACCATCAATCCCATACAGTGCCATAACCTACTAAATCTTGTTTACTAACTCGAAAAAAAAACCTAAAAATCATGCATAGAATCGATCGGTACGGTCGACGTCAAAGAGATGTTAACACCTTTTCACCGTATTCCGTTGTATATCCCGAAAGTTGGCAACGTCGCATATAGCTGTCAAATGTTTCACTGTTTTTATTAATTTCTCAATATTACTGAATTAAAAAAGAAGTTATCATTCTATGGTTGAATGACGCGTCTCGTTTTATATTTGTTGGTTAGGCATTCAAATGATAAGATTACATTGAAATGCATGGAAAATGCGATGGAAAGTTTTTAAAAGATAGTACTTCCATAATCCTAAAAAAAACATGTTCCTAGAATAATTGTCGCAATCCATACTTAATGTTTTACTCAACCATAGAGCGACAATTCATATTTTCATTCAGTAATATTCATAAATTAATGAAAATAACGAAATATTTGACAGCTATTTGCGACGTTGCCAGCTTTGGGAGTAAACCCTTAAGGTCCAAAAGTGTAAATATCTCTTTGACGTCGACTGTACTTAGCTGATTCTGTGGGTAAAATATCGTCACAACGTTTTGCTTGACCCTACATACAGATATCTACTTTACCTCAACTAATATTATGACACGCTTCTTAACAACTCTCTCATTCGTGTTATCTTTTCTTTCTAGGTCCGTGACTTAATCAGGAAAAAAATACGGAACTATAAAATACGATAAGTATAAAAGCCTTGTGATAAAGACAGTGCAATCTTTATTTGCGCCCGTACAAATAATAATACATGGTAACAGAGTAGAATATGAATGTTAAATTGCCATGTCAATAAGTTAAATGAAAATAACGATGACGATGTTAAATATTGCCAGGCCGGTGCAACCAGAAATACAAGATATAGATCGGGAGATAGTGACAGAGAATTCCGAACCATTTGTACCAGGCCGGCGACTCTACAGGGGTATAATTACGTAATGACGAAAAGAAAAATCATGGTCATAGCGCCAGTACCGGCGGCCCAAACGCCGCCCAAATGGTTCGGAATTTTCTGACTGTATCTCCCGGTCTAATAGGCAGGGTTGCATAGACGCAGTTAGATACATTTTCTTGCATTGAGTTAGCTTAGTAAAATGAAAAAGCTCAAGACATTTCAAATTGTAAAGTAAATACATAGGTGCTATTTAGTTTACCGATTTATTAGATACCAATAAGAAGTAGTAGCGAAATATGTAACCAATTGGGGAGCGTTCAAGTATTACATGACACAGTTTTTGGGGATTTTTGACGACCCCCGCGCTTTTTCTGTAAAACGTTACGCAACCACCAAGTGACCATTTTTACCTAAAACTCACAATTATGTGACGTAAAGTACCGGAAACTAAAAAAAACAATGTTACGTAACGCGTAGTTCATAACCCCCCTCCCGCCCCTGTAACGCATTAGAAAGAAAGAAAGAAAGAAAACATTTATTCATGACATTACAAAACACACACACAAAAGACAAGAAAAGAGCAACATTAACATTTTACAAGACCCCCCCCCCCCCCCCCAATTCGTTAGAAGAAGAAGAAGAAAGACATTTATTCGCTGCACAGAAGACACAGTTTACAGCAAAAAAAAATACACAAAAATAATATTACAAACACGACAACACAAAAAAAAAAGAAAAACATAGGAACAAGTGTGTGTGTGTGTCGTTACATAGTACTTGAACGCTCCCTTGCCTGAATTGGACTTATTAAAATTACTTATGTCATATTAATTATAATGGTAGCTGCTAAATCCCGTCGAAAAACAAATTTGTAACTTGAAACTGTATGTGTAACGGCATATTTACTTTATGGTCTTGTTTATATTTATCGTCAAATAACGTAGTAAAGAAAAAAGGATTGGAATTGGAAACAATAGTGACAATGGCAATGATTTCACCCTATCACATCATCGTTGCTAAAACTTATGTACTTACTTCATACACTCACATTTAAAAAATATTACTCTCCATAGACGTTATTGGTAATTTTTCTGTGATAAATGCATCTAATATTAGACTCTAATTAGAGTATGATAAAAGTTCTCATTTGAAATCGACTCCACTGGGGAGCTCCGATATGTCTTTACTACTCGTTACAGGTTTACACAACTTAGAAGGCGCGTGGATCAAGCAAAAATAGACCCTGCATCAACGGCTTAAGTGCTTCACCGCGCGCCTTCTAAGTTGTGTCGTGCTGTACCTACGTGTTACTGTTTTAATGGTAAAAAACCGGCCAAGTGCGTGTCGGGCCACGCGCAAATTATAGGGTTCCGAAGTTGAGGATGCCCACAATACCTTTCTAAGACTTATTAGCATCTAGCTAGCCTGTGGTATGACGTGCCCGCCCGACGCCCCTGCCGCTCGAGAAAAATCATCATTATAAGTTGGTCGACTATTACTCGTAAGTTTGTACAGACTACTTAGCTCTGATAGTTTTCCTTTCAACTACGTTATATATGCCACAACCGTGATTTTTTTCAGCCATCCAAATACCACCATTTAACTGGCAGGGGGGGGGACACGTGACTCTAACAAAAAATAGCACTTTAAAGCTTAATATTTTACAAACGTATCACTTAATCAAAAAATGGTTTTAACAAACCCACAATATTTTTTTAAGACCTATTCAACGATATGCCGCACTATGGGGTACGCAAGAAAAAAAAATTACATCCCCACTTTACGAGTAGGGGAGGTACCCTATAAAAAAATATATTTCAAAATTTTATTGTACCACTTTGTCAGCGTAACTAATATGCATATTCATGCCAAATTATGGCTCTCTAGACCTAAGCATCTCCGAGCAATAGTGCGGACAGACGGACGGACATGGCGAAACTATAAGGGTTCCTTGTGGAACCCTAAAAAAGAATAGTGGACAAAAGCTACATATAATCCCACCAAAACATAAATGTGAAATACCTACTTGAAGAAAACTCGCCATCAAACGTAACAGTTTATTTAGCGAGTAAATAATTATTGTAATAAATGTGTTTTTTTTTTGGCAAAATAAATTAAATGAAAAAAAAAATAGTTCGTCTGAGCAGTTTCTAGTAGGTACAGGTAAGTAAGTAGATATCATATTGTACATGCAATAAATAGGGTCTGCCCGGTACTTCATACGCGTAGGGTAGGAGAGTTCGCTTAGAGCGTTTTCGCGGGCAAATCTACTAAATGTGCTATTCGTAAGCTTCGTAGTTTCATCAAAATTGGTTCAGCGGTTCAGCTGTGAAAGCGTAAGAGACAGACATACAAAGTTAGTATAGATGTTCATGATCACCGTAAAGCAATTTTGTTTACAACAGCAAGATAGAAAGTTAAGCAGTTTTATAAAGGAAGTGAGGAGAAAGCAGGTACGAAATAAAGTCATAATTGACGTCATAATCATTGGTTAGGTATATTACGTGTGCTCGTTAGGTACTACAAGTATTGTATAAATAATTTTTGAAAAAACTAAAAAGTAGGGATTAGAATTGATTATTATCGGGAACTTACCGTTCTGGTACCCCATTCCGATATTTTGTATTTTTCAAAGGTGTCAGCAATTATCCTGTTTCTCACCTCGCGGTTCATTTTTAATTAGGTGATTTGCGTTTATTGCACTTTCCCGCGCGTTCGAAATTGAAACCGGTCGAGACGTCAGCGCGCACGCCGAATGCCGAACGACTGGCGCATGCGTGCATCGAGCGCGAATTTCATTTTATTTCCTGACAGCATTATTTAATCGATGTAATGTGATATCTTTAACAGCAGCCTATTTGTACAAGGATCCAAAATTAGGGTTCCGAAGGCCACAAGGAATCCTTATAGTTTCGCCGTGTCTGTCCGTCCGTCTGTCCGCAGCATAGCTCGGAGCTGTTTTGTTCTAGAAAGCTGTAATTTGGCATGTACATATTACTTACGCCGACAAAGTGGTACAATAAAATGTTAAAATATTTTTTTAGGGTATACCATTAAGCTTAGGGTAATACTAAGTGATATCTTTAGTTTGAGGCGAGTGTCTCCCCCCAACCCCTAGCAGCAAAATGGGTTTTGGATGGCTGAAAAAAATCACGGTGGTGGTGACATATATAACGCAGTTGAAAGGAAAACTATCACAGCTAAGTAGACCGTACAAGTTTCCGGGTCATAGTCAACAAAATTATAAAATGCGCACGGAAAAGTAAAAATTCGATATAGGTACAAACTAATGAAGATTTCTAATATAACGTTGTATGCTGAATAAAACAGGTTCTAAATGTTAAGTTATAAAAATATAAGTAATTTTAAATATCATTTCTAAATAATGATTATCTATCGTAATGAATAATGATAATTGAAAAACCAATGAACGGCAGAGGCGTCGGGCGGGCACCGCAGCCTAGCATGCAGTCTTAGAAAGCATCGTTAATTTCGGAACCCTATACATTGCGCGTGGCCCGACACGCACTTGGCCGGTTTTACAAGATAATCGGTGTAAATCTATAATTTTTATTTGGGACGTAATGGGAGTTTGCGTGTAGAATCATTGACTCAAACTGTCATTTTTGTTCTTTACGAAATTAAACCTAGATTCAATTTCCAGATGGCAATCGCAATATACTCGTACCTGCAAGTTTATTGGTGAGTAGATTGCTGTTTTTCGGAATTCCTTTGTTGTGAAGTAATATGATGTCAGCATTGTGCCATTGTTTTGGAAATTTCCCTTTGTTAGCGCCAAATTAAAAATGTGCACGATAAATTGAATTTTCATGTGTTAGTCTGGCTAAATTGCTCGTCCATGACTTCATATAGGTTCATTTAGGTATTAGCCAGTTCAATTAATCCATTTAAGATTTGCCAATGATATAGTGCTATTTTTATAATTTTTAGTGTAACTTGTTAAAATACTGCAAGACTTTAATATAATGATAGACAAAATCATCACAAGGTTGGTAAGCAAGCAACATGTTATGTATTTTCTAGAGTTGATCCGATTGCTTCCAGAATGAATTGTAAATTCTGTCTCCATGGGTCTTCCGGCGCTTGAAGGCTTTTTGTGCTTCTAAATTGAGCAGGATCTTTTTCCATTATTCTTTACTTTTTGTACATTGATTGATATAATTCCTTGTAGTTTATGTTGCGTTGTTTGAATGTAGGGGTCAATTCTTGCCTCATTCACTGTGACTTTTATTAGTTCTGTACATCTAGTAATCAGATGTTTTGTTGGTTCTAATCAGAACTTTGTCCATATTCTGATGTATGCCCTACTTTGTTTCAGTTTTGATTCGGTTTTTAAAGTAGTCATTTAAAGTTTTGTAGTGTTGTTGTTTGGTTGGATTACTGTAGGACTTTCCACTTCTTACAGGTTTATCTAGACGCAAGGATCATTTTTCCCATTCAGTCGTCTGATGGGCACTCTAGATTCTTAAGTATAGCACGGCACAACTCAGATGGCGCGCGGATTAAGCAATAATAGACTCTACGTCAAAGGCTTAAGTGCTTCACCGCGCGCCTTTTAAGTTGTCGTACTATAAGTAGGTATGTTCCTTCCATGCTAGTTATGAGTTTTGGAGGATGGAACAAAGCTTAATCTATTTTATTTTTGGTCCGGTGGACTATATGCCCATGTCCATGATTATGTTTTTCATGCCCTTCTATTATTTTATGAATGACTGAAGTTCAATGAAATATAAGATTTTATCAACATGTATTATCATAATGCCTCTACCAATTAATAATTATATTGTTATGGGTAAGAAAGAATAAATTAAATATCCAATGAAGAGCATTCTGGATGGTCTACTTTCCTACATTATTTATATATTAAATCTTTATTTAATCGAAGCCGTAGAACAGTTAAAGGTCTTTGAAAAAAATCCGAAACGGCATTATGGCAAAATGTAAACGTTTATGGGAACAAGGTTACCGCAACACGGCCTGGATACCATACCAATCCTTAAAAGATAAACATAGAGACTCACTGTTTTCAGCTTTTTCTTCGGGCCGGAAGGTTCTTCCATAACTTTGATTAAATCACTTCAGCTAGTATTATTGACGAATGAATCAAGCTTAATAAAAACAATTAGTCTTCACTACTAGATACTCCAAAGGTACGCTGACTGAGGACTCAGGTCAGGAGGCTTAGCAAATAAGCGGGACTAAGTTAGATTAGACTGGTCCGAGCCAGCCAGGCAAATCTATACCTACTTTCATTTTGACAGATGACATTTGGAGTATGTCTAGGCTGCGTTCCGAATCGCGCTCAGAGCGCTCTCAGCACCTTGCATCTTTTTTCCTCTTGATAGTCGACTCCCAAGAGAAAAAAGGATGCAAGGTGCTGTGGGTGTTCTGAGCGCGATTCGGAACGCAGCCCTAGAAATTTATTTCTTTGTAGATACTGAGGCTGCGTTCCGAAACGCGCTCAGACCGTTCACAGCACCTTGCATCTCTTTTCCTCTTGAAAAGCTCTTGCAGCCTGAGTGTAGATTGGTTTTTGAAGCTCCATCCTGCTTTATAACGGTCGTTTTTCTAATACATTTTTTTATTATTCAAATGCTCTCAGAGGAAAATAATAAAGATTACTATTGTTGAAAGAGGTTGGTGACGCCACACGTCTCAGCTCTATGCTCCTAGTCTATTGCTGTAGTCACCTAGGTTACGAATGTCACGATAGTTGTTATTAGGTGTCAAAGAATTATATTGTCAATTGTGAAAATACAATGTATACCGTGATTACAAACCTAGTTAAATATTGCGTATAGTTTACTCTGTTTAGCTTGATTTCCCTTTAGTCCCTATTCCAACAGGTTATGGGCCCAGCCCGTTGCTTGTTTGGCTAAATTTGTAGGGAAATTAGCTAGGTTTTATAGAATCGCGTAACATACGTCGTGATGTCTTCAAAAGACTTGAACAGCATTTCAAAGCTAACAGGCCAATCCAACTATGGAACATGGTCTTTTGCTATGCAGATGATCCTTATAGAGTACGATCTGTGGGATTGTATAGAGCAAGAAGATTTTTCTGTTACTACGGATGCTGGTAAGAAACGAGATGCTAAGGCACGGGCCAAGATATGTCTAGCTATTGCAGAGCATGTTTACCCTCTAGTAGCCGCAGCGAAGACGGCTAGGGAGACATGGGACTCGTTAAAGAAGGCGTATGCGGATTCCGGATTGATGCGTCGGCTTACTTTATTGCGAAAGTTATTCAGTCTCAAGTTAGACTCTTTTTCTACTGTAGAGGCGTACGTAACTGAGATACAAGCAACGCATCAAGCACTACAGTCAATAAAAGCAGGATTGGATGATGAGTTTATCGGCATCATCATGCTAGCTGGTTTGACGGATTCTTACAATCCTTTGGTGATGGCGTTGGAGCATTCTGGCACGAAGATTTCTACTGAGGCAGTAGTGTCTACATTGTTGAAAGAAGGCCAACGACAAAGTCAGCAAGCCAGTGGTGATACCAAGGATGACTCTGTGCTTGTGTCCAATTCCAGTATTTCCAGTGCGAGTGGTAGTGGTAAGAAGACTGTAGTTTGCCATTATTGTAAAAAGAAAGGTCATTTTAAGTGGCAGTGTAAAAAGTTCAAAAGTGACAATGATGGTAAGCCTAAATCTTGTGTTGCTAATGAAACTGCTGATTCAGAAGAATTTATAACGTTTGTAGCTAGAGGTTCTAGGTCTGAAGAAAGCTGGGTCATAGATTCGGGAGCTACGTCTCACATGACCACAAACGAAAGAATTTTGAAGCCGGAAAATTTTTCTCCAAAGTTTATTACTTGTGCGAATAAGGACAAAATTCTTTCGAAAACGCAGGGTACTGTTGATTTGAAGGTGAGTCATGAGGGGCATACAACAGGTATAAAAATGAGTAATGTATTACTTATACCTGAGCTTCTCACGAATTTAATTTCTGTTAGTAAGTTTACAGAAGATGGCAAAGTCATTGTTTTTGATAAAAAATGCTGTAAAGTTTTTGATAATGTCGATATATGTGGAAACCCGTTATTCACAGCACCACGTAAAAATGGACTTTATGTTTTAGGTCCAGCCAATAACAAGACGGCGGTTCTTTTAGGCGAAAGTAGTCAGAGTGATTACGAGTTGTGGCATCGGAGGTTAGGACATCTATCCGAACCTCAGATGATTAAGTTAAAGAAGATCGTCAAGGGTCTTAGTTTTGGTAAGAGGGATAAAGCTGATCCCTGTGTGGCTTGTAGCCAAGGCAAGTTGTGTGAGAAGAAGTTTCCTCAACGCAAGAAGTGTAAGCGGGCTAACGACTTATTGGAGCTAGTACATAGCGACCTGGCAGGTCCAGTGGAAATAGAGTCCTGGGGTGGAGCACGATATTTTCTGTTATTTATTGACGACTATAGCAGAAAAATTTTCGGTTACATATTGAAGTCGAAGACTGAGGTTCTCGACAAATTCCGGGAATTCAAAGCGTTTGCGGAGAATCAAAGTGGAAAGAAGATAAAGAAGTTTAGAAGCGACAATGGTACGGAGTACACCAACAAGGAATTCCAATCTTTTTTGAAGAAATATGGAATTCAACATCAAACGAGCGTTCCTTATACTCCAGCTCAAAACGGAGTTGCGGAGAGGAGCATAAGAACGGTGACCGAGAAGGCACGTTGCATGCTTCAAGATAGTGGTCTCAGCAAAAAATATTGGGGCGAAGCTGTACATACGGCCATTTATTTAAAAAACCGATCACCTACGATGGCTCTTAAGGACAAGGTTCCTGAGGAAGTCTGGTCAGGTCAAGAAGTTGATCTTTCCCACCTGAGGATGTTTGGATCTGTGGCACAGGTTCTCATCAAGGACGGGAGTACAAAGAAGTTCGACTCCAAGACCCGTGAGCTAAGATTTGTTGGCTACAGTGAAGATCAGAAGGGTTACAGGTTCGTTGATGATTTGAAGAACCCAAGGAGGGGTATTGTCGCTCGTGATGCAGTTTTCAAGGAAAACCAAACTGAGAAATCTGGAAATGTTTCAAAGAAGGAAGAACCCAAGCCTAAGAAGGATATGAGGAAGGGTTCAAATCCTAACTCGAACAAAGATGTTGAGCCTAGAGATAGGTATCATTGGGATTTCAGTGAAGAGGAAGTGATTTCCCCTAATCCTAATATCGAAGTTGACGATGAAGAAGAGTTTGTTTCGGGATCAGATGTTGAAATAGAAGAAGAAGAGGCAGAGCTCCCATGTAGCTCTCGCCAGGAACGTCACGCTGAAGCACAAGCCAATGATACGGAACTTCCTAGCAGTTCTCTTCAGGGAGAAATGGCTGATGTAGAGAGAGCAGAAGTTAATGAAACTCCTGAGAGGAGGTATCCTACTCGGAATAGAGTTCCACTTAGGTATGATGACATGGAGTATAACTTCCTAGCGTCAAGTGGGTCAGATCCTGATTCGGTCAAGGATGCCATGCAGCGTTCAGACAAGACACTTTGGCGCAAAGCTATGGAAGATGAATATAATTCCCTTATAGAAAATGGAACCTGGGAGTTGGTTGATCACCCTCGTGACACAAATATTGTCAAGTGCAAATGGCTATTTAAGCTGAAGATTGGAGCAGATGGTGCTGTTCAAAAATATAAGGCAAGGCTGGTCGCCAAAGGTTACTCCCAGCAGTGGGGGGAAGATTATTTCGAAACATTCGCACCTGTTGTGAAGCTGTCATCAATTAGGATGCTTCTTGCTTTGTCAGTAGAAAATAATTTAAAGGTACATCACATAGACGTCACAACGGCGTTCTTACACGGAGATCTCCAAGAGGATCTTTATATGGAACAGCCAGAGTCTTTTATCAAGAAAGGACATGAGAAAAAGGTGTGCAAGCTTAAGAAAGCCATTTATGGGTTAAAGCAAGCAGCTCGATGCTGGAATGTGAAAGTGGATGCACATATTATAAAGTTTGGATTCAAGAGGTCCAAATATGACCCTTGTGTGTATATAAGGAAAAATGGAGATAAGATTTTAGCTATCGCACTTTACGTCGATGACTTCTATATTTTTGGAAATTCAGAGAAAGAAATCCAATATTTGAAGGGACACATTGCAAAGGGTTTCAAAATTAAGGACTTAGGAGAGGCGAAAGAGTGTTTAGGTATACAAGTCACTCAATTTCCGAAATCCAATGAGATTCATCTGAATCAAAAGTGTTTTGTCCAAAAGATCCTCGACAGATATGGGATGAAAGATTGCAAACCTGTTGCGACCCCTCTAGAAGTCAATCTAAAGTTGGAGAAAGGAAATGTGAACCACGATCCTCGCTATCAGGAGATAATTGGGTCTTTGATGTATCTTGCTTTAGGGACAAGGCCTGACATAGCGTTTGCTGTGAGTTATCTCAGCCAGTATAATATTTATTGGAATGAGACTCACATGGCGGCTCTGAAGCGTGTCTTGCGTTATATCAAAGGCACAATGGATACTGTTTTGAAGTATAAGAAAACAACAGCATCACTTCATGCTTTCTGTGACGCAGATTGGGGCAAGAATGATGACGGTCACTCGTTTACCGGGTTTATGGTCGTTTTAGGTGGTGCTGTGATAGCGTGGCAAGCTCGTAAGCAACGGTGTGTCGCATTGAGCTCAGCTGAAGCTGAGTACATTGCTGCTTGTGAAGCTTCAAAGGAAATTGTTTGTTTGAAGGGTTTATATGAGGAATTAACTGGTGTTAATGTGTCAGTAGAACTGTTTAGTGACAGTCAAAGTGCTGCAAAGTTGATTTATTCCAATGTTGTAGGTAGAAGGTCTAAACATATTAACATCAGGTACCACTTCGTGAGAGAACTGGTGGATGCCAAAGAAATTTCAGTAACTTATTTGGAAACTGGTTCAATGCCGGCAGACGCTCTCACCAAGGGTCTTCCGCGACCAAAGCATGAATTCTGCTTGAGACGTATGGGTCTCCAGTGGGGGTGTTGAAAGAGGTTGGTGACGCCACACGTCTCAGCTCTATGCTCCTAGTCTATTGCTGTAGTCACCTAGGTTACGAATGTCACGATAGTTGTTATTAGGTGTCAAAGAATTATATTGTCAATTGTGAAAATACAATGTATACCGTGATTACAAACCTAGTTAAATATTGCGTATAGTTTACTCTGTTTAGCTTGATTTCCCTTTAGTCCCTATTCCAACAACTATTATTCTTTGAGTATATAGCCACAAGCTATTATTATACCCATAGAATTAGGAATGAGTTTGCCTGTGAATAGACCAGCTTCGGTTGCTTTCGGTTGCATCATGAAAGTTAACGTCCATTAAATATAGCGTCGAGGTATCATTCCATACAGAAACGTCATTTGATTTTGTCTCATGAAGTAGTAAAATAAGTTGAACAAACACTGTTACACTACATGGACACTCTTTACTTATTGTACTTGTTTTCTTTTCTCATCTCCTCTTGAAAAGCTCTTGCAGCCTGAGTGTAGATTGGTTTTTGAAGCTCCATCCTGCTTTATAACGGTCGTTTTTCTAATATATTTTTTTATTATTCAAATGCTCTCAGAGGAAAATAATAAAGATTACTATTATTCTTTGAGTATATAGCCACAAGCTATTATTATACCCATAGAATTAGGAATGAGTTTGCCTGTGAATAGACCAGCTTCGGTTGCTTTCGGTTGCATCATGAAAGTTAACGTCCATTAAATATAGCGTCGAGGTATCATTCCATACAGAAACGTCATTTGATTTTGTCTCATGAAGTAGTAAAATAAGTTGAACAAACACTGTTACACTACATGGACACTCTTTACTTATTGTACTTGTTTTCTTTTCTCATCATGATAATCTCTTACTCTATAAATATTCCATGATGAAAAAAAAATTATAATCTCGGCGGCCATATTTAACTGAAGTTAATATTTTGATGCAACCTTAAATTTTCCATAGACAATGTGTTTTTTACTCGTTTTTACCTATGATTCCACCGATTTGACATTGGTGACATTGGTTAGGTTTGACACTTGACAGCATTAAATAAAAAAAAGTGGAAGGTTGTGGTTGTTCACGACTCAACTCGAAAAAAATTAACTGCGGCTACTGCAGTGCGCAAGTTAAAGTAAAGTGGTTTCATATTGTGGCATACGACTGGCTTTATTGATTATTATTGTTTTTCTGAAGTACATTCTTGTTTTTTTTTGTTATATGATACTTTCTCTTAAATAGTGGAACCAGCAACCAGTACAAGCACAGAAAACAAAATGCCTGCTGTGACATCCACTACTGAAGAACAAACAGATCCTGATCAGCGTATGTGGAATGCTCTAAAGTGGCATATCACACGAGAAAGACAGCGGAAAAAGCAGGGTATTTCAGGATAAATATTATCTTTAAATCTATCGTAATCTAAGATAACTGTGGTTTATGTTGATTAAGTGAATATGTTGCCTCGGTGAATTGTAAATTTTGTATTAGTATTCCAGTGTAAATGTGTTTTTTCTTACAGAATATGAAGCTGAAGTGGAAGAGGAAAGACTGAGAAAAGAGAGAGAAGCCAGAGAGAGGCAGGATGTTATGACACTGGGTTAGTTTATTTTATTTTTTTGTTTGTTTATTTTATTTGTACTAGCTTCTGTCCACAACTTCGCCCGCATGGTATTCGGTTATCGCGTTCCCGCGGGAACTATGTGTTCTTCCGGGATAAATATTGGCATATGTCCTCTCCCGGGACTCCAACTATTTTCATACCAAATTTCATCCAGATCGGTCCAGCGGTTGAAGCATGAAGAGGTAACAGACATACAAACAGAGTTACTATCGCATTAACAATATTAATGTGGATTAGCCGTTGCCAGCAATTTCGTCAAGTGCTACAACATAAATTTTAAATGTAAGTTCTAAAATTGCAGAAGAAACTAAAGAACAGATAGAGCAGTTGGAACAGAAACTGAAACAGCTAGAAAAAGAGAAACAACAGCTGTTCATGAAACTGAAGAAGGTGCTGAATGAGGATGAGAATAGAAAGAGACAGCAGCAGAAGGAATCCAAGTGAGTACTGAGTATGGCCATCAGCATTCAACATGTTTATGATATTTAGATTTAAACTTGGTGTTTGAAGAACAGAATTCATTAAATACAATTATTTTCAGTGAGAATCAACCAATGAAAATGCAGATGAGTAATGTACAGATGCCAATGTTTCCAATGCCAACATCCACAGGCCAGGGTGAGCCGATGCCAACTCAGGGTCGACCTCCGCCTCTTACGTCCCATATGTTGAACAAGGTATACATATAAACTGGTATTACTCTTTATAAACCGGTATATTTTCTTAATCCATACTTCCATACTAATATTATAAATTATAAATGTGAAAGTGTGTTTGTTTGTCCTTCCTTCACGTCGCAACGGGTGGACCAATTTGGTTGGTATGGAGATAGTTTGAGACCCGGGCAATAACATAGGACTTTTTATCTCGATACTTCCATGGGAACGGGTTTTCACGGGTCAAACCAATTTTTCAATACTTCTGTAACTGTCTATGTATATGTATAGTATCATGATACGCAAATTCTAAGTCTACGCGGGATGAAGTTCGCGCGCATCGGCTAGTAATATCATAAATCCGGTAGTAGCTATTTATGTCTGTCTAATACCTCTTCATGCTTCAACCGCTGCACCGATTTAAATGAAATTTGGTATGAATGAAGACAATTGGAGTCCAGGGGAAGGACATAGGCTACTTTTTATACGACGAACCATGCATCTATACAGCTAAACTCTATTTGTTCCGCAGCAAACTATAGTCCGCGGACCGATACAGGCCGGCGGCAAACGCGCCCGCAGCCCGTCACCCACGTACGCTCTATATTCGCAGCGGCTTCATCAGCCCCCCATGAAGCACCAACCCGTCTATTCTGACCACAGTAAGTCATCCATCAACTTCTCTTCACTGTAACTTGACATTTACTGTGACGTCTCCATAGCGGCTCCACAATGAGGGTCACTGTTAAAAATCCGCTAGGGGCGCCGGTGGCGTTGGTGTCGGCCAAGGCAGCCATTGATAATTTGCGCGGTTTGACATTGACGGCTATGCCACAGAATATTTAATAGTACTACATAAAGAATGGCCACGGAATCACCCGCTTGAATCTAGCCGGCGCGCAAATCGCGCCCAACTCGCCCTTACCGTCATTTGTTTCATCCGGAGTTGGAGAGTGAATCATTGGCCCGCGTAGTGGTAGACACACATTTACAAGTGTACAGACGTCCTCGCACGCACACATACGTGCTCGCGCGCAAACTGTGTCAGCCGTGTGGCTATGCTATACATCCCTCCAATCATCACCTTGAAAGCAGCCTCCAACGCCAGTGGCGCCCGCAAAAGTTAGTTAACAAAAATACGGTGACCGTCATTCAGTTAGCTGGTACATTGT
Organism: Aethes cnicana; assembly: GCA_963971205.1. Classification (NCBI taxonomy): domain Eukaryota; kingdom Metazoa; phylum Arthropoda; class Insecta; order Lepidoptera; family Tortricidae; genus Aethes; species Aethes cnicana. The sequence goes on from OZ020276.1 coordinate 11,797,044, forward strand.
CAGGCATCTAAGCTGCCACTAAGCAAAATTGATATTGTTCATAGTTCAGTTGTCAATGAGTGTTCATTTCCATTATGTTTATAGACAGGATGATATGATATTGCTTATTGCGAGTTTACAGCGGGCCAATAGAAAGCATGTTTCGTCTCTTGAGTGTCAATACTTAAATATTTTGTCGGATTTTTTTAGACTAATGACTACATTAGTAGTTTCAATATCGAGCACGTGATTGAGCTCTTTGTTGTATATGGCAATTTACTACGAAGCATCTTCTTAAAACCAAGCTGTTACTGGATCAGTTTAATTTATAATGTGGACCTTACTTATCCTTGATTATCATTGATTTGACACTGTATAATTAAAACAGCAATATAAAGATCACAAAGAATCAAATTGGCTTCAGAATTAGACTTTAGACTCGCTGTAAATGACGCAATTATATTGGTTGTATTACCATTGTTAACAGAAACAATGTGTCAAGTTATTTAGAAAGTGTAATAGATTTTTTTGGACCTTCACCATGTTATTTGACTGCCAACACCAACTTTTCTATGGTAATTTTTTGCAGAGGTAGAGGATGGGCGAATGGGCCGACAAATGGCTCGTGCCGTACTATGGAACAGTGAGTTGACATGTCGCAAACGCTTGCTCTGTTTCATTTTTGTTTATCCTTTCATATCCCGTACCTTTCGTGCTGCATTCTTTTTTAATGCTTCACCATATCACTAAACAAAGGTTGTGGCGTCTTCATGATCCGATCTGATCCGTAATCGTTAGTCTCATTTTCGTACATGTCATGTATAACTACATACTTCAATAAATATAAATAGTGGGAAAAGGCTATGGCTTATTGTGGAGACACTATTTCAGTGCAATTCCTACTAGTGTCCAGAGTCTAGACTGTCATTACGTAACATTCACTTCACTAATAGCATGACTTAGATCTATCATTATCATGGATGACATAAGTTCTGATAGTTCCAGAAAAACATATATTTTAATCTTTGTTTCATTTCACCTTCATTTTTTCGTCAATGTTGTGTGGCTTTTACCGTTTCTGTTCTCGATTATGTTGTACTGCTGTAGTTGGTGTATGTGAATTTTGAATGTCATACGATTCCTCGAAATCATGTTTTAAATGCCTAAATCAAGAAATTGATATATTAACTTCGCTAACATTTTCATACAAATTCTTCTTGATTGTAGGTATTACTGTTTCAAAAGCTCATGGTCTGTATAGTAAAATCATAGCTTCCATACATGATAACATGTGCGGCCCTTAATTTGAGCTTTTACTAGATAAATCACAACGACTTCGAAACAAGTTTATAATTTGTATATCCAGTTAACCATTCATTTCAGTCAAGCAAAACGTTGTGACGATATTTTACCCACAGAATCCGCTATCGATTCTAAGCAAACATGCTTTATACATGGTGGGTCAGAAAATATGGCAAATAATTAACCCACAGTATCGGCCATCGATTCTAAGTATATTGTATAGGTCTTTAATTTTTTTTGAGTTGGTAAAAAAAAAAAAATTTGTATAGGATTCAGGCGTCGCTCACACAACCAATCCCATATAAAATTGATTTTTTTACCAACTCGAAAAAAATTAAAGACCTATACAATATACTTAGAATCGATAGCCGATACTGTGGGTTAATTATTTGCCATATTTTCTGACCCACCGTGTATAGGTTTTTAATTTTTGTCGGGTTGGTAATAGTACATTACAGACCTAGGGTGGTGAATTCGTAAATGTCCCAGATCGCAGGCCATAAATATGCGATCTTACGAATTACCGCCCGTGGTTTGTCAAAAGTTTTACGTCTTGCCTTGGCCAAGAAGTGAGATTTTCTCTGCGCGTAGCGGGCAGAAAATCTCACTTTATGGCGTAATAGTAGGTACATTACAGACCTAGGGTGGTGAATTCGTGAATGTCCCAGATCGCAGGTTTCGAGTATGCGATCTGGGGCTTTACGAATTACCGCCCGTGGTTTGTCAAAAGTTTTACATCTTGCCTTGGCCAAGAAGTGAGATTTTCTCTCCGGGCAGAAAATCCCACTTTACGGCCAAGGGTGATGTAAAATATTTTTTTGTATGGTATAGCTCACACTATCAATCATATACTGGGCTATACATTAAAATATTAAAACCTAAAGAACATGCTTAGAATCGATAGCAGATTTTGTGGGTAAAATATCGTCACAACGTTTTGCTCGACCCTATATGTATACATGTTCAGTTTTATACATTGTAAATTTTTAACAAAGGAATAAAGTAAGAATAAGGTTATATAAGATGGACTTTGTTTGAACAGCAAATGCAGGACTGCATCCTATGATCCTGCATTGTCATAGCATTTGCTATACCTAAGTACAAATGTTTGTCAACAGGTCACTAATATTGGTCTGTTGTACAAACATTTCTTCTCAATTCTATTTGTTTCCGAACTATCAAGGCCCGCCTGCACCAAGGCGTTACAACCTCGGTTTATCCTCTTAACTATAATTTAGTTACATTTACCGGTTAGCGGTGTTGGCGCAACTCGTTCTAACAAAATCAAACCACGCTACACCGTTCGTAATCATCACAAAACGTTCCAGAGCCCTCCCAATACGGGTCGAACTCCGCTTCGGTGTCCTCCCAAGCGTACTACACGATGCCCTCATCCGGGGTGGTGGTGGGCGAACGCCCCCCGCCCTTGTTGTACGCGCACCACGCGCATACGCCCCACACGCCGCACACGCCGCACCACGCGAACCTCATGTACGCCCCGGCGCCGCAGCCGCAGTTGTATCTCGATATGTTGAAGAATAGAGAAGGACATCAGGAGGCGAAGAAAGAGGCACAGGTAATTGTATGTTTATTTATTTTTCAAGCAGAATTTTGTAGATATAATCTACGATCCCTCCCGTCCTACGCTCCTCCAAAATTAAAGAAATTTATTATACTTTGTCTGCGTGGAATATAAAATTGCCGATAACTTTTCTCTCCAACATCCGATTTTAATCAAACATAGCATGTTGCTCCAAATGATGCTCTATCTACCCTTGAAAACTGCATTCAAATATGTTCAGTAGTTAGACAGACAGAAAAGCTTTCGAAAAATCGCTGTTTTGTGATCTACCATACATCTTTAGACCCCCCGTTCCTTTTTTTTGAACTTTTCTTTCTATGTACAGACACGCCGGGTTCTGCTCTTTTATTATAGTATAGATTATTTAAGTTAATGCCAGCTAAATCGATCCAGCAATTCTCGAGTTTTTGCCAAACATGAGACAGACTGCATGGCAATTCATTTTTATAAAGTGCCTGGGCGCCCGAAAATATATAATAAGTAGCTTCTGTCCGCGACTTCATCCGCGTGGAATTCGATTATAGCGTTCCCGCGGGAATTGAGCGTTAAACTATAACAAATTATATACGAAAACCTTCCTCTTGAATCACTCTATATATTTAAAAAACCGCATCAAAATCCGTTGCGTAGTTTAAAAGATTTAAACATACATAAGGAAATAGGGACAGAAAAAGCGACTTTGTTTTATACTATGTAGTGATGTGATTTCTCAGATGACACCTAGATCGATTTGTCACCGCCCAAAAACCCCTATATTCCAAATCGTTAAAGCCGTTTTTGAGATCGCTCGTATAATCTATACTAATAATAAAATGTAGAAGTCGCGTCTGTAACTTGAAAATTAAAAGAAATCATCGAGTCGAGGGGTTTATATAAACGACACTGAACTAAAAAAACGATTTTTAGAAAATTTGTCTGTATGTATGTGTGTCCGGATTTAACTCGAAAACTACTGGTCAGCTTGCAACAAAATTCGGTATGAGGATAGTTTATAACACTAGTCAAAATATAGGCTACTTTGTAATGTAACACTATAAATAATAATATGAAATGCAATAAAGAAATGAGTATTGAGTATAATGGAAAAACGCATAATAAACGCGTTCCCGGGGAAACGCATGTCCCGAATTCCACGCGGACGAAGTTGCGGGCAGAAGCTAGTTAAATACATATAAGCCCATAGTTTGCTTCAAATATAAAACAACTAGCTTCTGCCCGCGACTTCGCCCGCGTGGAATTCGGTTATCGCGTTCCCGCGGGAACTATGCACTTTTCTGGGATAAAAAGTAGCCTATGTCCTTTCCCGGGACCCCAACTATCTCCATGCCAAATTTCATCTCCATCGGTCCAGCGGTTGAAGCGTGAAGAGGTAAGTAGACAGACAGAGTTACTTTCGCATTTATAATATTAATATGGATATAGATAAGCATCTTGCTAACATCCAAATCTGTTAACCAGCCGCAACAAGTCCTCGTGGGTCTCAGCGAGGCTGTCCACCCAGCGGTGAGCTCCGGTGTGGTTTATGCGCAACCGCCTCCGGTGTCACGCCATCTGGCCATCCATCCGCCGCAGCACAACATGCAGGTAAGCCCACTCCAGAAGTCCATAATAGGAATGACGACAACTTTTTTTCCTTAGTCTCTCAGGAAGATTATTGAAAAGTATTGGACCCGTATTTTTTCTTTTTTCACGTAATCAAACTTATACGGAGATATATTGAGTTGAAATGTCGCGTGACGTCACGGTTAGGTACGATTTATACCTAACGGTGACGTAGTTAGCCCCCACTCTCCAACTTTAATGCGTTTTAACTTAGTCATTCTTTGTTAATTTGATAATACAAAAAATACGTGTCTAATATTTTTTATTACCTGACTGACGGACTAGTTAGAAATTGGATTTCTTCACCCTGTCGTCATCCCTATTGAGTAGTATCTGATATCAGCGGGAACGGGTGAAGCAACCTTTTTCCCGCAACCTGGCAGGCGACTAAAACTAAAAATTAAATTTCTTCTGCTTTGCCCAGAGTTTAAACTGGTAGAGAATGCCTTATGGCATTAAGTTCGCCTTTTGCATTAGTTTTTACTAATTTGCAATTAACTTTAAATAAATAAATAAAACTAAAACTCGACCGAGACTAAAAACCGCCATTTTTTTAAATGAAATCTACCCAGTCACTTTGACAGTAATAACAAATCGCTTGACACTTCTTTCGTCAAAATCGGGTCAGTAGATTAAGCGCAATACAACATCTAGTATCCGCCTGGTTTTCTCACCCCAGTCTTAAGTATGCAGAGCGTCATGTATAATTAAAATTGATAGAAGCTAACCGCCGACGCGAGGAGTTGAAATGACGTGAATTCCTTTCAAAATTAGATTTATCACTGCTGCTTATACAAAAGATAGGGCCCTCGTCCCACGGCGACTTTTTGTACAGTATTGTATACAGTAGCGATGCTGTCGCGCGTTCGCATCTATACAGTCGCGATGCGGTCGCTTGTTATTTTCCCTCGCCCACTATTACTAACTCGCGTAAGTAGCGATGTTGTCGCGAGTTTGCGAAACGCGCTACAGCATCGCTACAAAAAGTCACCGTGGGCTAGGGCCCTAAATTCCTCTGCCATATAGTAAAATTCCCTTCTATTCTCTTTGATTCCCCTAGATGTGAATCGTCTAGGCTGTTTTCACACCTCCGCCGCGGATTGGAAATAGCGGTACCGCTGAAAATTTGCGATCGTTTGTCCATTATACACAACCTTGACGCCGTTCACATCTCCGCGTTCAAACCAGTATTTCAGTTCCGCGGCGGGAAAACAGCCTTAAGAGGGTTTACTCCGAAAGTTGGCAACGTCGCAAATAGCTGTAAAATATTTCGCTGTTTTCATTAATTTCTGAATATTACCGAATGAAAACATGAATTATCGCTTTATGGTTGAATAAAACATTAAGTATGGATTGCAACAATTATCATAGGAACACGAAATTTTTAGGATTATGGAAGTACTATCTTTTGAAAACTTTCCATCGCATTTCCCATGCATTTTAATGTAATCTTATCATTTGAATGCCTGACCAACAAATATAAAACGAGACGTATCATTCAACCATAGAATGATAACTTCTTTTTTAATTCAGTGATATTGAGAAATTAATAAAAACAGCGAAACATTTGACAGCTATATGCGACGTTGCCAACTTTCAGGATAAACCCTCTTAAACCCACACATTTGTTGCAGACCTCAAAACCAGGCAGCATCACCCAGGGTTACCCAGTCCAGCAAGGCACGCAGAGCCCTATGTACCCGAGCCGGCACCGCTATTAGCTAGTGCTGCTGCACCGGCATCCGCGCCCGCCCTGACACCTGGCCGCCACTCCAGACAAGCGATAGAGATTCGAAGGTGGCACCTTGCCCTTGACAATGCCCAGCTTGGAACTTAGCGCCGCCTTACTAAAAGGCTACGCAGAGTGGTCAATTTAAATGGTATCGTGGAAATAGGGATGACGACAACTTCTTTTTCCTTAGTCTATCAGGAACATTATTGAAAAGTATTGGACACGTATTTTTTCTTTTTTCACGTAATCAGATTTATACGGAGACTAGCTGACCCCGCGGACTTCGTACCGCCTTAAACCTCACGGAGCCCGAGACCTTTCCAACGAATGCAAAACCGTGGAAATCGGTTCGTGCGTTCTGGAGTTATAGCGTCAGGGAGGAAAACCCGACTTATTTTTATATAGTAGATATATTGAGTTGAAATGTCGCGTGACGTCACGGTTAGGTACGATTTATACCTAACGGTGCCGTAGTTAGCCCCCACTCTCCAACTTTAATGCGTTTTAACTTAGTCATTCTTTGTTAATTTGATAAAACAAAAAATACGTGTCTAATATTTTTTTATTACCTCACTGACGGTCTAATTAGAATTTCGATTTCTTAACCCTGTCGTCATCCCTATTATATTAAAAGTCCATATGAAGTGAACAATACCACTTTTCTATTGTAGCCGACCGCTAATCTTCGGTTCAAAATGAAAAGAAGTACCTAAGTGACAAAATAATGCACACAAGTATTTGCCATTGTTACCAAATTATAAGGTTAAAATTACAATAGCATATCTCTTTCTGTAATGATATTTGGTTATTGAAAGGCGCTCTAGAAGAAAGGCCGCCTACCTGAGTAATAACTTTCAAATCTTTCAATATCCAAATATCATTATATGGGCTATGCTATTGTAATTTTAACTTAACATGGTGAAGATTGCAGCTATTTGTGTGCTTATTTGAACCAAGGTTTGGCGGTCGGCTTAAGATGGTTTACTCCGAAAGTTGGCAACGTCGCAAATAGCTGTCAAATATTTCGCTGTTTTCATTAATTTCTGAATATTACTGAATGAAAATATGAATTGTCGGCACATGTACTGTACTGTTCATTGATTGTGTGGTGTTCAATAAAGTATATTGTATTGTATTATCGCTCTATGGTTGAATAAAACATTAAGTATGGATTGCAGCAATTATCATAGGAACATGATTTTTTTAGGATTATGGAAGTACTATCTTTTCAAATATTTCCATCGCATTTTTCATGCGTTTTAATGTAATCTTATCATTTGAATGCCTAACCAACAAATATAAAACGAGATGCGTCATTCAGCCGTAGAATGATAACTTCTTTTTTTAATTCAGTAATATTGAGAAATTTATAAAAACAGCGAAACATTTGACAGCTATATGCGACGTTGCCAACTTTTGGAGTAAACTCTCTTAAACAAAAGAGAACAGTGATATTGATCACAAGTGTTAAACGGACTTAATTGGTTTAATTTTCACAGTGTCAGTAACTGAAACTATAAGACTTCCGATCTGATCCGACTTGAGATCTGTTCTAAAAAGCCATGTCATCGCTCATCGGAAAACTGCATTCATACATCAGCATAGTTCTTATAGTTAGCCTATTCCCAATAGTTCGCACTGCTAATGGAATAGAGAGATAGAAGAGAACAGAGAATTGAATTTTCGTTCTCGCACTACTACGCAATGCGAACAAATGGAAAAAGAAAATCCCAGTAATTCGCACCTGCGGTAACATACCTCATACATACGGCTCAACACGGGTTCGTACTACTACTACTACAGCCTATTTGCGTCCCACTGCTGGGCACAGACCTCACATCCCGAGAGGGTTTGGGCTATAGTCCCCACGCGGGCCCAGTGCGGATTGGGGACTTCCCACATCTTTGAATTACTTCGCAGATGCGAGGATTCCTCACGGTGTTTTCCTTCACCGAAAAGCTCATGGTAAATTCATATTGAATTTCGCACGTAAGTAAACTTAGAGGTGCGAGCCGGAATTGAACCCCCGACCCTCGGCATGAGAGGCGGTAGGTCGAACCACTAAGCCAGTAGTCCGCAGTGCCGACTACCTACTGGAAATAGGCCTTATAGTTTCAGTTACCTATATTGACGGAAAGCAAACAGTCAACCCAAATCAAAGTGTTTGCCGTATAGAGTGCATTCGAAATATTTCGCAAACTGATCTAATATAATCGAAGAAAAAATCAAATAGTAGATGACGAAGAAAAATAGTTACTTCAATAGTGGCAGTAATTATTTTTCTATAGTTCCTGAAGCGGTGTAGACAAGCCTATCGATAACGTCAAATCTGGTGTTTTCCTTCGAATTAGTCACCTATCGTTTCTCGGTCTTAAAAGTTGAGAGGGTTTATCCCGAAAGTTGGCAACGTCGCATATAGCTGTCAAATGTTTCGCTGTTTTTATTCATTTCTCAATATTGCTGAATTAAAAAGGAAGATATCATTCTATGGTTGAATGACGTGTCTCGTTTTATATTTGTTGGTTAGGCATTCAAATGATAAGATTACATTAAAATGCATGGAAACTGCGATGGAAAGTTTTCAAAATATATTACTTCCATAGTACTAAAAACTTCGTGTTCCTATGATAACTGTTGCAATAATTCATGTTTTCATTCAGTAATATTCAGAAGTTAATGAAAACAGCAAAATATTTGACAGCTATTTGCGACGTTGCCAACTTTCGGAGTAAACCCTCTTAAAGTGGCAATCTCATTAAGAACACGTGTAAAGTGGACAGGTCCTAAAATTTCGTGGCTCGTGCCGTGCTGAATGCAGGAATAATAGACATAACTGGTTTAAAAAGTGAACAGAACAATACAGTGAATTATAAGGACATACAAGTGAACAAGGACAAATACGTTGTAAAGAAAATTGTACAATACATCATGTTGACAGGTAGTGAATTAGCTGCTGTAGAATATGGTTGGCATCAAGTATTATTATTTGGGTAGTATCATTGATCTATTATAAGTAAGGATTCACAATCAGTGCCCGAGCCGTTTGGCCTTCGTTATAAAGAGGCGTTATTAGCATATTGGAACGTATTTACTAATGTCAGTTTGCTCCATATATTTTGACATATTCTGTTAGGCACTGTTCGTCCATATGTTATTACTTATTATAAGGTAATGGGTAGTATGGATAAGTGATAATGTCTGGTAGAATATTTTATACTAGCTTTTCCCCGCAACTTCGTATGCGCAGAAATATTAAAAAGTAAAATCTCGATTTTTCCCGTTCCCGTGGGAATTTTGCAAAATCCTTTCTTAGCGGATGCCTACGTCATAACATCTACCTGCATGCCAAATTTCAGCCCGATCCATCCAGTGGTTTGGGCTGTGCGTTGATAGATCACTATATCAGTCAGTCAGTCACCTTTGAGTTTTATATATTTAGATTGTGTTATGATTTTTATTAACTACTGACGGTTTTATGTAATTGGTGCGGTGCTTGATCCAATATATGTACAAGTAGATCATGGGTCACTAAAAGAAGCAACCTGAGCATTAAAAAAAACGCGCTATCTATTCAGGTGTTTTTATAGTAGAGCTATATAAAAAAAGGATTTAAAAAAATGTTTTTTTTTTTTTGTTATATTTGATGCCGACTCGCCGAGATGTAAAGGATTAGATTGGCAACTAGCAATCAAATAATGTGATATAAACTATGACTAAAAATATTTTTAAATTATTTATGCTGCATTTCAATTTTAAGTATAAGAAAAAGTGACGTTATACTGAAATTCGTCCACATGTTGCCAATCACTCTGCATATTGTGTGATAATACATCTTTGTAAATTATACATTTATTATATAGTAGTTTCATCTGACGACTGCGGGCGAGCCGTGGTTGTAGTGGTGACGCGTGTGAAGCGGCAAGACAGCGAGACCGTATATGTGTATCCACTCACACTACCATGGCTCACCCGCAGTCCTCAGATGAAACTACTATACTAAATATGCATATAATATATCCACTGTTCTATTTAGACTACTAATCCTTCACAATCATGTACAAACAATAGCTATCTTCCTGCTTTTGGTGGTATGAGTTGGAGAAAATAAATGAAATGTGCTGTTGAATATGATTTTTATTTTCGAGGGTAGGAGCAGACAGAACTTAGAAAGCTCGCTGCGAAGCATTTAAGCCGTTGATGAAGAATCTATTATTGCTTAATCCGCTCGCCGTCTTAAGTTGTATCGGGCTATATCAAATACAACACAAGATTTTCTAAAAATCGCAAGTATTAGAGGACCCTGGAACTGAAGCTAAAATTACAAAAATAGCACTCGTTATTTTTATTATACTAATAAACAGGATTATTGAGCAGGATAATAATTTTCTACGTACCTACTATTCGTATTGTATAAACATTGTTTTTTTTGGAATGAAAAAAATCGTGTAATCGAACATTAATTTTATTTTAACATTATTTCCAATACGAATTTTCTTTAGTATGCGTACCTACTGTACGTAAATAGTAAAGAAAAATTTGTAAATCTTTGAATGCAGTTTGGTTCCTTTTTCAAAATAAAGGAATGTTTCCTTTCGTAAAATGATCTAATTAAGGATTCAAGGCAGTTCCCCTCCAGGGCCCATAATTTTTTTCCACCCTATATTATGTGATCTGAGAATATTTAGTTTTAAATTATTATATCGTTTAAACCTATATTGTGTCATTTAAATTCAAATGATATACGGTGCGTAAGATCTTAATCTAAATAACACCAGAATGTCAAAAAGAAACTCCTTTCCCACATGTAGATGCCAGTTCTATAGATACCGTATCAAAATAAGTAATAAAGCATGTTCACTCCAAGAAGACGTACCTAACTAGGTATATTCACCCCACATAATGAGGCCTTGAGCTAATTATGTGAATAGCATTTGATTTAACTAGCGCAGCTCATTTACATATTTTTAACAATCAGTTTTTTGATGTCTGAAGGAAAACGATCCTGAGAAAATGTGCTCGCTTCTGCGAAGGATGTATATTCAAGGATGTCTTTGTCCCCAATCCCGTGACTTGAAAAATATGAAGGTATAAATGTAGTAAGAATTTCGAAGAATATAGGCCGAATTCTTGAAAAGAAGAGAGCAATCTATGTGGCTATCACTAAAAATAGGTAACTATGCGAGAAATATAAATTTAAATTAATTATGAACAGAACACAAATGAAGCCCGCATCGTAGGTAAACGCCCGCTTTACTTATGACTTATACCAGTCCAACCAGCAGCAGACATTGCAGTTCTTCTGTGGTTTAAATACAGTTGATTATGGCCTGAGCCGGCCGCAGAGTAGCTGTTACGTGTGCTTGAATGGAGCTGACCTGCAAGTAGGTCGCTGCAGCGATCGATGCCCTGCGGTCTGCATCTTGCAGCTGTAAACATTGCATAGCTAACAGCTAAATATTTATCTCACAATTCGCCACTGAAGACAAATTTGGGAAACAAAAATTGGTTGTCTGTAAAGTCGGTTTACGGACGATGATTTTATACGTGATAACGTCACGTAACGCTACAACGCTACTATTGCGTCTGTTTTTTCGTGGGCGCAGCCGGTGTTCACAAATTTATAAGACGTCACGTCAAAAAGAAGACTCGATGAGCCAGTTTAAATCTTGTCGATTTTGCAATATTGTGCATCGTTGAGATAACACGTCGACTAATTATTTTTATCAGAATTTTCACTCGATTTGCAGTAGGTACATGGAAGTTAAGAAGAAAAAGTGGCTAATCAAAGTCATCATTTAAAGTCCACCCACCACCTGCCACAACAGCCTATTTACGTCACACTGCTGAGCACATGCCTCCTCTCATCACGAGAGGGTTTGATTGGGCTATATATATATAAGTCCCCACGTTGGGCCCAGTGCGGATTGGGGGTGCAGGTTGTGGCGAGCCTTGGGGGAGGCCTATGTCCAGCAGTGGACGTCTTTTGGCTGAAATGATGATGATGATGTGGGCCCAGTGCGGATTGGGGACTTCACAGTTTGAGTTACTGCGCAAATGTGTGCAGGTTTCCTTGCAATATTTTCCTTCACCGAGAAGCTCAGTGGTAAATTCAAATTGAATTTCGCACATAAGTAAACTCAGAGGTGCAAGCCGGATTTGAACCCCACGACCCTCTGCATGCGTGGTCGTGGCCGAATCACTAGGCCACCACGGCTTTTTAAGTCTTCAATTTAAAGTCCGTGATTGTATAAACCCATCATCACAACATTCACAAGTGAATAATAAAATTGAAGGTCGCGTGAAGTCGGTGATGCGAGGCATAGGACCGGTCGGAGTGGCGAGCCTTAGAGGAGGCCAATGTCCAGCAGTTGACAACTATTAACTGTGATATTTTACCAATAAATAATTAATTCATTCATTCATATCGGCTGGCATGATGATGACGACGAAATGAGAAGCCCCTACTTTTCTGATGACAAAGAGACAGGACGGCGGTGCTGCAGTACCTATTACAATTGCAAACACTAACATATTTAAAAATATATTTTGGAATTATATGAGGATTCCAATCGGGATCTTTGAATTACCCTGCAATTGGTTTGAACGGTGACCCACATGAGACGGAAGATGGAACCTGCTCAAACCAATTGGCCACTTTATTTTGAGAACAATTCAAAAGTTTTGTGAAGCATTAATCTATTTCTGGGGCGATTTTTTTCATATTTCTGTTAGGTACTTATAGGTATATTTTGGCGATGTTTTCTTTCGCCGAGAAGTTCAAAGGTTTTACATCAAGATTACCTACTTACTTTCTTACCTACAACTGCTTTGTATCTTTCTACCTTTCCATTATGCTCTTATTAGTCATAAGTAACAGAGTTAGTAAGGTACTAGAAAGGCTTCGATCTTAAGTGTAGCAATTTATTACTACCTATCCATAGTTAGCCCTGTACTGGGTGGGTGAAAACCATTTGACGATATTTGAGGTCAAGATGCGCGCACTTTTCCTGAGTCCGATCATGTAATTCTTTTTTTTTTATTGCACAGTATTAACCAAGCTATGCGCTGATAAAGAAAAAAAATACTATGACGGTATTATCGACATATATCAACTCAATATTTCATTTTGGTTTTACCAGTTCGAAAAAAATTAAGTGGGCGAGGGCCTTTAAGCATTCCGTGTCTATTGGACTTGTGCCAGAGTCAACCATTTTTTACATACGAGTAGGTAGGTAACTATTTGTTTTATTACCTACCGTATACAACGGGTTTTACTACGATGCCTTTTAGAATATCCACAAAGTACCTAAAGACTAACAATCAAATATCGTTTCTAAAGTTAGGTAGGTACTTAGTGAAAAGAACGAAATTGCCATCTATTGTTAAACAAAAATGAAAAGCATGAAAAGACTTCTTGGGTCTTCGTCCGATTTCTCAAGTTACTTTATTGTTATTGATATGTTTGGTTGCTGGAGCCAATCAAAGAACTGGAAGTTATTTGAGCATAAAAAAATCTTCGTCCAAGTTACCGGTAAACGGATACAATTACAGTACCTACCTAAGGATTTGGAATTTTCCTAACAAAAACGTACGTACGGTAGAGACCTGCTTCCTTTGTTACCAACTTTCTTGATTCCATAAACTTAATTCTCAAGTGAGCACGTGCGGAATAAAATCGAATACTTTTTATAGAAATAGAATTTTTTTCTTATTTACAATTACCTAGTCATCATCATCATCATTTCATCCGAAAGACATCCACTGCTGGACATAGGCCTCCCCCAAAGCTCGCCACTCAGACCGGTCCTGTGCTACTTGCTTCCACCGGTTTCCCGCGACCTTCACGAGGTCGTCGCTCCATCTTGTTGCTAGCTACCGACAGCTCGTCTCCCGGTTCGCGGGCGCCACTCGAGAACTTTCCGGCCCCATCAGCCATCAGTCCTGCGAGCAATGTGCCCCGCCCACTGCCACTTAAGGCTCAAAATTCTTCGGGCTATGTCGGTGACCCTAGTTCTACTGCGGATATCCTCATTTTTGATTGTATCACGCAGGAAACCCTGAGCATAGCCCTCTCCATTGCTCTCTGAGTGACTTTGAGCCTTCTTATGAGGCCCATCGTAAGCGTCCACGTCTCGGAACCATAAGTCATCACTGGCAACACACACTGATCGAAGACTTTCGACTTGAGACACTGCGGTAATTTTTGCGGTACCTATAGTATAGATGTGGTATATTATCATTATCCCATTGCTAATAAATTTTTCTCTCCCAAGAAGCGGGAGACGAGCCGTCGATAGGCCTGCAACAAGATGGAGCGACGATCTTGTGAGGGAAACCCCATTATGATAGATATAATTATTATTATTATAAATGAACTCACAAATTTATTGAATCACTTGTTTCGTATAGTAATAATCATTTCTAACTTCTCTAAGTTAGAAATGATTATTACTATACGTAACAAGTATTAAAACTACTTAAAAATAACTAAAATACTTAAAAATACATAAAAATTATTCAAAATCTAAATACGGCCCCCGCGGCATGGTACCGAAGATGCTGGCAGCATTTCCCCGTTGTATGGCGATGCTCAAGCATTGAGCGAGGAAGCTGCCAGCTCTTGGGTCCCTGGTGACGTAGACTAATCTCTTTGAAATTTCTATGTAAAAAATCAAGAGCTTTAGGACCCCACGGACCAAGTGTCTCGACACCAAAAGGTATAAAACAGAAATCGGTGCCGAGAGATCTGTATTTATTAATTTTTAAAAAAATCGGCCACTTCTGCCGCCGCTCCAGGTCTGTCTATTGTTCCTTGTAGATGAGACGGGGCCAATTAAAATTAATAATTACTTATGTGGTTCATATCATAACTTAACATTTCGAACCTTTTGCACAGCGTACAATTAACCCTATAATTACCCTGCGATAATTTCAGCCTATACTTAGCTATGATAGTTTTCCTTTCAACTTTCAACTACATTATACATATATGCCACAACCGCGAATTTTTTAAGCCATCCAAAGACTACTATTTGGCTGGCAGGGGTGGCGGGGCGGCACTCGACTCTGTCAAAAAATAGCTTTAACAAGTTTTTTTTCAAGACCTTTTACCTATTCAACGACTCCCCGCAACATGGGGTAAAACATGGGGTTTAATCGTAGGTACGACTTTGTCGACGTGTACGAGTATATTCATGCCAAATTGCAGCTTTCTAGAACTAAGCATCTCCGAGCTACCTATGCTGCGGACAGACGGACGGACAGATGGACGGACGGACGGACAGACATGGCGAAACTATAACAGTTTCTTGTTGACTTAACCCTAAAAAACTATCACCGAGCAGGTATCCAAGTTCCAATAGAGATCGAATTAACGAATGAATCCTCTTAAGGCTGCATGCAAATTAGAGCCTTTTTTTTAGTAGTTTCAATGTATCATATCTCATAGCTATCTACTTGTAGTCGAGTTCATTATTATGTGTTCTGTTTTAGACCCTACAACGACGGGATAAGATGCAAAAGTTTGTACAAATTGGCGAACTTGACGGATACCATCAAACCTGTAAACTCCTTTGTTGATGTCTGCAATTGAGACACCCACTCAAATATTAGTTTTAAACCGTACGTATATAAGATTTAATGTTCAATGAATCTGAGTTACTACGCATGAGTTAACCACAAACCATGTATTTAAGTAGACTCGACAAATGCTCGTACATCGCGTGCCATAAAAACTTGCAAGTTTGACAAAAGGACAATTGCCGCTCAGTCAAGCTCAAGCTGACAGATGTTTTGCACTCAAATAGAAGAAAAATTAGGTACTGATTGGCCCCTTTGAATCGAGCCAAGGCGGCGGTTTTATTTCCCATCACAAGTCTCTTTTGATCTTTAGCAGGTGTCAAAGGGATTGGAACGCTTGGTTACCATACAAGCGCCTCGCTTGTTTCTTCTAGTTGAATAATATTTCTGTGAGTTTAACCTTGAAAAGCGCATGCGCGGCGCTATTGACTGCCCACTGTTGCCTGAAACCTGAACATAGTGACGTAGTGCAGGATCCACAGGAACGCTAGTACGATTCCACCACAGAACACTCCATCGAGTTAGTTACGCAAGAATGAGATGCTTTTATCGGGACCTTCTGGTATTTGCAGAGGAAATTTAGGCTTAGCTTTAATAAGTAAAGAAAGAACATGAGTAGCATCCATTTACGAGTACTTATGTTACGAGTATAAAGATAATTACCTATCCATTTTCATTTTTTACAAGCTCTTATTTAGTTTCACCTGTACCGATCTTTGTCTGTATTCAAATCTTGCAAGTTAAATTTGATCCACTTCCCGGTTACCGATCGAGACGAAATTTTGCATGCATGCGTAAATCGGATGACAATGCAAATTTATTATGACATGGAGATGATCTGATGATGGAACCGGAAGGAGAAGCCATAGGAGCTCGGTAGTGAAACGACGCAACCCCATCGAGTTTAGACTCTTTTGATCCGTCTTGATGAGTTCTTTAACAAAAACTTATTTTTAAATATTTTTTTAATTGTATCCCACACTTCCTATGTTAATAACTCGATGTAACAAAAAAACTACTGCATACAAGCTTTTGACATATCCAGCAGTGACACTCACAGTCAAAACGAATCTAACGACATCTACCTATTGCTTTTCCCCATCTACCACCACTACCACAACAGCCTATTTACGGCCCACTACTGGGCACAAGCCTCCTCATCACGAGAGGGTCTGGGCTATAGTCCCCACGCGGGCCCAGTGCGGATTAGGGACTCACTTTTCCCCATCATATCAGCCGAAAGACGTCCACTGCTGGACATAGGCAACTGTTTATTAATCCGTGACATAGGCCTCCCCTAAGACTCGCCACGCCGAATAGTGTGTCTTTACCCAATAGAAATATACCTACTTTCACTTCCTCAAAAGTACATGACAATTCATTTTAGTATTTTTAGTTGTTACTTATTTGCTTTTTTCATATTGCTCTATGCAAATAAATATCCTGCTTTCGGAAAGTTCTATAAGGTTTTTACCGTTTCATTATAAGACAAGTTAATGGATATTTATTATTATTATTATATTAGGTAGTATGAATTATATGGATATGAGATTAGTAAAAGTACCTATTACCTACTAAATAGTATAAAATTAAAAAAAAAAACTCAGAATCATCAACCTGTTACGAACTAAGCTATGAATAGTATAAGTAGCAACGGAGATAAACAATCGACACACAATTGAGGTCCAATTTTTGACATTGGAAGGTCTTTTCGTTCGCTCCAGTATACTTAGGCTCCGATTTCATGAAAAAGCGCGATCCCCTTATATCTCAGGCTTGTGAAGATATGATTTTCCAAAAAAAAGGCTCAAAAGACTCGTATTAACAAGACCTATAAGGTTATCCGAATTTTTGATTTTGGCGCTCGATATTTTGGAAACGAAGAATGATATCAAAAATTTGAGAAAAACTCACACAACAACACAATTGGGACAATTTAGTCAGCTACAATTTCAGCCTCAAAAGGCTTTGCCCTGTAGCCTAACCTTTTTGAAAAAAGTCAAAAAATCAGAACGACATTATTCACATTTAAAAAAAATAATGTAGTGTAAATCTGTAATTTTTTAACAAAATGAGTCGCATGAACCACAGCTGCCCGATAACGTTGCATAGTCGGTTATAAAATATTACGCCCTGTGTTTACCAACAGTCTGTGGTTGAACATATCTACGCAGTTTTGCCCTTTAGAAAGGGTGCGAGATTATCATAGATAGCTGCGTCTCCCTCTCTGCCGATCGATGTGACCTTGGCAGTGTCTTGGGTAGCTTATAGATACATATAGATACAATAGGAAACCGATTAGGGAGGTGAGAAAAAATCACAGATTTCGTGCCTCGATGTGCAGATAGTCGTCTATCTGCACATCGGAAATGAATCTACGGAATGTAAAAAAGTGAAAAATGTCGTTCTTACTTTTTGACTTTTTTCGAAAAAGGTTAGGCTGCAGGGCAAACCCTTAACCTGATCGTCTTTGTTTCAGGCTCAAATTGTAGCTGACTAAATTGCCCAGGGGAGTTTTTTCTCAAATTTTTGATATCATTCTTCGTTTCCAAAATATCGAGCGACAAAATCAAAAAATATGTAAATTTTTATTTTTCTCACTATTTCGGTCATAACTTTTTTCGTTTTAGATTTTCTTGAATAGTTCTCTTTGCTCTTACAGCTCTCGTGATCACGCCTCTTTTTTTAATATCATATCATCACAACTCTCCGAGATATCAGCGATCGCCTTTTTCGTGAAATCGGAGCCTATACTGGAGCAAACGAAAAGACATTTCCAATTCAAAAATGAAAACGGCATTTCATGGAAAACGGTCGTCAAGCTCATCGATGCTATGAGTTAGTACCTGTTCATAAGCACCGTTAAAATCCATGTCTGCTACCCTGCTAGGGTTTCGCCGTTATCGCGTCAGTGAGATTAAGTATTTTTACTTATTCTTTGCTACAAATGATTCAACTAAGCCACGACCTCCGTGCATTTTTTCTATATGTAACGTGTATCTATAGACAGACACACGGCAGCATGCTCAAGCCAAGTTCAAAACAAGTTTACTAGAAGATTGTCACGTCATAGCAAGGTAATGGGGTCGGTTCACTTGACACCGACTTTGCAGGCTGTCGGAGTTTGAAAGCGGGTTTTTTTTTGGCTACAGTTTCCAAACACTGGGTACAACGGGACGTGCTAACAAATTTTGAGGAGTTCCCTCATTTTCTCAACGATCCCATCATCAAAACTAAACCAAATTAAACTGGAACCAAATCATTTCACAATTGAGAGAATAAGCGCGGAACATTACATACTCCAAAAAATCAAAAAATATTGACGAATTGAGATCCTCCTCCTTTTTTGAAGTCAGTTAAAAACAGGAACTGGCGAACGCGACGCGCAGCCGTGTGTAATATTTATAGATTTCATAATTTAGTACCATAGGTAACTTTATAAAAGATTGTACTTTCCGATATTTATTACAACAGGAGTGCTGCTAAGCGGACATATTTTCTTATAATAAATAAGAAATTATGAAAATCACTAAAGATAGCAGAGTTTAATACGTATGTCATACGTCGTATGAGGTAACAAAGATACATTTTTTATAGACTGTACATGACAACAAGTTTAAACTAATTAAAAGAATTATAAATACAGCCAGGGTGTTCTATTATAAAATACAACTTGTAGATTTTTTTACAAAAGAATAGGTGTTTTATTAAAACAAAATAAATAAAATGACAAAAGTATGAAAAATCTTACGTACTACTTGCTTAATGTAACTGTAGGCCAACACTACAAGGCATGGTACCCAAACTTGTAGCGTGGTTCAATAGCGCCGAACGACGTTTGTGTTTTTCGATTAACTCATTCTAACTGATAGTTTTATCAGGAAAGAGATAAAGAAACTCCTCTTCCGTTCGCTAGAGGATCACTTCGTGATCTCGAATATAGGCGCTCTGTTTGTTTTGTTTTGATTAAGATTAAGAATCTAATTTGGTCCAGATTCAGATCCCTCCCACCCAGGCAGTGTGTCCATCGGCAAATTTCAATTTACTTCACCTCGTTAATTACGAGTATCTTAAAATTAAATAAATTATGCAAACACTGGAGTTTTCGGAATAGGAAACCCCAACGTACCCGTCTGGATAGCAACCACCCCTGTTCTTTGGTAAGTATGTCGCAAAGAGACCTACCTCACGTGTTAATTCCAACACTAGAAACCAACTGGTACTTAATCGGTTAAACGGTACAAGCATAATGAGGTAACAGATAGACAGACTGACAGACAGATAGACTGACAGGACAGACAGACTGACAGACAGTCAGACAGCCAGATTTACTTTCGCATTAAATATTTGTATGGAATGGAAGTATGGATTTTTTGTACTTTTCACATACATTTTCTCAACGATTACCTACATAACTGGACAAATAATGGTAAAGCCTTAATAAGCCTTTCTGTGTTATTGCTACAAACTAACAGTAAACAGTTCTAAGTACCCTCCCGTGCCGAACAATTTGTTTTTGCTAAATACAATTTGGTTTGATTTGTTTACTTTGATGATTGTTTGATAACAAATGAACGTTATACGATGGCGTCTATTTCGAACACTTTGGAGCCTTGGCGTGGGAGTTTGTTATTTCAACTTCTCTCGGTACGATTGGAGCTAAGCTACTGAATGGGAAAATACAAGTGGAAATTATAAGTGAAGCTCAATGTTAATTGTATAAATACTTAGATAAGTAGGTACCTTATCGCAAAAATGGATTATAAGTAGAATTTTCGTGATCCGTTTTTTCCTGCAATTTAAAAAAAAACATCATTTTTAAGAAAGTCGTAGGTAATTCTATCATGAATAGAGATAATCTACTATACGAAGTCCCGCGCCTCCACATTTCAAAACACTTTAATTTATTTATTACTATTTAAAAAGCACCACCAACACTCTCAACGCTTAGTTGTCGGCTCTCTCAGCACGCACACTTGCGTTGAGAGTGTTGGTGGTGGTTTTTAATTACTTTGAAGCGTTTTGTAGTGTGGAGGCCGAGAATTCCTATAGCAGATTATCTCTACGACTTTCTTAAAAATATTTCTGCATAAGTACGCTTAGATAAGTTTAGTTATAACATACATACATATATGTATAGGGTAAACTAGACTGTAATTGCCTACGACCAGTGATTGCCCACTAAAAAAATAATGATAACGTTACGGTTGTGTTTTAGTGATCAGATAAACAACAAGACTTACGACAATGTTCGACGACAGTTAAAAAAAACTGAAGATAGTGATAGTGTGATAGTGGTAGGACCTGGTGCTAGGTCCGTCCGGGGTTGTACCACCGTCTTTCCCCACTAACCTGCCGACAAAGTGCGTCTTATGGTTTCTTAATGGGGGATCATAGGATTGTGGTGTCTATGGGCCGCAGTGTGACCACTTACCATCAGCTGGGATGTGCGCTCGTCTGCCTATACCATTGGTATAAAAATAACCTTTGTTTTTTAGAGTCAGGGCTTGTAACCGGTTATTTAAAAAAAACCCGAAATAGCCAAATATTTAGAATTATTTTATACTCTTTATGTGGAACTCCATAGTGTATTTAGGTTATTACTTCCTATTATTTTATAGCCTTATTAAACATGAAATAGTAAACGAAAGAACGATAAGAAAACCGGTTTATTTATATGGGGGCAAAAACCGGTTTCAAGCCCTGTTTAGAGTGGGCAATCACTGGTCGTGGGCAATTACAGTCTCGTTTACCCTATACATATATATATGTATGTTATAACTAAATTTGGCTAAGGGCATGCAGATTCGACTTCAGAATACACGGGCTCGTTTGCACCGACAGGACTATATCTATAGCTATTAGTATTAGATACGAGAGCCGGCCGGCAAGCGTGCGCGGGTACATGTTTACATACTAGTGCTGGCAACGCTTCATGTCGATATACAAAATAGATGAGAATTCGATGAAACAAAATCTAAAGTTAAAAAAAGAACAAAGCAGTACCTAGTTACTTAGGTAAGTAGATGTCTGAACCCTTTCTTGTAAGTCAGAAACATTTCAAGTACGTTCACCTAAGATTGTTTGTCGTGTACTTAATACGTTTACGTTTAATATTTCAAGTTCAATGTTGCTTTGAAAACTTATGTATTATGCAAGTATTTTAAGGGAGCTACACGTGGTCATAGTAAAAACTAAGATGTTGTTCGTCAATCAAGCAATCAATAGTGCTTTATCACAGTAGCTAGGAAATCAGTATGAATTATGAAAGTTTGGTGCAAAGGTCATCAAGTAAAAATGATATCAAGATTTGCTTCCGCCATCTTCCGCAATTGACAGCCTACATCAGTCGGGACAACGTTCGCCGGGTCAGCTAATGATAAAAAATTGTACTAACGCAAATTTCACATAGGCGAAGTCATATTTGGTGCCGGAGTTTTGAGAGGCAATTAAAAACTCGGCTTATCACCTTTCTTCTGTAGCAGTACTAATTGAAAAATTAATTAAAAATATCATTAGTGTGTTTTTTTTTTCATATCACTTTTCTTGCTCATTCATTTCATAGTAAGAGCAGAAATCTCATCTTACCGGATTAAATGACTTATGTTATTTTTATCGATACATAATTTTCCCCATCACTACAAAGGCCCGGCCCAGCCCTCAGTCGGTGTAGCCGGGAGCTCGCGCGCGGACGCAGCAGCCATCTTGGATTTTCCGACACAACCAATCATAATCATTTCCTGGAATCATCATTTAAACAAGTGATAATCGGATGTAATCTATTAGTGGCACTGGTAAGTTTATGGACGCTCGACTTTAAGTTTAAGAATGCAGTCGATTTCTCAAGGACGGACGGTTTTATTCTATTCTGCGCGCTTCCGTAGTAAATAGAGATCTTTTGTGGTTTTATTTCACCATCAAAATTTATTGTGGAGGAAATCGCGTATATTCTGTATCGATCTAATGGCGTTTTGTATGTTCATAAACCATTTCTTAACGAACAAAAAATAATAATAATAAAAAATCAATGCGCTACAGATGCAACTGTTTTTTTTAAATTGATAAATGGCTTTTCTTTATGTCTACTATAGTCTAGTATAAAGCCTTTGATCTAACTCTGAAGCTCCGTAGTGATAAGGACACGCCCCGGCGCCGAATCCGGGTCAACCGACTACCGGTTTCTGAATTATAAATATTCCTTTGTTAATCTTAAAACTTCTAAATAAATATTTGCTTTTCATTTTTTATCGTATAATGCAATTACATTTTCAGTGAATGAATTCTAAAATAATTTTCTGGCTTATTTCGATCAAAATTTGATAAATTCCGATTTCTTCTAGTGTAAAATTATTTATAAGGACATATGTTTTTTTCTAGATACCTATAGACCTGCTTGCATTATAACAAAAAACTCATGTAAACTAATTGTGTTACATAATCAAAACTAAACTATTGATAATAAGAGTTGCCGCTTCCCTGAAGGTCAAAAAGTTGAAGGTTTTTTCCATAATGATATTGCTTATTTAGAACTGTTGTTTCTTTCTGATATTGATGCGCCTACTCATTTTCTTTTCTGTTTGGCCTTATGGTTGACTCGTAGAGAATGCCTTTAGGCATTAAGCTTGCCAATCGTATACGTTTTGTATGTGTAATGAAGTACGTACAACTTAACGGGGAGAAATACTTGTTCATAATAGAATAAAGCATGATTCTTCGATTAGTAGTATTCGAGCTAATTACCTAACTACTTGAAGTTTGCCTCTTGTGCGATTCAAGAATGTTGTCTATTTAAATCACTGATCATTATAACAGAATGAAAAAAAAAACAAGGTCTATTCAAAGTTAAACCTTAAACTTTATTTGCTTTCGAATCATCCCACTACTGGGCAAATGACCTTCACTTTCTTCCACCAAACGTCTTTATACAGAGGATGCCTATCCCACTTCTTTAACTTGTCTACCACCCCGTTACAAATAGTAAGTAATAAATAAAATAATTAAATAAATATCTTGGGACATTTCACACATATTGACCTAGCTCCAAATCAAGCAACGCTTGTATTATGCTAGACAACGATATAAATACTTATATAGAGAAATACATACATTCATAAATACAAAACATCTATGACTCGAGTACAAACTTTCGTGCTCATCACACAAAGTTTGCCCCGAGCGGGATTCGAACCCGCGACCATCGAAACAGAAGGCAGGGTCACTACCAACTGGACCAATCCGGTCGTCAATATTTTTGGCAATCCATAAAAATAAAGTTAGTCTCTAATAACACACATAACATACTTTAATAGTTTCATCCACCTCCTCAAGTTATTTTATATAGCCCAAGCTCGTGATAAGAAGAAGAGGTGCCCAGCAGTGGGACGTAAATGTACTTGAGGCTATTGTAATGGTCTGAAAGTCGTGAGAAAAAGCTATAGTTATGTTAAATATTGAGGTTAACGATGACTGAAAATCGCGGGGTTATTTACCTCCTACCATGCAGATAGAAATCGATTGTCTTCTTCTCAGTGATGTCGCGGTTGTATACAATGACTAGGTCTTGACCGCGCCTTTGCCCGCGTGAAATTCCGGGATAAAAAGTAGCATATTATGTCCTTCCCGGTACTTCAACTATCTCAATACCAAATTTCATCTAAATCGGCCCAGCGGTTTAAGAGTGAAGAGGTAACAGACAAACAGACGGTTAACGTTACTTTCGAATTTAAATTATTATTAGTATGGACTGTGAAAAGTTTCTACACAAAAACGTTTTTTTATGGTTTCCGTATCGTTATTCATTCCCTTAAAATTCCATCAATTTTGTGCTTTGTTCTTCTTGGGAATTGTCGAGTTAGGAATTCGTAGCTAAAAATACTGCTTTAGTTACCAAACATTAATTGAAAAACCGCTCAAGGTGAAACATAAGTCATCGACATCAAATTGTTCTTGCGTGCTTAGTTGTTCAATATCACGCAATACTGCCTACTTATACTCCACTCAAACTATACACTAGAAAGTACTCATATACTAATTATCAAAATATTCTAAAACAAATCAAACGTTGAAGGGTCCCCAATTCCCCATGCCAAGTGCTACGTGACTCGTAGCACATCCTGCTACGCCGCTACGATGCTACGCCGTAGCTACTACGCAGTTGCCCCTTGCGTAACCCTTACGAAATCTTGTTGTCTCATCCAATAGACAAAGGTGCGAAACGTGCCAGCCTATTTAATAACTACGATTGACCAAGTATTCAAGAAATATTGAAAGGAAAGAGGAAAACAATTTTACATCACCCTTGGCCGTAAAGTGGGATTTTCTGCCCGCTACGCGGAGAGAAAATCTCACTTCTTGGCCAAGGCAAGACGTAAAACTTTTGACAAACCACGGGCGGTAATTCGTAAAGCCTTAGATCGCATATTTATGGCCCTCACCTTCGGTTCGGGCCACAGAAACCTGCGATCTGGGACAATTACGAATTCACCACCCTAGGTCTGTAATGTACTATTAATTATGAATGAAAATGATTCATTAAATCTTTTCAGCAGAAATAATTGCCTAATTTAAAGAGCAATATAGTTATGATTTGACTAGAATATGAGTGCGATTTATTTAGTTGCTTGCGTTATATTAGTCATAGCAGAGATAAGGTAATTACGGCGTCCATCGGAAATAGCCATAATTCCAATTTTCATACTTCGCCTGTACAGCGCCATCTAGATGTTGCTCATGGAATGCAAATTTATATGCAGGCTACCTAGGCAGCGACATCTATTATCACATTTACCACTTATTTTGGGCTTACGCTGATTTTTTTTAAGGTTATTGTCCTTCTAAGTTTACCTTATTTTTCTATGGCCATAGTTACTCGGATATAAATGGATTGACACGAAGCCTCTGTACGAGATGCAGAGGCTAATCAAATTTGTACGATCGAAGTTACTATAGTACATTACAGACCTAGGGCGGTGAATTCGTATCTTTCCCAGATCGCAGGTGTTTGTAAGTGTCCCATAAATATGCGATCTAGGGCTTTACGAATTACCGCACGTCGTTTGTCTAAAGCTTTACGTCTTAACTTGACCAGGAAGTAAGATTTTCTCCCACGGACAGAAAATCCCACTTTACGGCCAAGGGTGACGTTAATATGTTCACAAACACTCCGTCTACACTTATGCCCGCGATTTCGAGAGCGAGGGCGAGAGAGTTCTTCCATAGCTAATTTCTAATCGCCCATTTTAGAATTGATTGAAAAAAAAATGTGTTTAGTTTTTCTTTGCTTCATAGAGTGTGTTCTTACTAAATGTTCAATTAAGCGGCTTAACAATATCGGCACTATGTCCATGATTTGAAGAATTTTTGACTCAATTTTGAAATTGATAGTCCAGTTTCGTTAGTTACAGCTAAGACCAAAATCCTTGGCTAAAGTTCTTATCTCTTATCTTATCTTGAGACTGTGGGGTCCTTGCGGATACACTTCGACCCATTGGGATCTTTTGTGTAATTACCCCTCTCCGTGCAGCTAATCCATTGCTTCCTCCACCTTCACCAATAGGTTAATGATGGAGTGCAATGGTAGTGCTTTGAACTCCCCTGGTTCAGGGTAACCGCTACCTAGGAGTTTCATTCTGAGCCTGGCGAGTGCGTCACATTCGCACAGGATGTGTCGCATTGACTCATCCTCTTCGCCACACATTCTGCAAGCTATATCGGTACATAGTCCCATCTTCACTAATTGGCTTCTAACGCCGAAGTGACCCGTGAACGCTCCAACTATATATCGCAGCTGTCTTCTGCTGAGACTTAGGAGTTTCCTAGTCCAGCCTGAGTTAACTCTTTCGATGAAGAGTTTAGAAAGTTTAGAGTGGCTAAAGTTAATAAATTATGAGTATCTAAGTAGGTGTAATAAAACGGGTGAAACAATCTTCCACTTCCAGTCACAAATAGGTCACAGCGGACGCTCACCCAACTCGGACAATATTGTATTTGTAGCTTGTATTATTCTTGACCAGTGATCAAAGCAGAATGCGCCGCGCTGCGGTCAGTCTCGGAAAATTGCGTGGGTCGTACTACTACTACTACTACTGCTGCAGCCTATTTGCGTCCCACTGCTGGGCACAGGCCTCCCCTCATCACGAGAGGGTTTGGGCTAAAGTCCCCACGCGGGCCCAGTGCGGATTGGGGACTTCACACACATCTTTGAATTACTTCGCAGATGCATGCAGGTTTCCTCACGATGTTTTCCTTCACCGAAAAGCTCAGGGTCGTCAGGGGTGGGTCGTACTACCATATCATAACTTCACTAACTATACAAAACTAACTTTTGTCCGCAAATCCGTCCATGTAGAAGTTTCATAAGATCACCCCTATCGCTTAGTTTTTATTTAATAGTTAGCTTCATATTTGAGCTAGCTTTTGACCGCGTCTTTTCCCGCGTGAAATTCAGGGATAAAAAGTAGCATATATGTCCTTCCCGGGACTTCAACTAATCTCAATACCACATCTAAATCAGTCCAGCGGTTTGAGAGTGAAGAGGTAACAGACAAACAGACGGTAAAAAATACTTTTTATTACATTACGTTTCTACATAAAAACGTTCTTTTATATGGTTTCCATATCGTTATTCATTCCCTTAAAATTCCTTTACTTTTGTGCTTTGTTCTCCTTGGAAATTGTCGAGTTAGTAATTCGTAGCTAAAAATTCTGCTTGAGTTACCAATTGTTTGTTTGACCAGAGATCAAACCAGAATGAGCCGGTCAGTCTCGGAAAATAGCGTGGGTCGTAGGTACTACCGTATCATAACTTCACTAACTATACAAAACTAACTTTTGTCCGCAAATCCGTCCATGTAGAAGTTTCATAAGACCACCATTATTGCTTAGTTTTTAGGGTTCCATACCTCAAAAGGAAAAAACGGAACCCTTATAGGATCACTTTGTTGTTCGTCTGTCCGTCCGTCCGTCCGTCTGTCAAGACCCTTTTTCTCAGGAACGCGTGGAGGTATGAAGCTGAAATTTATATCAATTACTCAGGTCTACTGTCCCTTGAAGCTGTGAAAAAATCAAACTTCTAAGCCAACGCAATCAAAAGATACAGCCGTTTATGCCGCAAATTTTCGACACTTGCAAGGGAATCAAAACCTACAGGGTGCTTCCCGTGAACTCAGAATCTTGAAATTTGGTACGAAGCAACGTCTTATAGCATAGATAAAGGAAAAATTACGAAAACCATAAATTTTTAGTTACATCACATAATATATTTTTTTTTAATAATTTTAACCTTACTACCCATTTCCTCATAAACGCGTAGAGGTATTAAATTGAAATTCATACCAAATGCTCAGGTCTATAATACCTTTAAGCTGTAACAAAATCAAACTTCTATGTCAACGCAATCAAAAGAAACAGCAATTTAAGCTGCATATTTTGAAACTCGCAAGTACTCGCAAGGGAATCAAAACCTAAAGGGTACTTCCAGTCGACCTAGAATCTTGAAATTTGGCATGAAGCAACGTTTTATAGCACACATAAAGGAAAAATTCCGAAAACCTTAAATTTTTAGTTACATTACAAAATATATATTTTTTAAGATCTTTGTCTTAAATTTATGCTACTCTTATCTTTCCCCATTGTAATGTTATGAATTTCATTTTGCAATAAAAATACCATAGTTATGACTCGATTGTCGTAAAGAACGAACTTTGTAAACCTTACAGGTTTGTACGGAACCCTCGGTGCGCGAGTCCGACTCGCACTTGGCCGGTTTTTATTTAATAGTGGCTTTATATTTGACCTAGCTTCTGCCCGCGACTTCGTCAGCGTGAGATTCGGTTATAGCGTTCCCGCGGGAACTGCATTTTTACGGGATAAAAAGTAGCTATAAGCTATGTTGACCAGTGCTATAAACTACCCCAATACCAAATTATGTTCCGTCCAATAGTTTTCGAGTTAAATCAGGACATACATACATACAGTCAATTTTTCTAAAAATCGTTATTTTGTGTCTAGTATCGTTTATATAGTCCCCTCGACTTGATAGTTTCTTTTAATTTTCAAGTTTCAAACGCGACTTCTTCTACAGAGTTATTATTAGTATAGACAGATAAATTATCCTTACAGCCTCAGTCCACTAGAGCAGAAATACTC
Source organism: Aethes cnicana (assembly GCA_963971205.1). NCBI lineage: Eukaryota > Metazoa > Arthropoda > Insecta > Lepidoptera > Tortricidae > Aethes > Aethes cnicana. Next base: position 11,825,966 of record OZ020276.1, read on the forward strand.
GTATAGTTAGTAATGTTAGTTTCGTGTCCCTGGGCGCAGGCGCAGGTGACATACCATTCTTAATGACTTCTGGGCAAACTGACAAAGCGAGTCAAAGACTAGTGCATCTGAGGCTCCGATAGTAAGGTGTGGCTTGGCCGTTTCGTTCACTGCTAGAAAGTTGTATAAAAGAAAAGTAATGAATTACCTATACACCTCACACTCAGATCATGTGACGGTAGCGAAACGGCCAAGCGACATATAATTGGCTAAGGTGAAGCGTTTGTGAAGTTAGGATTTGCAGAGTTAGGGCGTGTAGAATTAGAAGCTTGGATATACATATGATCTCATAACTCTTTTACATTGCGGGCCATATTATGGTGTCTCGTCTTGGCATCATTTTACATGAAAATGTTTGCTTTACTTAACTACTATAAGGGAGACAGTTTATCCAATTGCCTTTATACCATTTCTTTTATATCACTAAGATTGGCAAACACGCCTTGAAGATTATGATGATGTATATAAGTCGTAACTTGAGCGGTGAGCAAAAGTAGAGGATGTTTCTGCGCATGTTTACGACTGAAGGGGTCGATAAGCGCGCACGCACGACAAAGCTTCCCCTGCGTCTCGCGCCCCTCTGCCGATGAGACCTTATTTTTGACTTCTGCGGCTGCGCATCGAAGGTACCTAGTTACTGTCGGATCATCAGCAGACGCGGCGCACTCTTTGATTTGTTCGCGCTCGATACAATTACCCGCCGACTTCGCACCGTGGCGTGATGATTAGTGGTTGCCGCGCAATGCCGCGAATGCACGCGCTGTATGTCGCGACGCAAGAGTTAAATGTGCTATGAAATTTGATTTATGTCAAAAAAATATTGTATAGCAGAGGGTTGTAGTAACAACAACAGTAAATTGATTTGGTAAAAAGTAATTATTTGGTAAAGAGTAAAATGATGAAATTTGGTATGCAAGTAGTTAAAGACAACCAAATATAAGAATAATAACAACAACTATGCATGTACAGTATAGTATCATCGGGTACGCAAATTCTATGTACCTACTCGGGATGAAGTCGTGGCCAACGACTAGGATATTATGATAATGCAGTTATGTGCATGTGTGTCTTAATTTTGAATTTAGCAGATTCATAAATTGACTGTTAAAGTATCTGTGTAGACGAGTGTTTTTAATAATAAAATAAAAATAACTAACTTAACTGAAATATATATTTTGTTAATAAAACTATTCTACCTAACCTATGTACTAATACTAGACGCATGATTTAATATGTTCTCGAGTGCGCCAGCCCTAGCGCTAGGGCGTGGCCTCCGAAAGAGCGCGCTGCATGTGATAGAAAGAGATGGCCACTTTGGGAGCGTACAGTGCAACAAAACCGGTTTTTTGTTAGCAGTCGGCCTTCTGTACGTTAGTACTATTACTTATTCTGTGTCATCAGCCAAACGTCGTCCACTACTGGACATAGGCCCCCTGCAAAGCTCGCCACTCTGACCGTCGTATGTGAGTGCTATAATTTTGATTTCAGACAGTTGATAAATAAATGACAGTTGTCTACGAGTATACAAATATGACACAACTTAGAAGGCGCGTGGCGAAGCACTTAAGCCGTCGACACAGAGTCTATTATTGCTTAATCCACGTGCCTTTTAAAGTTGTGTAAACCGCTGTGTGCCCTTGAAATGGCGCCAAATCTCCAACTCGAGGGATTTTATCGAAAGATTCGCAGTTAAGTAAGTCGCAGTTTAAGTCCGTGAGTTTCTTTTCAGTTTCTATTCACAAGTAGAATTAACTGAAAAAAAAACAATGAGTTTTTCCTACGAAGGATTTCATCACGAAATTAAATAGTACTTAAGTAGGTACACGTGGATTCCGGTGATAAGCATAAGACTAGTAAGAATCTGAAAAATAATGGTTGTGGTTAGACTCATAAGTATCTCACGATTTCGCATCATTACAGATGCGGTGCGTGAACACTTTTAACACTACGAGTATATAAGGTAAAGTAAAGTACTTAACTTGTGTAAAAAGCTACAGGTATACATTGCAGGTTACAGTTTACAACATTCACAAAGTTTACAGTTTCACTGAACAACAAATCATGCTAAATATCTCCTTTAAATTAAAGCTTTAATGTCTCATCGCTTCAGAATTCTTGCCTGAAACTGTGCAAATGTAGACAAAGCGTGTTCGGGCGAGTTTCCGGCACCAATTTGTATTATTCGCGTGCCACCGACGAATTGACGCTTTACTCCTAGGTAGATTACACATTCTGTAATTTACGTCGTTTCCTGGAGTTGAACGACATTACGTGGTTCGTCGTGACCTTTAGGTAAATATCTAAGTAGCTACGCGAATTTAAACTAAAGTACTTAAGGCCCTTCCCTGACCCAGCATCGTCAAATTGCTCATTTAAGATCATACTTTTCTAAGAAATGTTAAAAGTTAAAAATATGAAAAAAACATATGTTATATTTGATTATATCATCCTTACATTGACAGCTTTCGATACACGTTTCACGAAACTGCTCGATACAATTTAATTCCAAAGTAACCTCTAACTCGGACCGCTAATCCAACTTTACTCCAGTTTATTATATCAAACAGTGTAAAACTAATTAAAACACAAAAAAACCATATTATATGCATACATCGACAGTTTTATAAATGCTATTTTTTTAAGACGGTCTTTTTATAGAAGAAAGGAAGGGAAGCTTCGCAGTGTCTTTTCGTCCAAATTACCGCAGTGTCTCAAGTCGAAAGTCTTCGACCAGTGTGTGTTGCCAGTGATGACTTATGGTTCCGAGACGTGGGCGCTTACGATGGGCCTCATAAGAAGGCTCAAAGTCACTCAGAGGGCAATGGAGAGGGCTATGCTCGGGGTTTCTCTGCGTGATAGAATCAGAAATGAAGATATCCGCAGTAGAACTAGGGTCACCGACATAGCCCGAAGAATTGCGAGCCTTAAGTGGCAGTGGGCGGGGCATATTGCTCGCAGGACTGATAGCCGATGGGGCCGGAAAGTTCTCGAGTTGCGCCCGCGATCCGGGAGACGAGCTGTCGGTAGGCCTCCAACAAGATGGAGCGACGACCTCGTGAAGGTCGCGGGAAACCGGTGGAAGCAAGTAGCACAGGACCGGTCTGAGTGGCGAGCCTTGGGGGAGGCCTATGTCCAGCAGTGGACGTCTTTCGGCTGAAATTATGATGATGATGATGATTTTTATAGAAATTAAAACGTGTTAAAAAGTAACTAAATCGGGCGTTCTGTGTGTAGAGCTTTCTCTTTCACTCGTCCCACGAGGACAGTGACGGCTGAGCTGGGTCTATGAACCGCCTTAACAAAATTTCGTTTTTTTTAGGAATTTCTAAATTAATACATTAAATAAATAAAATAAATATCTTAGGACATTTATTTTATTTATTTCGGTCGGAACACTGAGCAGGGTCATTACCAACTGAGCCAATCCTGTCCTCAAATTATATCTCAATTTAGCTCAGTGTTTTATTATCTATCAGTAAGAAGTAGGGGTTTACTTGCTTTATATTTTAGTGAAATCATGAAAGTATCATCCCGTTGCCTTGATCGAAGGATAAGTTTTAGTTATCTACCGACTCTACCGTTTGTCAATAACGAACATAGCAAAGCGCTTTGTCAATATAACCACTATCCATTAGAAATATGAGAATAGCTGCTCGAACAAAGAGATAATAGTGTTTACTCGTGCAGTCGCAGCAACACAAAGTTAATATCCATTTTAACCTTATGCCCTTGTGTTGTAGGTCATAACAAAAATCGAACACAATACTTACCTAACAGCTGAACATTTAATGCTTTCTCGCAGATCATATAAGACTTCTCATTGCAACAAACATTAAACATAAGTTGTGTAAAAACTTTCAGGCTTATCAGTGAAAATATCAATCAAAATTACGTAACCTAAGTGATCAATCGTATAGGCTTTTAGTGCCTTTAGTCCCGCCGCCATCTATCACACTCAACCACGCTGTCAATGCGCTCGATATATCGTATCGTCGTCGCTAATGGAATCCGCAAACTTCGGTCAAACGAGAACTTGCTTAAAACTGCAGGGAACAAAGTCACATGAAATTATTTTGAATTTTGATTTCTATATAAATTAATGGCTTCTGTCTTGGACACTTCGCCAATATCAAAGTAAGGGCCACAGGCCTGCAAGTTGTTCGGTAATAAAGGTAAATGTACGGTGTAAATGGTTAATAAAATAAAATTGGAGAGACTCAATAAACGTCAACGTCCATCTTGGGCGACGGCCATTGGAATTTTGATTTACGGATTTGCGTCGTGTGAATGACATTGTTTAGACTGTCTTATGTCATGAAAGCATGAAATGGGGACTACGACAGTTTCATTGCTACTACAGAACAAGCACTTTGTGTAGACCGACGGTTGAAGATACGTTACGCTGAAGACAAAAACCGAGCAACCATCAAAGCGTCACGGCGCTCATGAAAATGAAAATATTTATTCAGCAAATAGGCCACATCTGGGCACTTTTACACGTCACTTTTAAATGAATTTAACAGAAATGAATTTACCAGCGAATTTACCAAATTGAACTTTTAATCTAGCCACTTAAATTTCTATTTCAACGCCGTGACACTTTGACGATAGGGATATGGAAGTACCCTTTTCCCTGAGTTTTACTTACATTAAATTTAAGTATATTAAACCTTGTTTTAAATTAATTTAATGTTTTTTTTTGTTTCAGTTTTCTTGCGGAGCGAAGAGGAAATATTCAAAATTTTGCCACTTCAGATATTACTTTTTCCACAAGAGTGTCAGTGTCAAAATCAAAAAATCCAACAACATGACAGACGATAATTGAACTACCGTATAAAATTTATTAATTCACCAAAATCTTCGAGTGCTTTACTGTGAACATGGGTCGGCAACAGTGACGTTGTGAGCTAGCGTGTACCCCACCCTTCGGTTCGATCAATGCTAAATTACAGACTAGTTTCAACGCATTTCCTGAAACAGCCGTAAATTGCGAATAAAACCGGATATATTTGACTGTTTGTGCCGTACCAGTATGTGCCGTGACCGCGATATGCCGGTTCAAAGTGACATCATCAAGTAGACTTGACTTTAAATTTTAGTGAAACTGTGAAACATCCCGCCAAAACGGCGCGCGTATCCGCCCTGCCGTTACGTTTTGTTTATTTCAGTTTGTTTTATATTAAAGGATAAGCAATAGCCCGGTTGGTTGGGTTTAGGGTTTTTTGGAGGCCGGAGCAGGGCCTGAGCGACCGTGGCCAGCCGCGGTCGGGACAACATTTCCAGGATATTGGACTCCATAGTTGGTGCAGCACGATACTGCATTGTAAGTACTAATTTATTTTCCTGAATGATAACTATACTTTTTACGTAGCTGGTTAGTGGTTACAGGTTTAAACCACTTAGAAGGCGCGTGGAGTAAGCAAAAATAGCCTCTGCGTCAACGGTTTAAGTGCTCCACCGCGCGCTTTCTAAATTGTGTCGTACAGTACGTTCTAGAGCCTGCGCGTTTCACAAAAGAGTTGGTCATTATTTAGGTGTCTGTAAAGGTGATATATTGAACCATATTCTATTTCTGTAGGCTATAGGTGTGTACGCACAGATTACTGATTGTGGCACCCGAAGCCGTAAACTTCTTTTTTAACCGACTTCAAAAAAAGGAGGAGGTTCTCAATTCGTCGGAATCTTTTTTATGGATATAAATGACGGACAATGCGTTGACGATCGCGAAAAAGTAGGTATGTAGTTCGCGCGCAGTGTCTATGAGCCGTGCGTGGTGGCCTAGTGGTTCGACCTACCGCCTCTCATGCAGAGAGTCGGGGGTTCGATTCCGGCTCGCACCTCTAAGTTTACTTATGTGCGAAATTCAATTTGAATTTACCACTGAGGTTTTCGGTGAAGGAAAACATCGTGAGGAAACCTGCACGCATCTGCGAAGTAATTCAAAGATGTGTGTGAAGAACCCAATCCGCACTGGGCCCGCGTGGGGACTATAGAACAAACCCTCTCGTGATGAGAGGAGGCCTGTGCCTGGCAGTGGGGCGCAAATAGGCTATAGTAGTAGTAGAGTATAGTCTCTATGAAATGGGCAAGAACACCCTACATACATTTTACAGTTGTTACAAGCATGCTCTTTAAATTAGAAAAGTGCCTAGGCGAAAGAACAAGCTTATTTTATTTTATAAAAGAAAATACTAAATATTATTCTTAGTAGTTTTATTAATGGTAATTTAGTTTGGTATGTCACAATACTTTTTGCTAGTTAATCCACGTAAAAATCTTAGTAAATATCATCTAATATGACGGCAAGTAGGTGCAGGCTTGAACAGTAAGTATTTAGGTGAATAGTTCATAGAGGGAATTCGTAGCATGACCGTAGTCGGAACGCTTAAAATTTCAAATTATTGTGTAGGTAGGTAAGTAAAACACATAATGATGTTACATGAAAATCTCATTTGTTTATCTCATGTATATTTGAACGGATTGGGCCAGTCTGTCAATCTATAAGCATAATAACATATTATTAACAAGTTTAATACCTATTTAAAGCGACTTGAAAGTCAATATTTTGTACAAGTCACTTTCATTAGTTTTTGATGCCTATCACCAAGCATAATGTGTTTACGTTTCATATTGGCCTTGGCAGGATATTTTTTTAGTCATTGAATCAATAATGCTGATGAACATAGAATTGTAGATTAGTTTAGATAAGTGTTTTTAACTAACATTAGCGCCAACGCTCCATTGAAATAGTGATAAGATACTATTTGACATTGTAGAACATAATTTTGAGTGACTTTCGACCTTTTTCAATAAAGAATCATAGTGTATTCGCCGCGGTTACCGCCAATACTTAGTAATTTTCCTTAGTTTCAGCCGCACTAGATCCATTCATGGTTTAATTTCAGAACCCTCGTAACGGCCTTGGATTTAATTTGAAGTAAAGTTAGACCACGCGAACATGGTACAATTGGAAATTCTGCAGGTACTTTTGAAATTCTTAGGCGGGGCTTCACATTATGACATCATCGTAGAGGATACCGTAGTGAACCTTATTCTATTTACCGATAGCTTAGATTATACGCTTCCTTACACTACACAAATATTGGTACTGGAAAAGTTGTTTTGATACCATTAGTGCCACCCTCTAGCACTTGCGTAGACACAAGTCATTAACTGTCGACTCAAGGAGACACTTTTCCTGTGACCATTGTTTCGAATATCTATTATCAATCCTTATGCGTAGGTACGTAATTTTTAAAATATGCTTTTTATTTAAGAACGACCGATATCGCTTTAAAAATGTATGCATCTAAGTAATTGTATATACCTACCTATACTTAACTTACTTACTTATAATTATGTATATTCCAAATAGCGTTTATACACCTTATCCCAAGCATCGAAACACCTGATAATCATTCACTAATGTTATCCATTCGAAGCAAGGCTTTTCCCACTCACTGTGCGCACGCACTACATTGTACTACGTGGTAGGGTTACGGGCAGGGGAGCGAGTGCTCGAGCGATCGGCCGGTTGTAACTGGGCTGGG
>OZ020276.1:11833754-11886969 GCA_963971205.1 Aethes cnicana
AATCGAAGTCGAATCCATACATTTTTTTTTTGCCAACTCTAAAAAAATTAAAGACCTCTATACAGTATACTTAGAATCGATAGCCGGTACTGTGGGTTAATTATTTGCTATAGGATCTGACCCACCATGTACAAGTATTAGCCGATGCCCGCGACTTCGTCCCGCGTAGACTTAAAATTTGCGTACCCGATGATACTACACATATAGACATTTATAGTTATAGAAGTATTGAAAAGTTTGACACGTGGAAAACCCGTTCCCGTGGAAATATCGGGATAAAAGTGGTCAACGGGCGGGTACAGTGCAGTAGCTTTCTGGAGGGACTTTCCTTGTCTGCACCACGCAACTACCCCCGGACACCAATAACGAAGCTCTTTTCTACTCCATCGACTAGGACCAACCTCGGATTGCAATCGCCATCGGTATGAATTTGCAATGAATATAACCTTATCTTGAGCAGGAGCCAAAGCATTGACATATTTCACCACAACCTCGACCATTTCAAAACTGAAATTCTGCGACAGTTAATTTATAAAACTAATTAATTTTTACTTTTTACTAAAATCAAAAGCATTTTTCTTATCTTAATGTAGCTCATGTCATACACTGTCATTGTTATGTACCTACTCCGTAATTGTCGTATATATCAGTATTGTCTTTCTTTTAATGTTGTTTACTACTACTAAAGTGTTTATGTATACGATGTGGCTGTACTTTTAAATAAATAAATAAGTTGCGACGTGAAGAAAGGACAAACAAAGAAACAAACAAACACACTTTTACATTTATAATATTAGTATGGATATAGATGTAGATGTGAATTCCTCCCTTCCAGTGGCTCGAGGGTTGTCGCCAGGCGGGCGGCCGCTCCGCCGCCGCCGAGGGCTCGTGGACGGCGACTCAGCTGGCGTCGGAGAAGTCCTGCGTGCAACGAGCGCTGCTGCGGCTCGAGGCGGCGCGAGGGAGGCCGCCCGCGCACTCGGCCGAGCGCGGCGCCGCCCGCCACCTCTACGAGCGATACCGGGCCGTCAAAAGGGCGCTCGGCACTAGATCTGACGCTGTAAGCCACCACCACCATCACAACAGCCTATTTACGGCCCACTGCTGCGCACAGGCCTCCTGTCATCGCCAGAGGGTTTGGGCTATAGTCCCCAAGCGGGCCCAGTTTGGATTGGTTTTCTTCGCAATGTTTTCCTTCACAGTGGTAAATTCAAATTGAATTTCGCACATAAGTTAACTCAGAGGTGTGTGCCGGATTTGAATCTCCGATAGTAAATAAGTACTTAAAGTACCTATATTTATACCTAGTAAAGTAAATAAAAAAGTACCTAAACGAGTAAAATCAATTAAATCACAATAGAAGGGCTGTCTCTGTCTCGTGGGAAAAATAAATGACGAGTTTTTAATAAAATAATATGCTGTACTTACCTATGCATTATCAAAATACTTGGAATAAGAGGTTAGTGTAGGTAATTAACTTGTGACCTAAGTATGAATTATCTGCAAAGGTAATCGGCGGCACCAACGGCGAGCTGGCGACCATTCTGGAGCACGAGGCCATGCTGTTCAACAGCAGCGTGGACAGCTCCAGCGACAGCCAGGACAAGCCGTCCGACTCCTCGCAGGTAATTCCAACTGCTCACTCTGTTTTATTGTTTCGACCACTACAGCCACAGATTAGTCCCCGTTATCTGTGCTACAGCCTATTCATGTCCCATTCAAGAGTGGGTTTGGGTAATTCTACTACTACTACTACTACTACAGCCTATTTGCGTCCCACTGATGGGCCTCCCCTCATCATGAGAGGGTTTGGGCTAGAGTCCCCACGCGGGCCCAGTGCGGATTGGGGACTTCACACACATCTTTGAATTAATTCGCAGATTCGTACAGGTTACCTCACGATGTTTTCCTTCACCGAAAAACTCATGTTAAATTCAAATTGAATACTAGCTAGTAGCGGCGGATTCACTCGCGGTGACCCTAATTTTTTAACTTCCAGGGAACAGAGGAGACGCCGCTGCAGTCGCCGCCGACGCGCGACGTGGAGGAGGCGCCGTCGTCGACGTCGTCGGCGCGCTCGGCCACCACCAGCGACGAGGCGCCCGCCAACGAGGGCCTGCACTGCCTCGGCCCCGACGAACTCGCGCGCGCGCTCGCCGAGGCCAAGATGCACAAATGTGTACGTACAAAGTATCTGACCAGTGTGTGTTGCCAGTCATAACTTATGGAACTGCGACGATGGCGCTAACGATGGGCCTCATAAGAAGGCCCCAAGGTCACGCAAAGGCAACGGAGAGAGCTATGCTCGGGGTTTCTCTGCCTGATGGAATCAGAAATCAATGATGATATCCGCAGTAGAACTAAGGTCACCGACATAGCTCGGAAGACGAGCTCCACGTACCGAAAGACGAGCTGTCGGTAGGCCCCCAACAAGATGGAACGATGACCTGGTGAAGGTCGCAGGAAGTCGGTGGATGCGAGCGGCACTGGACCGGTCGTAGTGGTGAGCCTTGGGGGATGACTATGTCCAGCAGTGGACGTCTATCGGCTGATACGGTGATGATGATTTACCTACGTACAAGACCCGGCGATAAACAATGATCACCGCGGGTTAATTCGCTAAACGCTTGAGTCCTATGAGGTGCAGTGTTGCCAATTTAGCACATTACCGTTATACGCTGCGTAGTCTGTGGACATCCACATTCACACAGCACTCCGTTTCCGACTGGTAAAATACCCCATTTACACAAGTTGTCCTTCGAGCGAGCGACACCAGAGTAATTACTTTTTCCATCTACTATTTCTATATTTTTTTATAGTGTTACATTCAGAATTTCGACTTAATTTAAATGTAGGTAGCAATATCATTTATTTACACAAGTAAAAGTAATAAAAATACCAATACATTTTTCTTCAGGTACTCCGCCGAAGCATCAAAGAGTACGAAGTTAGTTTCGAGCTGCAGAACAGCAGGAAAGTTCAGCGCGACGACAAAAAGGGTCGAGAAGAGGAATACCTCCGATACAAGACGGTGAAAGCGAGGATCAAACTGATCACCGCCCTTATAAATAAGCAGAAGGCCTTGAACAAACCATAGGGGTCTAATTAGGAGGAGGAACGATCACGTATGTTGATGCGACGATACCTACGCAGGATATGGTATAGATTTGTGAAAGTTTCAATGCGTAACAGCGAAAGTAGTGTTTCTCAAAAAGAGAAGAAGCCCAAGGAATATAATATAAGATACATAACTGTGAAAGATCATTTTTGGACTTCATCAGCACCACCACTATTTTAAATTAATATAAACACCTTAGGTAAGTCCTAAATCTCTTTGCCTGAGAATTTCAGAAGTTGATCTTTTACAAAGTGTCATGTTGGCTCGAATTTTAGATCTCTCATTAATAGAGCTCAAGTTGACGGCTCCTATGGTATCTATGACGTACTTAAAGTACTCGGGATTGAGAAGTGTACATACAACAGTACCTACATTCTGATTCTATGATGGTATTTCTGTTCACCATTTTGTGCCACTATCGTGCGTGTGAGGTTTAGCTGGGCTGTCAATGTCAAACTTTGTCAGGAGGTACAAGTGAGGAAGGGGAGTTGCTCAATAGCCGTCGTCCAAGATGGTTGACGTTTGTTGAGCTTCCCCATTTTTACTTGATTTATCTTTTATACCGTACATTTATCATTATTACCGTACACTGTTCGGCCTGTAGGCCAATTACTTGACATTGGCGAAATTGTCTTGCTCATAGGCAGAAACCATTATTTAAAGAGAAGAAGAAGAAGTGAGGCGGCACAATGTACAATTAGTACAATGTCACTGTAACATTCGAAGTTTCTTAGACCTCATATGTTGCCAATTTGGCATATAATATGTGTTAATTGGCAACACTGAACATCACACGACACAAACGCCTCTAGCGGAGCCTAAATGCGATAGTACTCATTGGAAAGGTAAGGCTCTGTATTTATTTACCCAAAGGAGAAAGTTGGACTTTTTTGTAAGCATTGTAAGCATTACTTTGTTATGCTACAAAACTGCCACGACTATACGTCCTAAGTACTCTAACTTATATCTATTAAGATATAAAGGACAAAACTATTTGTAGGAATAATAAACATTAGGAATCTCAGGGATTTATATATTCTCAGTAGCAATAAAATAACTACTTATGACGGACATGGCGTTTGGGATTGGAAATGAGTAAAATACTTACTTATTAAATTTAAAAAAGTGTTGCATTTAGGTCTATCGACTATTAAGACGACAGACACGCCAAAAACATAATAATGACATTTTCAAAATTAGTGATTGTTGAAGATCTATTATTGTGGTTTATGCCAAACCACAATAATAGATCTTCAACACAACGTTGTTAAAAACAACGTTGATCCGCCTGGAGAACAGACAAGAAATATAAAATACAAAATTATTAGGAAGATCTTGACAAAAACTACGAGGAATGATACATACATAATACCGTCTGTTGAAAGTGGTTGAACACAGAGTTTCTTCGTATAACTAAAATGTGTATAATAATATAAGAAGGTCTCTGTACCTATAGTAAAATATTATGATTCGTTCGGAGCGAGCGTCACCAAAGTCACTTGTGATTGTTGTGACCATCTTATAATAAAAGCTATAAATTTGGCCTAAAGTCTAATGTGACTTGGAAAATGTTGTCTAACTAGAACATCAATTGGGATTTAAATTCCAAGCCTTAAAGAATATTGAGACAAAACCAACCTTTAACCGTAATTCCTGAGGCAACCACTTCGGATGCTCTAAGTATAACGTACCTGAATACACCGACTGAACGCAGATTATTCAAGTAGATTTTCTGCTTTAAATACTGCGTCGATTTACAGAATTTTAAAATGAGTTATATTGTTGGTTAGCGAGATATACGTTAGGTATATAAACGCTGTTAATAAAAACGTTTGATGGTAGGTAGCATATTATGTGAAACAATATTATTCTGCGTTCTAAAAACTAGGTATAAACGCTTATAATGGTAACTTAGTACGCCTGTTGTGGTCTAAGAAGGATGCCCACTGGCAATCCGATAAGGGATTGCATTTGATTGAAAATTTGAGGAAAAAAAAATTCGTTTGGACATACGTCTACCGCCTGCGTTTTTGCTAAAAACTAGGTACTTTAAGAAGAGTGTGATAAAGTGCAAAGTACTTATTATTTTTAAGTAGATTTAACATCAGCTTGTATTAACATCAATTCATGAAAAATTATTTAGTTTAGTAGTACTACTTTACCTACTTATAGTGTTTTATAAACAAAAAGAGGCGGAAGTAAATGTATCTTATTGATTGGGTTACTTAGGAGTTGCGATAACTGTATTGTTTAATGATGTTGATTGAAAACCTAACTTGATTGAACTTTTTTGGCAAGGCGGTTTAATTGAAATGTCTCTTACAGAAGATATAATAATACCTATATTAATGTTGACAGGAAAGTGAGAAATGAACGAATAGTTATTTCTTACAAGCAGGTCCATCATCTCTAAGAGATAACTTTGAGAAACCCTAGTAATTAAATATTAAGATTTAATAAATGTCTAGTGATAACTAATTACCTGTGATTTTTATTACAAAACGTTCTTGTGTGACAAGAATTGATGTGTCTTTTGCTCGGTGTATTATTTGACATATTGTTATAGATGTATTATAATTTGATGTCGTTTAGATTATTGATTGGAAATATTATAAGTTCAGCATTTCGATGTGAAAGCGTGTTTAAATTATTTTGTACTTTTGGACCAGAGTTGGTCTTTCATTTTAGTGTTATTACACTTACTTATTAGTAGTAGTTTTCGATTCTATTTATTTATTTCGAGGTGAACCTTATCACGGACAAAAATAAGAAAAATGTATTCTGACTGCGATTTTGTACCTATGTGGCGTATTTAAAACGCGTAGCTTACGGTACCTACAAGGTACGATTAAATTTTTACTGTACATATCTTCATAAATGAAAATTACTTATATACATACACGATGAGTATCGTCCATTGGTAGACGAAGTATCGCTATATATTGGAATATCTCCCAAGAACGATACTCCTTCCATAAAATTGTTGCAAGTTATGAATAAAACCATTGCAATGGAGAGTATAGGTACCATGCCTAATATTACTGTGAAAATAATCATTCAGCCAGTAATTAAGTAGATTTCTGTAAATTGCCATTATTATTCATATATGAATACCTTTAAAAATAAATTACTGAACTATCTCTGTGCGTGTGTTCTTGGCGTTTCATCCCACCTCAAAAGAAAAAAAACTAATTAAATCTATAAAACAAAACAAGATAATTCAATATTAATTCACCATATACTTACAATGTATTCAGAAACTGAAACAGTACCCAAGTATTGTGTTTTTAGGTGTTAGGTAAAGATATAAGAATTCCTCTCCCATTAGTCAGTACTCTTACCGGATGAGTACGAGAAAAATATAATAATATAATAAAATATTTAATAGTACTACATACAGAATGGCCACGGAATCAACCGCCTGAATCTAACCGGCGCGCAACTCGCGCCGAATTCGCCCTTACCGTCTTTGTTTCATCCCGAGATGCAGAGTGGATCACTGGCCCGCGTAGTTAGTACACACACATTTACAAGTGTACAGACGTCCTCGCCCGCACACAGACGTGCACGCACGCAAACATTGACACTTCATTCGAATTGTGTTCGAAAATGGTTCGAAATCGTGCTTTTATATGCCGTGTCCGCCCTGTGACAGCGGTATCGCAAACCTCAGTTAATCCCTTACTTTTAAAACTGCACAATTGGAAACTGATTTTATATCAGAATCATAGATCATAGATTACTATGCTACTTTTGTAGTACATCTATACATGGTGGGTCGTATCCTATAGCAAATAATTCACCCACAGTATCGGCTATCGATTCTAAGTATATTGTATAGGTCCTTATTTTTTTAAGAGTTGGAAAAAAAGTTGTATGGGATTCAGGCGTCGCTCACACAACCAATCCCATACACAATATTTTTTTTTACCAACTCAAAAAAAAACCTCTACAATATACTTAGAATCGATAGTCGATACTGTGGGTTAATTATTGGCTATAGGATCTGACCCACCATGTATATGCTATTCTTATTCCCGCAACGGCATTACGTTTGGCCATCCGTTTGCGATGCCGATTACAACCTTAGGTTTTTCAATGCAAGTGGCGCGGATAAGGTTCAATTTCGTATAGAAAAACTACTTCACACACCTCGTGCTTTGACGATCGTAATCCGCATCGCAAACGGATGGCCAAACGTAATGCCGCTGCCATTTATCCTTTCTTATCCTTCGTTCTCAAACGTCGATCTCAGTACAGGTTTACACAACTTAGAAGGCGCGTGGATTAAGCAAAAATAGACTCTGCATCAACGGCTTAAATGCTTCACCGCGCGCCCTCTAAGTTGTGTCGTGCTGTACAATACAATGTCACCTATTATATAAGTGACTGGACAATTCAGGAGTTAGTCGACGGGCATCTTCCGGGAGTGACGGATCCAATTGTGTACGAATATGTGGACAATGTGGACATTTGCATTTGTTGTGGCGATCGTGCCCACTGTGATCTTTGGTATGTACCTATATAATATTACCTTTTTAGTCGAAATGTAGAGTAGGTATGCTAATAATTTCGAGTAAGTAAGTAGATGGCGTAGCGGCAGAGAGCACGACAGAGATGTCGTTATGTCGGAACGAACTTGATGCCTTTGCGATGATTGGAGATGTCGCAAAAGACAGAAAAGTGTGAAAGAACTTTTCTTAAAAGTGGGACGGCACAGACTGTTATACATATAATACTTAATAATCTATGCTAATAGTATAAATACGAAAGTAACTCTTAGCTTTCTTACTTTATGTCTGTCTGTATGTTACCTCTTCACAGCTAAACCACTCGACCGATTTAAATGAATTTTGTATGGAGATGGTTCGAGACCCGCGGAAGGCTACTTTTTATCCCGGCAAATTTTGGTTCCCGTGGGAACAATCGTGGGAGCGATCTCTTCCAAAAAACTAAGTATACTTTATGTCTTGCGTGTAAAAGTTGAAATTGGCGCTAAGATTGCAAGTTGGAGAGTTAAATAACGAGCACATTGATGCCCTCAATCTCTGAGATCAATTGAATGATGATTGACGATTCAATTGAAAATTGCCGTCCTAGCCTAGTTTAAGATCTGGAAACTCGGTTGTAGGAGCGTGGGGGAAGTACGAGGTGATCAAAGACCAGCAGGTCACGGAGTTCATCACGAGGATGTGCACTCAAAATAACGCTGAAGACAAAGTCCCCCAGGTTTTGGTAAGAATTAGTTTTATTCGCTTAACTTTTCGTTTTTGAGCATAAAAAATAAAGTTCAAGCATTATCGCTATTCAATAGTAGGTACTTACCCCAGGTTCTATCGAAAAGCATGAAAAAATATTAACGTCACCCTTGGCCGTAAAGTGGGATGTTCTGCCCGCTACGCGGGAAGAAAATTTCACTTCCTGGTCAAGGCAAGACGTAAAACTTTTGACAAACCACGGGCGGTAATTCGTAAAGCCCCAGATCGCATATTTATGGCCCTCACCTTCGGTTCGGGCCACAGAAACCTGCGATCTGGGACATTTACGAATTCACCACCCTATATAGGTCTGTAATGTACTATTGTGTAGTAAAGCATGTCAAAATTTTGGGACGGACTGGGGGACACGGCACACAAAGGGTTAATTTTGACTCCACATTAGGCATTTACATTTTTGTTATATTATTTATTTTCTAAATTATCTGACTTTAAAGTTTACATAAATAAATTTTATATTGTCCATTTATGACGTCAGTCGGTGAAAATGCGCCTTACGGTGCGTATACGCAGCTACCATGAATTGCTCCTATGTCGATTCGATAGCTACTTTTGGGTCTGTTTACGAAGTGTTAATTAATTTACCTCTGTGAACTAACCCCGGTGGTGCACTTGCCCCGACTCGCCTTACAAAGTATGTGCTTAGCTTTTTAGTATTAAGTAGACTAAATAGATGCACATTTATGCTTCTACGTTGAGTGAATTAAAGCCGTGGTGGCCTAGTGGGTTCGACCTACCGCCTCTCATGCAGATGGTCGGGGTTTCTATTCCAGCTCGCACCTCTAAGTTTACTTAACTATGTACGAAATACAATTTGAATTTACCACTGAACTTTTCGGTGAAGAAAAACATTGTGAGGAAACATGCACGCATCTGCGAAGTAATTCAAAGATGTGTGTGAAGTCCCCAATCCGCACTGGGCCCACGTGGGGACTATAGCCCAAAAACCCTCTCGTGATGAGAGGAAGCCTGTGCCCAGGAGTGGGACGCAAATAGGCTGAAGTAGTAGTAGTTAATGTTTCGGCGCATAAGATTAAGTCACGGGCAAAACCTAGTGCCTAAGTATATAAGAATATATGAAAACTATAAACAAGTAAGCCCTCGTCAGCGGTATAACCCGCGTAGGTCCCGTTTTTCCCGCTCCCATAGGAAATTAGGAGAATCCTCGCTTAGTGCTCCGGTAGGGGGCACTCCACAAGGAACCTAGGTACATGCCAAATTTTACGTATACCATACCATAATGACTAATACTTCTAGTTGTGCGTTGATCGATCGATCAGTCAGTCAGTCAGTCGTCAGTCAGTCAGTTTCTTGATAATAGGATGCCGTGGAGAACTTCGAGAAGTGCACAGTGAGCCTGTTCAAGGACGAGGCTCTGCTGCAAGAAGTCGCCGCCTCCATCCGCAGTGGAGACCTGGACGGCGTGTTTAAGAAGTTAGTACTGGCATTACCATATTTCCTACCGAGTGTAACGCGAGTGAATAATCCGCTATGGCGCATGACGCTGGGATCGGCCAAGGTAGCCGT
Organism: Aethes cnicana; assembly: GCA_963971205.1. NCBI lineage: Eukaryota > Metazoa > Arthropoda > Insecta > Lepidoptera > Tortricidae > Aethes > Aethes cnicana. The sequence continues at coordinate 11,843,676 of OZ020276.1, forward strand.
TGGACATTTTGCGTGGTTGCCATTGCACCTTCAAATCACCACCTCGAACGCGGTCTCCAATGATCACTGGTGAGCAAAATAACGGTAAACCTAAATAAAGACATGAATCATCCGCTACCGACCTATGGTCCTACTGCTTTGCCAACTGGTTGTACATAGAAGTTGCAAAAACATACTTTTTTTTTTAATGTACAGTCGAGTTCGCCAATATATACACACTTTTGCACCTTGCCACGTTGTAATAAGGTCCAAAAGTGTACACATATTAATGAACTCGACTGTTCATAATTGGTAGGCAAACGAGTACACAGGCCACTTGATGGTAAGCAGTCACTGCGGCCCATGGACATCGAATTTTCATGATAAGAAATAATAAAATCTCGAATGCGTTGCCCACCCTGAGGCCTAATATGGAATTCTTCTGTCCCAGTAATTTCACCGGCAGCCTTGATCCCCCACCGGAACACGGTACGAGCACTGCTATTTGTCGGCATTTACATGTATACAAGTGATACAAGGTTAGCTTGTTAATAGTATAAGAATTAGCTCATTGGGAGTGCCACTTTGTTTGGGAACCCGGACACAACTTTTACAGATTGTACGACTGTACAGAAAAAGTATCGGGTGTCACGGGTACCGCAAACCAAGGTGGCTTCAATAAATGATATGAATATGAAAGAGTCCGGTTCGGTCAGATACTGCGTGAGGGCTCCTAAGCTGGCTGCATGCGCGCACACTGTCCTCGGCAACCTGGCGCGCTGCGCCGGCGCAGCCGACAATGCCTCCGCCGCCAACGCGCACGTCGACCAACTCTTGGACTTCGTGTGCCACAACGAAGGCGAGAGAATTGCTCGTGAGTATAACTGGGGCTATATTCGAAGTCTTAAATAGGGATATCACGCGTCAAGTTGAACCTTAAATCTAGCTGCTTAAAGTTCACGCGATGCGTGAGCGATTTTATAGGGAACAGGGAGATCCCTATTTTAAGACTTCAAATATAACCCCTGGGAATAGGATAAGGGTCATACACATTTTTTATTGTGAGTTAGGTTACAAAATCTTTCCTGTGGACAGTCCAAAGTTAAGCTCGCCTCTGTACATTTGTCCATCTCATGTACATCTCATACTGGACCATACAATTTTTATTTACTAACTCGAAAAAAGAAACCTTAAAAATATGCTTAGAATCGATAGCTGATTCTGCGAGTAAAATATCGTCACAACGTTTTGCTTGACCCTGTATAGTACATTGTATAATAGTACTGTAGGTACAAGATATTTCTTTTATGCTATAGAGGGCAAGTAACCAGGCGCTTTGCTGTTTAACACCAAATCAGCGCAACAAACCCTAACACTTCCGATAGAATTACTAGTGCGTTGCCGACCTTTCATGTTCCATTTTTTGATGGCAGTGTTCATCAAAGACGGCGGCCCGCAATGCTTCCAGCAAAATGCGGCGTCCCTCAAGAAGTGCACCGCCGAGGTGCTTTCCCACGACCAGTACCTTGAGGCCGTCATGAATGTAAGTATTTAATCCTTCGTATGTGGCTATAAGAAAAGGTGAATTCGCGACTCCACGGATCGATCCAGAACTCAAAAAATACAAAAAGCATGTCAAAAGTTTGGTCAGGATCTTCATCAGACACAGACGAAAGGTGGAGTGCTAGGGAGTTGAAATGAAGAAAACAATGTTCCCAAATAGTAAAAGGATTTGAACCTGCAATGGTACCTGCGACCAGTACTTACTTAAATATTTTGTCTTTTTTTTGCCATACAAAAAAAAACAAGAATCTATAAACTGTAATTGCACTGGGTGGATCGAAACCATTTGACGATAAGTAACAGTATCGGCTCTCTATTCTAATATCAATTGATATTGATACTATCCACAGAACCGGTGCGAAGCGTTCGACAAGCTGTCAAAGTGCGTGGAGTCGTCGCTGCGCGGCTGCTCGCCGGCGACCGCCGCGGAGATGGCGCGCGCGCTGCTCGCTCAGCTGCGCCAGAGCATGCCGTGCGCGGGCGACGCATAACGCTGCCCACTCGCAGTACAGACATCGGCACGGTTCTTGAGTCTTCGATGCGTTGAAGTCGAAAATAAGATCTTTTAGGCGGAGGGGCGCGGGACGCAGCGGGCGCTATACCGTGCGCGCACGCTTATTGGCCCTTCAGTCGTACCCATGCGCACCAATCCCCTCTGCTTTTGCTCACCGCTCAAGATCCCTGCCGAGGCCTTCACCACACCTCACCGCTCGGGCACAACTTCGCGCGAAAGCGGCGAGCACACATTGCGCGTTTTATGGACACATTGCGCGATCGTGACGCCCGCTCCGCATCGGTCGGCAACCGTCGCGCGCAATACGTCAGTGAAACGCTACAGCGCGAAGTCGTGGCCGAACCGTCAGAGCTAGTTGCATCGGGCGTCAATCGCGTTTAGAAAGCGACAACAGTATGCGATAGAGAAAGGAAAGTAACGCTCCTCTCGCTCTAGCGCATAGCGTTCTCTCCTTCTAAGCACGGCTTGACGCGCACAGTACCAGGCCTCAGAGCTAGTTGCATCGACCACAATTGAAGGACTCCTCATAGTTAAATATAGCCGTCGAGTTACAGTGGCAGATGCAGGCGAGAGGGGCTAGGGCGGCTCAAGAGTGTAGACATTACCTCTACGCTGTAAAACAAAAAAAAACACATTTTTTACACGTGAGTTCGATAGGTAGGCACACCGAACTTGTGTTGGCAAAGAACTAAGTATGTTCAGGTTATTTTTTTCTTATATTTTGTGGTTAAATTATTTTGTTTTTCATTGATTTGCTCGCTATCCTTCATTCATATTCCTTCCCCATCGTCAACTTTCACTGGTTGACTGGAAGAGATCGCTGACCAGTAATAGGTCCGCCTGTTGTTTATCCTGCCTGTTACCTGTTAAATGTGTATTCATTCAGTTTTTTTCTTTTTCGTTTCCCAATAAAACGTCTGTCTGGTAAAAAGAGTTGGTTTTTGTTTGCATGCATGACCTAAGTTGGTACCTTACCTACCATGAACTAACTACCTATTCAAGAATCGAGACAACGGCAAAGTGTGGGTTACTTAATTAAAAGGCTGCAAATAAAATTGGCGTGTGCAACATTTACACTGTGCCACAGAATATTTTAATAGCTACATACAGAATGGCCACGGAATCACCCGCCTGAATCGAGCCGGCGCGCAACTCGCGCCCAACTCGCCCTTACCGACATTTGACCCCATGTGCAAGTTTATAATATTAATATGGATAGATAGTCCTTTTTATATTATAGTTTCTTTTTTAACCATTTTCCACCCCAAAGTCGCTATATCGGCATCGCAGGCAACGACCTATATATGCGTCATGCATGGCCTACAACGGATAAGGAGGTTAATGCGTCAGATCCATATTCGCTATCGCTTTAGACGTCAGCCACCCTTGGCGTGTGTTCGAGCTAATAATACTTTTCATTTGCTTTTTGTTTCATGTAAATGACACTGAGTCGACATCCAAACCAAGTGGCATTCACAATTTACCTGCAGATCAAAAGTGTTGCTCTCTTCCTTTTTGTTCAACACAAAAATCCGAGCACCTACCTACCTAGTTATGAGACAACTAATTTATTTCCTATCTCCCTACTCAGAATATAAAAAATGTTTGCAGATTTAAAGTTACCACCACATGTTTTCAAGAAAATGCCAGAATTTTGGGCTTTATAATTTTTTCTACAATATTTAAAAATATCTTCAAAAACTAATCAATGTCCCAATGTCTAAGTTCTAAATCAAAGATTTCATGGAAAGACATCGAAAATCAGGACCTTGGAGAATGACTAACCTAACCTAACCAACAAATGTTAAACGAGACGCGTCATTGAACCATAGAATGATTACTTCTTTTTTTAATTCAGTAATATTGAGCAATTAATAAAACCAGCGAAACATTTGACAGCCATATGCGACGTTGCCAACTTTCTGAATAAACCCTCTTAACAGAGAAACAGCGGAATGATAATGTGCATACGAGTGGAGACATCCTACACTGATATAAAATAAATAGATGTGAACAAAGTTCATCGGATATGTCGTCTGGACAGACGACATATGCTACATATACCAGTGGCTAAATACGAGTATATACCTATTTACCGTCCTGTGATAACACATTAAACTCACTACACAAACTGTCTGATATTCCGCGTGTTGCGTTGAATAACCTAACTTGAAACTCAGTACATTTATAATGTATTTAAAATCGTCGACACGATCGAGGAGAATGCCATTACTTTTCGCATTATTGTTAGTGGTCTCAAACAAGTGTGTTTCGTGTGGTCACCTGGTAGACAGTGAAAGACCTTTAGTGAAAGCTCATCAGGGAGCTGGGATTCTGCAAGAGTCTTTGGAGTTTTCTAGCACGGTCTCCAGCTCTCCAAAACCAGTCGCGCTGCTGCCACCAGAGTTCTTGGCGGGCAAATTCAACGGGTCCTCGAGAAAAAGATCGGAAGAGTGACTCAAGATACATAGCTTATTTTTTTCGTCGATCTAATGATTAAATTTGAGCGAAGCTGTAATTCTAGTACCTACTGAGAATGAATTCAATTGTAAATTTGTACTTGTTGTTTCCTTCACTTAGTCTGTCATATGTGAGTACATGACTGTCCCTTGTGAATGAAATAAATACATTAAATTGCCTAACTGAATATAGGCCTCCCTCCGCCAAGGCGCGCCGCTCAGACCGGTCTTGTGCCACTCGAATCCACTGCATTCCCGCGACCTTCACCAGATCGTCGTGGCTCGGGGGAGGCCTATGTCCAGCAGAAAACAGATAAAACGTTTAGAGATGTAAAATGGGAATTATATTATGACTCTCATCCCTGAAACTAATAGAGTATAATATAGGAAAAACCGAATAGGAAAACATCACCATAAAATTCATACGTATACCTACCTACAGGATGACCTATCATGGTGTTACTCGGTGGGTCTTCATCGTGTTTTTTTCCAATGGTCCCAGCTTTTGCTATGAGGCGCCAGTTACACACCAACAGGTTATACACCAACCGTCTAGGTTGGTGATAAAGTTAATGCCATACATACACTATTTGTCTTTAACTGAGCCAATAACAACTGTTTTTGAAGTCGCGCCGTATTAAATCTTGAAGTAATACAGTGTATGTACTTACCTACATGTCCAGAGAAAAGCTTTTTGATTGTTAACTATTTAATAAACATCGGAAAAAATACAATGCTCGCTACGGCGGCTTCTCTTCTTCCTGTAGTTATTTTAAAGCAGTTCCAGTAGCTATTATAACCATAGACATAAATAATACTTCGTATGGACCCGGCCTAACGTAGATACATGTCATGTTTCCCCACTTCATTGGTGTCCAATCCAAAGTTAAACTTATATTATTATCGTGACACTAAAGCTGGGTCACATTTTTTCAACAACGAGACGAGTTTTTAGATACTGAGAAACAGTTTCGAAAAAAGTTTTTTTAAATACGCTTATTGTCACGCACGCTCTGTGACAGAACTTTGGATTGGACATCGTGGAAGTGGGGACATATTACGTGTACGTTAGACCGGGTCTATATTATTTACGTATATGCTTATAACATTAATTACATAGGATTTTCTTAATTCTTGTTTATGTTAATGTGTATTAGCATGTAATTCTAAGATCTAATTGTCATTATATTGTTTAAATTAGCATTTAATTATAAAATAAAAATTGGCATCATTATCATATTAATATTAAATCCTTAATTATAAGTATACTCTGTCGCATAAATAACTCGATTTTTGAAATATTAAAGAAACCGACTCGAAAAACATATATCCCACCTTCTGGTGCAGTCGGGTAAAAATACTGTTGTCAATTTTATAATTTTACATGAAATGATTACAATTTAATTATTTTACCTACATGTTGACAGTGTATTCTCAATACCAATTGAAAAATAAAGAACAAGGTTTTTATTTCTTAATACTTGTTGCACTGGCTTTTTCATTGATTGTCGTTGTTCAAATTGCTTGTTTGATTGATAGTTTGGTTAAATCTGTTGCCTATATTTGGCGGCATAAATCGAAATATATCTGGATATTTTTCATCGAAATCATTTCCGTCCAAAGGCCTCCCGGTGGAATAGTTGTTAAGCACTATCAATAATAAAAACATGATTGCAACTTTCCGTGAATGTTTACAGACAGACATCACGACTTTATCTTTGGTTAAGTTAAATTGGCACTATTATTGGCACGCGCAGGACGGCGTCTCCTTTGATGCAAGACTACATGTCACGTCAAAGGTCACGCCATTTTATATCTTTCGTTGAACTTCGATATTACTCACTTAAGGATAATGTAATTTCTTCCTCAAAAACAAATCACATTTAAACCAATCTTCGAGAAAGCGTATAAAAATAACAAATTTTGCAACTTTTTATGACTAGGGCAAAGTAAAACATGAGTCAACGCTATAATCTTGAATATAACTGCATACGTCTGGCCATTTTTAAATTATTTTTGTCTTCACGCTTGGTATTTAGTTTATTTTCAAGGGTTTGATTTTCTATTCATCCGCTCTTGTATAACGTCCGTTGGGAGCAAATCCTCCGCTTGATGATGTTTTTCGACGACCGGTTGCTCAGCGGCGATATCATATCCCGACGTAGTTTTATTGAATAGTTCTTGCATAATATCGGGTGGGAGCAACCCCGTTTGATACTGAGGCCTCGATTCAACTTGTTGGTCTACATCGAATCCGAGAAAGAACAATATCACTATATTCACCAACACTTGCCGAGCATTTATCATTAACGCTGCCATTTTCTTATTAAGTAAAGTTAAACGCACGAGATCTATAGATACGTTCGTATATGTTAGCGCGTAGTTTACAATGGATTACAAGCAATATATTTGTGTACATTTAAATAGTCGGAGTTGTTATTAATTAAGTCTTATCACACAGCCAGTGACTGAAGGAAAGACGTAATTACTGGGTATTTTGCTAATTATTTTGTTGATAATTGATAAGTAACTAAATTATAGGAAATACCAGTAGGTACATAAACCAAGTACCTACGTTAAAGAGAAAATCAAGTCATAACACTGATATAACTAACTACTACAGCCTATTTGTGTCCCACTGCTGGGCACATGCCTCCTCTCATCACGAGAGGGTTTGGGCTATAAGTATAGTCCCCACGCGGGCCCGGTGCGGATTGGGGACTTCACACACATCTTTGAATTACTTCACAGATGCGTGCACATTTCCTTCACCGAAAATCTCAGTGGTAAATTCAAATTTAATTTCGCACATAAGTAAACTTAGAGGTGCGAGCCGGAATCGAACCCCGAAGTCGAACCACATAGGCCACCACGGCTGCACAGATAAAATTTATTAGAAACTCTCTCCGTTTGTCATGACAATATGTATTATACCTACTCGTGTAAGTTTATTTCTTAATTATTTTATTTAAGTAGTATTTTCTAGAAGTGACATAGACAAGCTGACAGAATAATGGACGATTCTTGAAATAAATCATACACGGCATTTATAATGTTGTCTTGTACGAAACCTAAAGCGTAGTACCTATGCATACACAATTGAAAAGCCACGAAATTGTACGTAGATGCACCAGGTGGCCACTTAATTAATTCATTCTTATCGGTTCCATACACGTTCCATTGGACAATGGATCATTTTTGATTATGCACTCATTATGCATAGTTGGAAGACCAAATCTTGATGTACACATTTTATATGTTATATATTCAACAGTCTTCAAAGAGGAGGTTATCAATTCATTTCGTATGTAAGCACCTAAGTATGTATTACTCGTATTATTGGAACAGAACTACATGATTTCAGGATGCTTTTCCACTTATCAAAGTTCTTCATGAAATGTATGATCATTATTTAATATCATATTATTAATATGTAGGTATGTCAATCAATCAATCAATATATTTATTTGTATAACCACACCACAGTTACATTAAGATAGAATCAATATAAAAATAAATAGTTCTGCGTTTAGCCTGCAATCAGGCGTACAAATATTAAGATGCTTATTAAGCTAATATTCAAATATCAGATAATAATGAATAACATGTCATTATTAAACTATATTATTATTATTATGTCTAACTTATCTTACTAAATGTCCACTACCCAACGGTTGTCTGGGAGACACCGCTCTATAAGCGATAAGACTGCCTGCTGTATACAGCAGGCAGGTAGGTATACCAAATAACATGTTTTCCTAGCTTTCTTTGTTCTGTTATTCTTTATCGGTTGTGTGGTGTTCAATAAAGTGTATTTGCATTGTGTCAGTATAACCATTGTATGCGGGGCACGTTGCTCGTAGAACTGACGGCCGATGGAGCCAGAAAGTTCTCAAATGGCGTCCGCGTATCTTTCGGAAGACGAGCTGTCGGTAGGCCTCCAACAAGGTAAAGCGATGACCTGGTGAAGGTCTCGGAAAGTTAGTGAATGCGAGCGGCACAGAACCGGTGGGAGTGGCGAGCCTTCGGAGAGGCCTATGTTCAGCATTGGACGTCTTCAGCTGATATGATGATAATTTCTTTATTTCTTTATTAATCCATACAACATGTCAGACTTACAGTAGGATTACCAAAACGCCTGACATGCAAAAGTAATAATAACAATAACACAGAATTATACGATAGATGCAAATAAATAAGTAATCTTATAACTAAGCTATATATGGACAATGCACACTCAAGAACACAAAATATTTAAAAAGTGGTATAGTTTCCTGATTATAGAACCGGAATTGTCGGCGAACACATCGGCACCCTGGACTACATCAAGGAATTCGTTTAGAAGCGAGATTGCGCGGGCAGTGGGTGCATGGCGCGCGTACTGCGTGCGCGCCGCAGGGCTAGCAAACAGCGGGAACCGGCGGCGAGCGCGGGAACGCCGGTCTTGCTTTGGGACGAACAAACAAATTCGCTCGAGCAGGAATGGGTTGTCTACCTTGCTACGCAAGAGTTGGCAGTAGTGAGCAGCCAAAAGCATTTAATGATGATTATATACTTAATATTATATTTGATAAAATATTTCAACCATCATGTCATCAGTCAGTCAACGTGTGGGTGGGTAGCGGGACGCGAACCCGCGACCTCCAGCAAGAAAGCAGGGTCACTTATATATTTACAGCTATGCCATCCGTGGCGTCATTCTTTTGTCATGTACTTTTTGTGCCCTAAATTGACCAATTCTATGAGAATATACGAGGTTACTGCCTTAATGCAGTGCCTGCATTTTATTTTTATTTAATTACATAATTTTACTCGATTAAATCACTTTGAATTAATAGTACAAAACAGTTAATTTTGCCTCAATTAACGATAAATAGTGTATTGCAATAACTATGTTCTTGAAATTGCTCACTGAAAATTAGCTTAATTATAGTTAATAGCGATTAATTAAATCATATACAACATTAGAATAGTTTGAAATTAAAAAAAAAACATTACTTTTGATTAAATTAGCAGTACCTACGAGACTTAGGTGTGTGTTGTAAAGTGTCAAAATCATTCATGCCACATAATGATAAGTCTTTTTTAGGGTTCCGAACCTAAAGAAGTAAAAACTGAACCCTTATAGGATCACTCGTGTGTCTGTCACAGTCGATTTTCTGCGAAACTACTGGACCGATTGAGTTGAAATTTGGTACGTATATGTAAGTTTGTGACCCAAAGATGGACGTGTAACGAAAATAAATGAATTTTAAACAATTTCTTTTTTGGTCAATACTTTTCGAGTTATTTAAGAAAATAGGCGAAAAATTTTATTCCTGATTTTCATTATATTTTTATTTTGTATTCTTTCTGACGATCTCAATGTGAAATTCTCTTATTTTGACATGTAAAATATGCTGTAATTTGATATTGAGAAATAAATGTCTATGTCTATTACCATCTCCCCCCTTATCTCAGAAACCACTGGACTGGACCTAAAATTTTGGAAAAAATACGGAGGATAGTTATCTAAATATATAAAACTCAAAGATGACTGACTGACATAGGGATCTATCAACGCACAGCCCAAACCACTGGACGGATCGGGCTGAAATTTGGCATGCAGGTAGATGTTATGACGTAGGCATCCGCTAAGAAAGGATTTTGCAAAATTCCCACGGGAACGGGAAAAAACGGGATTTTTCATTTTAAAATTTCTGCGCATACGAAGTTGCGGGGAAAAGCTAGTTCGCCTATAAATTACAGGAAAATTATTAAGAAGTCCATGGTATTAGAAATATACAATATAAAAGAGCTTATCCTGTGACACGGTTTGAAAATGACGTCATTGAAAAAAATCAAGGGTCGGAACCCTCTCCACGCAAGTTTAACTCCCTTCTTGGCCGGTTTTTTTATTACTGAAGAATTGCGCTATTATTCTTGATGATAACTTTTCGTCGCGGAAAACTGCCAATTAGTCATCCTATAATTGCTATAATTACATTTTGTACACCTACGCCGACACGTTGGGGTCATCTTTTAAATATTTATTACAAATCAATGAATATCTGAGTAGGTATATTTAAAATAAAATATAAATTATTAGCACTGATTGAATTTAAAACGTGGTTATTAAGTCATTTTTAAAAAATTTTTTAAAAATGACTTAATGTCATTTTTAAAAACATTCGGCATCTTTTCTTCCGACATATCTCGCTCTAGATACATTATTTGTCGCTCGAGTTGAGAATCTTATTGTTGCTACAGCCCGTCAACTGAACTGTTGTGTAGGTGTACCTACTAGTAACGTAAAATAGGATTCGAGGTCTTCAGTAGTCACTCGTCTTCGACGTACTTAGTATACTTGTGAAACATGCTGTGGAAATTAGCTCTCGTCGCGGCACTGGTAGCTGGTAAGTTTTATACATACATACTTAAACCCCCCTGGTTTAAGTTTTGCACTTCGCAGTTTACGTTCGCCCCGGGCGGGGTGAGGCAATCTGGATAACACCTATTAGGTATATACTGTGGTATTGTGTCACAGGGGCGTACGCGATCCTTCAACGTGACCGTATAGAGAATGAACTAAAGGAAGGCATCGCCGTAGCTTGCAAGAAGATGAATGTCGTCGATAAGGTCTTGGAAGACGCCCAGGTATGCGAAACGTTACTATGGTGGTTATACCAATAGTTTCTAAAATGTAGTAAATAAACAACACAATAACTTTGCTTTGGCCAATAGACAGATCCCTGGCAAACACCTTGGAGCCTCTGTTGCGCTCAATAGCCTCTTCGATACTATTTATATTGAATCAGCGTACATCGCGTTTCAGAGACTTTGGGATCTGTCTATTGAGCTGCCGATAGCGACTGCAGGATCATTTCACGCCTCACCATGAGCTTTAGAGTAGCGTCCGAGATTTTCTTAGTTCTGGTAAGTACGGAGGGCTTTGAAGAACTTAGACCCTACCGTATGGACAGCTTCCACAAACCCGTCGTTGCAATCGTCCACATCGCTTTCTAGGCATGCAAAACGGTTTTGGAGTTCGAGCTGAAAGCTCTCGGGGTGTGCTCGGGGTTTTGGAGCTGGGTTGGTGACGGGCGGAGCATAGACTTTATCAGTCGAGATCTCTCAAGTTTCACTTGGATACTTATTCAATGTGCCTCGTACCATACGGTGATCGCTCCCGAACTTAACCGAATTAATCACTGAGACATCATCGAATATCTGCTTCTTTGTCGACATGATAAAGTCTATAATATCTTATTCCTCGTTACACGACAGGGCTCATCCAGGTCCACTTCCTGTGCTCAAGTTTCTTGAAGAAGAATCTCTCATTATAAAGAGTCCCTCCTTCTCTATAAAAATGGCCAGTAGGTGACCCCGGTGATTCCTGCGCCCTACTCCAAAATTGCCCCACTTTCAGCCCATTACCATCTCGTTTGCCCAGTTTTGCGTTGAAGTCCCCCATAACAATTGTGAAGTGAGTTTTGGAGCTATGCATGGCTCTGGAGATGTCCTCATACATAGCCTCCACCTCATCGTCGGAGTGCGTCGAGGTCGGAGCGTAGACCTGTATACCCTTCAATGAATACCGTTGGGTCATTCTGAGTACAAGGCACGCTACCCTGATTGACACACTCTCGATCTTCACCACGTTGTCTACGAGGGACTCGTGGACGATAAACCCGACACCTCAATGGGACTGTTGATCGCCCTTCCGGAAATAGAACAGGTTACCGGACTTCAGAGTTATCACGTCCTCCCCCTCTCTACGGACTTCTGATAACCCTATGATTCCCCAACGTAACCTGCTCAATTTTTCCTCCAGTTCCAGTACCTTTTCATCAGTCCGCAGTGTACGGCAGTTATACATGGTGCTCGTGAGCATTGCGAGAGATTTTAACTACTAATTCCTGAGGCTATAAGAAGTAATAAATGTTATATGAACTTAGGTCGAAACACGTTTTTTTTATTATTTTCATACATAATAATTGCTAACGTAGTATAATTTTTTTTAGCAATATCAGACGTTACCAGCTCGTCCTAAAGGCACGTTTATTTATACTACGTTAGCAATTATTATGTATGAAAATAATAATAAAAAAAACCGTGTTTCGACCTAAGTTCATATAACATTTATTACTTCTTATAGCCTCAGGAATTAGTAGTTAAAATCTCTCGCAATGCTCACGAGCACCCTGTATATTGCCAGGGTCGTCGTTTTTGGTAGCCTGGCCGGGGATTCACTATAGCACCCCCTGCCCCACCGTTACCATGGCCAGGAATAGCAGGGCCGCCGGGGACTAGGGGCCTGGGCTGTAATATTGGCATCATAGTTCCCAAGTCTATATCCCTTGGGGGGGATTTGCCAATAGGCAGGCAGGCATGGCAGGCGGGTTGGCGACTGGTTGGGGGTTTATCCCTTAGTCGCCTCTTACGACACCCACGGGAAGAGAGGGGGTGGTGCAATTCTAGGCCGGCACTACACTGCAATGCGGCATTTTTAAAAGATAGCCTGTGCGCAGCAGTGGGATGTAAATAAATAGGCTGTTGTGGTGGTGGGCTCTGGCAAACAATCAATCAAAATTTTAAAAATCTGGTTCGGTAGCAAAAGTCATTATTATTTATTTGCAGCAAGCAGTAAGCGTTTTCCGCTGGTGCTTGGAACGGTTGGTCGACGTAGACACCGTCTTAACGGATATCCGGGACGCGGAGACTAATGATGATATGGACGTGGTCTTCAAGAAGTTAGTGATTTGATATTTCATTTCAATCGTTACGTATCACAATGCCGAAGTTCATAACGTCGATGAACTGAAGGCCGAATATCAAAATACCAAAAGCTCACTAGCCCGAAAGTTCGTAATCCCGAAGGTACGATTGATCGAAAGGTACCTAGCTTGATTTCCCGAAGACCCTAATACCGAAGTTTGGAATCCCGAAAATTAGAATCCCGAAGACCAGAATCCCGCAAAACCCGAATTGTGAGTGAAGACGATTCAGATCAGAAGCGACTTGCGGCCTGATTAGGTTCGATTGCGATCGAATAAGGTGTTTTTTGTAACAGACTAGAAAAGGTTTTCGGCATTTTAACCTTCGGGGTATCTACTGGCGGGATATTGACGATATTTTACTTCTAAACAAGTGTCAATGTCATTGTGACATCTGACGTTTCGTTTCGGAGACCTCAGTGCTGGTAATTTAGCTTGTAATATGGCCTTAATATGGCACATAATGTGCTCGAAGGACCTCTAGCGGCGATTTCACACACGGTGCCCCCCATTGCCTATTAGTTATGGAGTGTGGAATGTGTTTTGGTAAGGAGCGCAATCTTATATGCAGCGCTTGTAACCGGTTAATTAAAAAAACCCCGAAATAGACAAATATTTAGAATTATTTTATATTCTTTATGTGGAACTCCATAGTGTTTTTTAGGTTATTACTTCGTATTATTTTATAGCCTTATTAAACATGAAATAGTAAACGAAAGAACGATATAAGCAAACCGGTTTATTTGTATGGGGGCAAAAACCGGTTTCAAGCCCTGCTTATATGGCGAAACAGTTGAAAACATGTCCAGCGGCTTTGATAAGTAACAAAAAAAAACATTCTCGCCTCAAAACCGTTTTCGCTGCGTTTTCGCCTCAGCAGCGCCATCTGAAGGTGCTACTGCAGACTATGCGCCTAGGTGGCTTGACACTTGTGGCGACTGCAGCGCCCCCAACCTACCCGATTTGGTGTCCACATTCGGAAGTATAAACATTGCGCTCCTTTACTTCTACTCTCCATACTATTAGTGTTGGTTTTCAACGTGGGTGTTTACTAAATATTAGGTATCAAACCGCCCTGGGGCAAAAGGATTCCTTAGAGTGATAAATGCGCCTTTGTACATTGTTATAATTTGTGATTTTTGTGTGTGTATTAATTTTGTGGTGTACATTAAAGTGTTAGGTACTTACTTACTTTAATTTACAAAAGGAAACGGGGCCCATTTGAAAGCTTGATAAAACTGCTTTATTTAGTAAAAAAAGCTTTCCTCGTGATATTAGTAGTAGACTCGTGATGAGAGGAGGCCTGTGCCCAGCAGTAGGTCGTAAATAGACTGGTAGTGGTTGTCTACACAGGTAGAAATACTGGTATCTTAAATCGGACTATTAGTTACTCATTACTGTGTTTTTTTTTTCAGACACGTGACCAGGTACCTAGAAATTCAATCTTCCAAATAGCTTTATTGCTATTAATTACTGAATTAAATTACAAACATTACTTACTCGAAAACTGTTTGATTATGAATATTTATATCAAGAACAGAGGGCCACCGGATTCCTGGTCACTCGTTGGCGCCACTATCTGAAAGGTGGCTGTCAGTGTCACCGTTTGGCCATTTCATACAATAGTGTCAATATCACTGTGACATGTGACGTTTCTGAGACCTCAGTGTTGCCAATTTAGCGTGTAATATGAAATTGGCAACATTGCACCTCGGAGGACAGCAAGCTCCTCTAGCAACGGATTCACTCGCCGCGGTGACACTCATTGGGCACCTATTTCAACAAGTTGTTCTTCTGTCATTTTCAGCGTTGCCGACAGTGGTTTTACCTTTAGACTTAGATGGCGCTGCAAATGCTTGCCCAAACCAAAACCCAAACACTGCAGCTGTAAAAAAATACGGGTTTTTTTGTTGAAAATTTTAAGTAGATTTGTTTAAAATTGTTAAATATTGACCGCAATTTTAATTTTGGTTCAGTTATTTGTGATGAAAATGAAGACATCCCAATGCAATTATACCTGCCCCAGATACATACCAAGTCTTTCGGAAATACGTGTCGTCCGTTCTTATTGCATCCTGGAACTGCACAGCGCGGCATTTTTTAATAATTTAAGTAATAACAACAAATCTACCAATAACAACAAATATTTCTGTATGTAATTGACATATGGTTTAGGTCAAGCGATTGCAGGACTCCTAGTGGCCAAATTATGCAGATTTCTTGTCTATTTAGGGGGAACGGAAATAAAGGGGGAAGGTTAGGGGCAGTTTTTTTTGTTTTTATTTTTTAGGAGCTCCGTGGAAAATCTGAAATAGAACGAAACCTGTGCCTTGTGCGTCCAACGAATCGCTCGACACGACAGTTCATATGAGACAAGTCTCACATTGTTATAATAATATGTCTAATATTTTTTATAAAACAATGTTTCTAAAGGCCATTATCCAAGGATTTTAGCACTTCACTACATCTCGTATAATAAAATTAAAAGTTTTCTATATAGACTAATCTAATACTAAGGGGTTTTTAGGAGTATTTGATAAAACAATTGGGAAGAAAATTGGGTGCGGGCTGGCATCACTGGTCACGTTCTCCAGGAGACCACAAGAGAGGAGTTAATTAGAAAAACTGTTACGGGTTACCACACCACTTCTAACATGCTTAGAAGATGCCCCGCTAAGGGAAGGGGTTGAAAATGGCAAAGAAACCTCACTAACATTATAACTATAACTCACGCCTGTTTTGCCCGTTCAGGTAGGCAGAGACCAAGCACGCTGGATTTCTTTGGCATCGTCAACTCTTTCCCTTATGGGACATCTCCTAGGCATATTAGACGTCC
This sequence comes from Aethes cnicana, assembly GCA_963971205.1. Lineage (NCBI taxonomy): Eukaryota > Metazoa > Arthropoda > Insecta > Lepidoptera > Tortricidae > Aethes > Aethes cnicana. The sequence continues at coordinate 11,859,783 of OZ020276.1, forward strand.
ATGTCGTACAGATTTTCTAAGAACCTTACCTCATTCTGTCTCGTAGTAAACGGGACATAACAAGCAGTAGTTGATTGACCCAAATTTACGTTGGCTATGCAACAATGTTTGAAGTGAATGTGTTCAATAGGTATTGCAACAGCACTGGGCAGCTGCAGGCGTGTATCGACGCGTTCAAAGACGGCGTGGAGCCATGCGTGCCCGACGCATTCCGCAGCTTAATCACCGTCTTCACCAATGGCTCCATAAACATGCTCGATTTCTTCTGCTTCAACGATGGAGACAGGGTCGCCTGTGAGTACAAACTGAAGTTTCAATTATAGGTCATTTCCACCACCACCACGTTATTCAGTTAAATTGTGTTTTTACTTGGAACATTTTGAGGTAGTTCTGATTTCTTTCACTCCTCATGTATTCCATGTATTCCTGGGGCGCTGAATCCGAATCAGGTTTGCGGACAAAAGTTCGTGATGCAACATTGAACAAAACGCAAAAAAATCGTAAAATTTGTACCGCTTTTCAGATTTTGGCAATTTTGACCCTAGAGTAGGTACTAAGTTTTTGGAAATACCTTCTCAAGGCGTTTTTATAGAGAAAACCACATTTTTTACAACATGAGACTAAAACTGTCTGTGTGCACCAAATAGTTTCTGAGATAAAGCTTTTCATAATTCATCATTTTTCAGAGCTGCGCAATTTTTAGGGTTCCGAAGTCCACAAGGAACCCTTATAGTTTCGCCATGTCCGTCCGTCTGTCCGCACTATTGCTCGGAGATGCTTAGGTCTAGAGAGCTGTAATTTGGCATGAATATGCATATTAGTTATGCTGACAAAGTGGTACAATAAAATTTTGAAATATATTTTTTTATAGGGTACCTCCCCTACTCGTAAAGTGGGGATGTAATTTTTTTTTCTTGCATACCCCATGGTGCGGCATATCGTTGAATAGGTCTAAAAAAATATTGTGGATTTGTTAAAACCATTTTTTGATTAAGTGATGCGTTTGTGAAATATTAAGCTTTAAAGTGCTATTTTTTGTTAGAGTCACGTGTCCCCCCCCCCCCTGCCAGCTAAATGGTGGTATTTGGATGGCTGAAAAAAATCACGGTTGTGGCATATATAACGTAGTTGAAAGGAAAACTATCAGAGCTAAGTAGGCTGTACAAACTTACGAGTAATAGTCGACCAACTTATAATGATGATTTTTCTCGAGCAGCAGGGGAGTCGGGCGGGCACGTCACACCACAGGCTAGCTAGATGCTAATAAGTCTTAGAAAGGTACTGTGGGCATCGTCAACTTCGGAACCCTATAATTTGCGCGTGGCCCGACACGCACTTGGCCGGTTTTTTACAATATTTTAGAAGTCGTTACCAGAACTCTAGCAGGATATATTTTCAATTACCTTCGGATAAATCTATAATTCCAGTATTCTTCGCTGAGGGCGGGCCGGGGTGCTACATAGAAATCATTAACTAGATAAATCTATAATTTCAGTATTCTTCGCTGAGGGCGGTCCGGGGTGCTACGTAGAAAGTTTGCCAGAGATGCAGAAGTGCTACGCTGCAGAGATACAGATGAGCAATCTCGTCAATCTTAACCTTGACGTCAGTATAAACATCAGTTTTAGCGCTCACAGAGTATTGTTGTTGTTGTTGTTGTTGTTATAATGTGACACATTAACAATACTCTTTACGTCACCCATGGCCGTAAAGTGTGATTTTCCGCCCGCTACGCGGAGAGAAAATCTCACTTCTTGGCCAACGCAAGACGTAAAACTTTTGACAAAACGGTAATTCGTAAAGCCCCAGATCGCATATTTATGGCCCTCACCGGTTCGGGTCACAAACACCTGCGATCTGGAACATTAACGAATTCACTGCCCTAGGTCTGTAATGTACTATTATTGAACACCATATAAACAAAACACAGAAATAATACACATTAAATGGGTAAACAACAGGCGGACTTATCGATAATAGCGATCTCTTCCAGCCAACCTTAGGAAAGTGGAGAAGGCAAAAAGAAAAGAAGACGAAAACTAAATTAAAATTAAGAAGTAAATCGAAGAGAATGAGAGATTATAATAGGGATGACGACAGGGTGAAGAAATCGAAATTCTAATTAGTCCGTCAGTCAGGTAATAAAATACTATTAGACACGTATTTTTGTTTTTATCAAATTAACAAAGAATGACCAAGTTAAAACGCATTTAAGTTGGAGAGTGGGGGCTAACTACGTCACCATTAGGTATAAATCGTACCTAACCGTGACGTCACGCGACATTTCAACTCAATATATCTCCGTATAAGTTTGATTACGTGAAAAAGAAAAAATACGTTCCCAATACTTTTCAATAAACTTCCTGATAGACTAAGGAAAAAAAGTTGTCGTCATCCCTATTGAAGTGTAGGTACAAAAATACATAAATAACACAAAGACAATTATACAAAAGCCAATCAAATTAAATAAAAATAAAACTTATACAAAAAAAATACATATATCCATAAAAAACGTTTCGAATAATTATTTTCACTAAGATGGAAATAATTTTAATTAGATACCTTCATTTGATCCTATATGAGTTTTTTCCTTAAAGATATTCATTGCAGTAAGGGAGACGGGGTACAAAAGTAACACTTTGTACTTTTAACTTGATTTCTGGCTAGGTGTCATTAAATTAATATAACCATATGTAAATTCAGTTCATGTTCTTTAAACGAGTAACTCGATTTATTGTATTATGGTGTGTGTTTATATAAATAACAGGAATTGAAAAAAAAAATGTCAGTTGTTACTTTTGACCACGTAGGCAGGCCAAAAGTAACACCTGGTGGGACGAAATGGGTAAAATATTAATCCAAGAAATTATTTATTTGAAGACATTAACATTAACAAATTAATTAAATTATATATAAATTATTCTTAGTTTAAGTAATGAGATCAGTTAATATTTGTTAATCATATTTTTTAAATCAGACTATTCAGTATTATTCTCCAACTCGAACTCGCAATTAAAGTTCACGGTGGTCTTAATCTTCGTCCACGTATTCCGCATGGGACCACATTCTACGCAATTTCATCAACTCGCTTTTCGCCTTCCGATGCACTTCCGTGTAGGTAGTCCTTCGTTTAGTGGTTATTATGCGTTGTCGCGGCATTCTGTTAATTTAAAGACAAACATAAAGATATGATCTAGGTAATTAAACCATTACGGGGACAAAAGTAACATGTTACTTTTGTACCTATCGGGCTGTTAAAACGTGTAATGTCATCTTAAAACGGAACAAGCTAGACAAACATGAATTTTAAGAATGTACAATCAATCTAATCAAGAATGGATAGGCAAATATTTAGATTACTACCATTATTTTACGAATACGTAAGCATTAAATAAGAAAACGTCGAAAAGCTTACTTTTGATTTGTGAAAACGTAGCGTCCTGTCACACAAACTAACAGCGAGTGGCGCACGCGTCGACTGAATGCAAGTGAAGGGGGCACTCCCGACTTTCAACCCGCCGTTACTTTTGTACCCGGTCTCCCCTAACTTTTGTTGAAAGGTTTTTGAAATTTTCAACAGCAACGCTGTAAGCTGTACGACCAATGGGCAGCGTGTATCGTGAAGGCGTTTGAGAAATGCAGGAGCCAAACGCCCAGCAATATGGTGGACTCGATGTTCAAAACCGTACGCAAACAGACTACCTGCCTACCCCTCAAGGTAAGAGCCGATTGTACCTACCAGATAATAATCGTTTTTTTTCTAGCATATACGAAGTATATTGATTAAAAGTAATTAAAACTAATTTAAAAAATCCCTAAAAATACATAAAAATTAAACATAATCTAAAAACGGCCCCCGCGGCATGGTACCTACCGAAGATGCTGGCAGCATTTCCCCTTTGTATGGCGATGCTAAAGCGTTGAGCGAGGAAGCTGCCAGTTTTAGGTCCTTGGTGACGTCGACTCGGTTTTTTATTCGTTTAAAACAAAGTCCCGCCGCGTCTGTCTGTCTGAGAAAAGCTCGGTCGCCCAAGTACTAAATAGATAATAAGGTAGATGTTATTCGGGCATCTTTTTTTCGGTTTTATGGACGCTATGGGGATAATATTCCAAATAAGGGAGATCATTTATTAATTTACCCTTCCCATGTCCCTATTTATAAACTAGAATGAGGCAGGGTCCTCGATAATAAAATAGCCGCCTGCAAACTTCGTCAGACTGCGAAGTCGATGTCAAGTGAACAAAGTGAAGGGGGAACAATGTACAGCAGTGGACGCCTTTCAGCTGAACTGATGATGAAGATTTATTATCAGTTACCTACATAAAGTTTCACCCCGACGTGTGTAGACCTTTTTTTAACCGACTTAAAAAAAAGGAGGAGGTTCTCAATTCGTCTGTATGTTTTTTATTATTATTTGTTGGTATATTTACATGTCACGGGCCCATGGGGACCCGGTCATTCGCATTCATGGGGCCGAAGCCAACATGAAGAGGCTTTTGGTACCTTTTACTAGAAATGTGAGATGGTCGCAAATGTGGAGATCTGTCCTCCCAATACAACATGAGGCTGTACTGGCGGACAGCCCTCCCCAGTTGCCAAACTATTGCCGAGGAAGGAAGAGATTTGGAGTGGGGTATGTGGATGGGAGGTGTGGACTGGAAAAAAACGGGATATGGAGTGAGATAACGGACATCTGTCTGATCAATATCTCACAAATTGAAAGCAAGGCAGACGGTGACTCGCCGCTTACGCACTAACCAAGTAGAGGCTAGCCTTCGTGGGCCCCCTATACAGGCCACGCACGGGTGGCAAAAGAGCAACACCGATGTAAGCAGCTAAGGGTGTGAAGAGAAGTGCACCGGTTTCGCCATCGCGGGTCGCGCCTCGTGCGCATCCAGATCAGGTTTCCCCGTTATTACGCAGATTGAGCACTTCCACCCTTTCAAGCATATAGCTCCTGCGCTCCACTCTGGGCGGCCAACAAAGGCCATCCAGAGGCGGGAGAGGTGTGTAGCTATGTGTATGTGTGTGTACGGCGCATGTGTGTGTGTGCCCCCAGCAGGTCTCGGGTGCGAGGTGTCGCCGCTCACCATCGGCCCGCCACAGGCCGCCCTGCGCTGTCTGACTGCACCGGTGGTACAATACCAGATGGCCGATGGGGTCGTCACATCCCTACGCCGTTATTGTTATTATTATTTTTGTATGTATGTTCCGCGATTACTCCGTCAATTGTAAACCGATTTCGATGATTCTTTCTTTAATCGAAAGGTGGTACCTCCGGATTGATCCCATTTTTATTTGGTTCAGTTCTGGCGATGGGATCAATTTTAAAGACTGCAGTGAGTCTTACTTCCCATCGTACCTATGTTTGGAAATTGTAGCCGAAAAATAAAAGCGACTTCAAACTCTGACAGCCTACAAAGTCGGTGTCAGTGCACCGACCCAAAGCTGATGACAATCTTATAGTGAACTTGACACCGGCTTTGTAGGCTGTCAGAGTATGAAGTCGGTTTTTTTTATTGATACCAAATTTCATTTGTAATTTTTGTTGCCTGAACAAGTTTTTTTTTTAACAGCATATAGACTGGCAAGTAAGTATCTGACGTGCCGACATGTGAGACCGTGAGCGAGATTTCAAAATTCCCTACAAGAATTCGAGTTAAAATGAAATTACATGTCTTTTTAATAATTGTATATGACCATTTGAAATGTTAATCTGTATGTATTCAAAAAATAACATCACAGGAGTCTGAAAGATTTTAACCACCCTTTTCTGGTATTTAGAATTTAGCAAATTGCCCACACACAGGCACTTTTACACGTTCACAAAATTTAATGAATGTACAGGTTTAGAAGGCGCGAACTTAGAAGGCGCGTGGATTAAGCAATAATAGGCTCTGCGTCAACGGCTTAAGTGCTTCGCCACGCGCCTTCTAAGTTGTGTCGTCCTGTACCAGCGCTTGCTAGCCCATTCTTGAGACCAAGACAGCCGAACAAACTCAGTACCTCGAAAGCTTTTTTCAAAATTTCATTTACAACTCTACAATAAGTAGACATTCTGAAAGCAATTACGTTTTCATCGATGTACATCTAGTCCCTACATTCAACTTTAAAATCTTGGAGATGTATAGTTTACAATAATCATAAAAAAACAATACATTGTACTGTATCGAACACCACCTTTGACCACACAATCAAGGAACATCTAGGGCCAAAACGGAATGCCCATTATACAGACGCGCGGCGGCATGTTACACTTGAATTAAAATTAGTAAAACAAGTAATACTTGAATTACTTTAACCCATAGACATAAATAATAATTCGTATGGACCCGGCCTAACGTAGATACATGTCATGTTTCCCCACTTCATTGGTGTCCAATCCAAAGTTAAACTTATATCGTGACACTAAAGCTGGGTCACATTTTTTCAACAACGAGACGAGTTTTTAGATACCTACTGAGAAACAGTTTCGAAAAAAGTTTTTTTAAAAACGCTTATTGTCACGCACGCTCGGTGACAGAACTTTGGATTGGACACCGGCGTGGAAGTGGGGACATATTACGTGTACGTTAGACCGGGTCTATATTATTTACGTCTATGCTTTAAACCTATTTTGTTATGAGTGAATTCTTAGGCTAGGCTAGAAAGTGAATAATAAAAAAATGACACTTCACAAATTAAGTACCTAATCAAAACGTAAAATAGTACTGAAAATGTAACTGGACAGTAAGTAAGTTTGCTAATTAGCGTGTTTATGTGTGTGTGTGTGTGTGTGTGTGTGTGTGTGTGTGTGCGTTTGCGTGTGACGTTTATTACCTAACGCCTGGTTCCTATACATCTAATATATAAAATTCTCGTGTTACAGTGTTTGTAACCAAACTCCTCGGAAACGGCTAAACCAATTCTTATGAAATTTGGTGTGTGTAGGTCTGAGAATAGGACGTAAGCTATTTTTCATACCCAAAAAAATATTTTCTAAGGCGGTACGAAGTCCGCGGGGTCAGCTAGTATATTATATATTATACCACTAAGAGTGACAAACAAGCATACGGCCCTCCTGAAGGCTCTTAAGGCCGTTCCCTAACCCAGCATCGTCAAATGGCTCATGTAAGATCATACTTTTCTAAGAAATGGTAAAAGTTAAAAATATGAAAAAAACATATGTTATATAGGCGTTCGTCTCAGCAATGGGTCTTTGAGGCGCTGGTAAATGCTTTACTGAAGTTTAAGTGTCCATTACTGCATTAAGGGCAATGAAGAGAGCTGTGCTCGGGGTTTCTCTGCGTGATAGAATCAAAAATGATGATATCCGCAGTAGAACTAGGGTCACTGACATAGCTCGAAGAATTGCGAGCCTTAGGTGGCAGTGGGCGGGGCACTTTGCTCGTAGAACTGACGGCCGATGGAGCCAGAAAGTTCTCGAATGGCGTCCGCGTACCGGAACACGAGCTGTCGGTAGGCCTCCAACAAGGTGAAGTGATGACCTGGTGAAGGTCGCGGGAATCCGGTCGATGCGAGCGGCACAGGACCGGTCAGGATGGCGAGCCTTGGGGAGGCCATTTTCAGCAGTGGACGTCTATCGGCTGAAATGATGATGATGATGACTGGCATTAATTCCTATTTCTATTCCTTTTTTTATACGCAGAAAATGTAGGTGTGATTTTAACTCTCATATTTGGAGATGAACTTAAAATAGTGAGAGTACCTACATACTTCAATAAGTATGTAGGTACTCTCACTATTTTTAAGTTCATCTCCAAATATGCAGATATAATATTGTGAGTAGGTTGTAGAGTTGGTATAGCCCTCGCTATATACGAACTCTTTAGGGCTGTAGTTTTGTAAAACGTTCTAAAACTGCTATTCATTTTAAAAAATAAAAAGAAAGCAGTTCCATTCTGTCATTAGAGAGTGGTCGGGGTTGCTCAATATGGCCGTCGTCCAAGATGGTTGTCGTTTGTTGAGCTTCCCCATTTTTACTTGATTTTTCTTTTATACCCTACATTTATCATTATTACCGTACACTGCTCGGCCTGTAGGCCAATTACTTGACATTGGCGAAATTGTCTTGCACATAATCCTTATTTTTATTAGCTTCAAGGTAATACCTATAAGCCCACAACCTGACGCTACCCCCAGTTTTCACGGCATATGGTGGCGGTGCGGGGTAGCGTCAGGTGCTATACTTTTTTTACTGGATTTTATTTACAGCCAACTGAGGGAAAAGTTGCTCAAAGATCTAGATTCAACTGGCACCTAAGTAAGTATTTCAAATACCTTGGACATAAGTACCTATCTACCAACCAAGTGAGTCTGTTCATCCAAAAATTCAATGTGAGTTAAGTAAATAGAATAAAACATACATTCCTACGGTCTTTCCCTGACCCAGCATCGTCAAATTGCTTATGTAAGATCATATTTTTCTAAGAAGTGTTAAAAGCTAAAAATATGAAAAAAACTCCATGTTATATTGGATTATGACATCCTTAATTTGACAACTTTCGTTACGCGTTTCACGAATGTTCGCTCGATACAATTTAATTCCAAAGTAACCTCTAACTCGGACCTTTAACCCAACTTTACTCCAGTTTAATATATCAAGCATAAAACTAAACATAACAGAAAAAATATCCATATTAAATGCACAATTTGACAGCTATATAAATGCCATGTTTTAGACGGTATTTTTATAGAAATTCTAACTATATCTAGCGTTCTGTGCGTAGCGCTTTCTCCTTCACTCGTTGCACGAGTGACAGTGACGGCTGAGCTGGGTATAGGAGCAGCCTTAACAATAATTTGTAATTATATAAAAAAATCAATCATTTAAATAAATAAATAATAAAATAAATATCTTGGGACATTTCACACATATTGACCTAGCCCCAAACTAAGCAAAGCTTGTACTATGGATGCTAGACAACGATATAAATACTTATAAAGAAAAATACATACATATATAAATACTAACATCCATGACTCGAGTACAAACATTCGTGTTCATCACACAAAGTTTGCCCCGAGCGGGACTCGAACCCGTGACCATAGGAACAGAAGGCAGGGTCACTACCAACTGGACCAATCCGGCCGTCTAATTTATTCAGCAAATTGGCCACATAGGTGCACTTTTACACGTCAGAAACTTATACACCTACTTTAGCGCAGTACTTCACTACACAATGCTGTACGTATAAGAATATGTAAGCGGCATAAATAGCCAATATCTGCCCGTTAGAAAGACTTATAAAGTAAGAAATTACATGCTTAAACTGTTCTTAGGAGTTCGAATCAGAATCCGGCTTGAAACCCTTGTTTAACTATGTGGAAAATTATATTTACTTAACTAGCTTCTGCCCGCGACTTCGCCCTCGTGGAATTCGGTTATCGCGCTCCCGCCGCGCGGGAACTATGCATTTTTCCGGGATAAAAAGTATCTAACCTTTCCCGGTACTCCAACTATCTCCGTACCAAAATTCATCCAAATCGGTCCAGCAGCAAAAGAGGTAACAGACAGACGGACAAACAGAGAACATACATAACAAAAAATCAAAAAAAAAAGATTCCTACGAATTGCGATCCTCCTCCTTTTTTTGAAGTCTGTTAAAAAATAGGCTGTTGTGGTGGATTCGATTCAATCTTAAGAGTAGTAAATTTGGTCTAATATTGATAAAAAAATATATAATTAACTGTTGTCTTTGTTCACAGAACTCACGCTAGGTACCATGCGGTCAGGCTGAGATACGCAAGAAAACGCAAAGAAAGTGCCATTAGAAAAACAACATCGCTGAATAAAGTGATCCGAATTGTGTGTATGCGTGGTATAATTTCATGTGACCCACGACCCACGAGTCCCATCAACTTTCTAACAATTTACAGTTATACCTCCACGGCCATTGAAAAAGAATATCTTCGATCATGATAAGTTTAAGTAAGTACCTAGGTAGTTCATGCGACTGCTGCAATAATAGAGGCTTTAAAACAATAGTGTCTTTTTATGACACGAACCGAAGCTGAGTTTAATAACGAACGAATGTTTTTTAACGCCTACTTAGTTTTGAATATTAGTTGCATACAGATTACACAGACGTCGTCGCACGCAAACATGAAGCTTCATTCGAAAAAAAAATATTTAGGGTAACCTACCTAAACGTAATGTTGTTTTCTTTTATCACGTTCCACATGGTATGGGGTACCGTGTCATTGGATAGGTGTTTAGAACATATAAGTTTGTCAAAATTATGTATAGGTATAACTTACGTAAAATTGAAGTATCAAAATCAGTTGCTTCCACAAAATCGAAAAAGATTGTTTTAATTAGGTACCGAAGAATTGAGTTATTGTTTTGGATGATAATTGATAACGTCTCATCGTGGAAAACTGCCAATTGGTCATAGCAATTGGCAATTAAACGAACCCACTGTGCACACTTGCGTTTGGTGATCCATCTTTTAAATAGGTATTTATTTTATGTATAAAGCTCAGATACCTACACATTATAATATAATAATAATAATATCCTTGGGGCATATCACACATATTCACCTAGCCCCAAACTAAGCGACGATTGTATTATGGGTGATAGACAACGATGTAAATCTTCTGTTATATAAAATTCTCGTGTCACAGTGTTTGTAACCAAACTCCTCCAAAACAGCTCGACCGAGTCTTATGAAATTTGGAGTGTATGTTCAGTAGGTCTGAGAATAGGACGTAAGCTATTTTTCATACCCAAAAAAAATTATATGGCGGTACGAAGTCCGCGGGGTTAGCTAGCACTTATATAGAGATTACGGGACTCGAACCCGCGACCGTCGGAACAGAAGGCAGGGTCACTACAACTGGACCAATCCGTCCATCAAATTAGGTAGTATTTTCTAGAAGTGACATAGATAAACTGACAGAATAATAGACGATTCTTGAAATAAATCGTACACGGCATAAAGCCATGAAATTTTACGTAGATGCATGCACCAGGTGGCCACTTAATCAATTCATTCTTATCGGTTCCATACACGTTCCATCGGACAATGTATCAATTTTGATTATGCACTCATTATGCATAGTTGGAAGACCAAATCTTGATATACACATTTTATATGTTATATATTCAACAGACTTCAAAGAGGAGGTTATCAATTCAATTCGTATGTATTATCACTTATCAAAGTTCTTCATGAAATGTATGATCATTATAATATAGCCCCAGATCGTACGGAATGATGGCAAGCGCCCGCACGGGATGTCTTTGATACCCTGGCGGCTGGGCCGCGCGCTGGTATGGGACGCCACGTGCACCGACACAATGGCGACGTCGTATCTCCCCTCGACCAGCCGTCGAGCCGGAGCGGGGCCGACGCCCGAGAGCGCCTGAAGGTTAATAAATATAGCTGCCTAGGCTCGAGCTATGAGTTTGTGGCCTTCGGGGTGGAGACTCTGGGGTCAAGGGGCAAAGGGGCGCAAGGGGCTCCACAGGGAGCTAGGGAAGCGAGGCAACGGGAGACCCTCGCGCCGACAGCTTTCTCGCGCAAAGACTGGCTAGTGCCATTACAGCGAGGGAATGCCCCCTTCCGAAAGGCCCTAATTTAGGTTTTTAGGTTATTGTTTAGCTTTAACATTTTTTCTGTAACTTTAAATGCTATTTGTAGTTTATTTTTATTTTTTTATCTTATTCCTTTCTGAATAAACTTTAAGTATATACTACATACGAGTATGTAGGTATACATAACTTTTATCTCTTACTCAATGTCCACTATCCACTCGTTGTCTGGGACTGGGAGACACCGCTCTATTAGCGATAAGACCGCCTGCTGTATACCTAATAATTCTGTGTCCTAAATTGACTAATTCTATGAGAATATACGACAAATAAAATGATACAAATACTTTTAAATCACTTTGAATTAGTAATACATACAAAACAGTTAAATTTGGCTCAATTAACAATAAATAGTGTATTCCAATAGCTATGTTCTTAAAATTAGCTAACTGAAAATTAGCTTAATTATAGTTAATAGCGATTAATTAAATCATCTACTACATTATAAGAGTTTAAAATAAAAATAAAATAACATTAATTTCGATTAAATTAGCAGTACCTACGAGACTTAGGTGTGTGTTGTAAAGTGTCAAAATCATTCATGCCACATAATGGTAAGTCTTTTTTTTACTGAAGAATTGCGCTGCGCTATTGTTCTTGATGATAACTTTTCGTCGCGGAAAACTGCCAATTAGTCATCCTATTTTGTACACCTACACCGATACGTGGGTCATCTTTTATATTTATTACGAATCAATGAATATCTGAGTATATTTAAAATAAAATATAAATTATTAGCACTGATTGAATTTAAAACGTGGTTATTGAGTCACTTTTAAAAACATTCGGTATATTTTCTTTAGACATATCTCGCTCTAGATACATTATTCGTCGCTCGCGTTGAGAATTGTCGCTACTAGTAACGTAAAATAGGATTCGAGGTCTTCAGTAGTCACTCGTCTTCGACGTACTTAGTATAGTCGTGAAACATGCTGTGGAAACTAGCTCTCGTCGCGGCACTGGTAGCTGGTAAGTTTTATGTACATACTTAAACTAGCGTCCGTATATTCTTACTTAAATCAAATTCAAATCCCAAACTCAAAACTTATTTCAATATAAAATTAGGTAAATTTTTATACTTGGACTCCTCGCTCAATCTTTGTGCAATTCTTATTCAATTCAATTCAATCATTTATTCAGCAAATTGGCCACATAGCGGCACTTTTACACGTCAGAAAAGAATTTACCAGATTTATACTTACGTGCTGTGAAGTTGTCGCATGATCTTAGGCTCTTATAACCCCTAACACTACATACAGAATAGCCACGGAATCACCCGTCTGAATCTAGCCGGCGTGCAACTCGCGCCCAACTCGCCCTTACCGTCATTTGTTTCATCCGGAGATGGTGAGTGAATCATTGACCCGCGTAGTGGTTCACACATATTTTACAAGTGTACAGACGTCCTCGCACGCACACAGACGTCCTCGTGTGCAAACATTGACACTTCGTGACAAATAAGGAGCGACAACATCTCTTACAACTTTTACCGAAGTTCCAAACAAATCCTCAGTATTTTTTAAACTAAGAGTTTTAAATGTTTTAATTATAGTGTAATCTAATAAATATAAGTTGAGAGAACATTTACCTACTAGTGTACCTACTGTCAGACCCGCGACACCAGTGCACGCGACACGACATACAAACGGAACCGAATCTACACACTAATATAAGATAGTGTACAAATACGTGCGCGTGCCTGTGTGAACCTGTTTAGAGTTGGCGGGCGGAACGACCACTCGCAAGCTACCTACTCGTATGTGAATCTGAGTGCACGTTTCCGGCGCACGTTCGCCGCGGGCGTGGTGAGGCAATCTGGCTCGCGGGGGGGCACGTGGCGCTACGTACGTAGTCTACCTATTAGATATAATACTGTGGTATTGTGTCACAGGGGCGTACGCGATCCTTAAACGTGACCAAATAGAGAACGATCTAAAGACCGGCATCGCCATAGCTTGCAAGAAGATGAATGTCGCCGGGAAGGTCTTCGGTGACGCCCAGGTACCTATGCGAAACGTTACTATGGTGGTTAAACCAATAGTTTCTAAAATGTACACAATACAATACAATATACTTCATTGAACACCACACAATCAACGAACAGTAGACATACTGTAATTATACAAAAAGGTATGGCATACAGCAGGCGGTCTTATCGCTTAATAGCGAATGTAGTAAATAAACAACACAAAAATTGCTCCGTAGAGAGTGCCTTGGAGGACGACGCTTGAGCGATAACGCCAATGAGATGATACAGGCACGGCACGGAACTCGAGCGGAGCGGTGCTTCGAAGCGCAGAAGTCGAAAATAAAAGCCCCTCATCGGCAGAGGCCCTTCAGTCGTAGACGTGCGTAGTAAACCCCTCCTCTTTCTCTCACCGCTCAAGATACGTGCCGGGAATGTATTAAGCATGGATTAAGGTGTTTTTATTTATTTATTGTAATTTTACTTTTTTATTGTACGAGTGAGAGGAGGTATGCCCAGCAGTGGACTGTAAATAGGCTGTTGTATACTTATGCCAGAAATGGTTGAATTTACCAGTGACCTTTTCAGTGTAGAAAAAAACTTCGAGAGGAAACCTGCATGTATTTGCCAAATCATTCAAGAACGTATATGAAATCCCCTATCCGCAAGGCGCCAGCGTGGGGATATCTATATATAGCCCAAAAAAGGAAGCCTGTGCGCGGAAGTGGGATGTAAATAAATAGGCTGTTCTGTTGGTGGGCTCGGCAGACTGGCAAACAATCAACCAAAATTTTAAAAATCTGGTTCGGTAGAAAAATCATTATTATTGATTTGCAGCAAGCAGTAAGCGTTTTCCGCCGCTGCTTGGAACGGTTGGTCGACGTAGACACCGTCCCAACGGAGATCCGGAAGGCGAAGACTAATGGTGATCTTGACGTGGTCTTCAAGAAGTTAGTGATCTGATATTTCATTTCAATCGTTACGTATCACAATGCCGAATTTCATAACCCCGATGAACTGAAGGCCGAATATCAAAATACCGAGAGCTCACTAGCCCGAAAGTTCGTAATCTCGAAAGTACGATAGGTACCTAGCTTGATTTCCCGAAGACCCTAATACCGAAGTTTGGAATCCCGAGAATTAGGTGTTTTTTTGTAACAGACTAGAAAAGGTTTTCGGCCATTTTTCGGCATTTTAACCTTCGGGGTATCGCACTGGCGGGATATTGACGATATTGTACTTTCGGAGTTTTGTACTTTCAATCATGTGAAATTAGATATTTCATTCATCGGTATATCTGGCATCGGCATTATGAAGTTCTATCCAAGTGTCAATGTCATTGTGACATCTGATGTTTCGGAGACCTCAGTGCGGCCAATTTTCTTTGGCATCGTCAACTCTTTCCCTTATGGGCCATCTCCTAGGCATATTAGACGTCCATGTTGTACAGATTTTCTAAGAACCTTACCTCATTCTGTCTCGTAGTAAACGGGACATTACAAGCAGTAGTTGATTGACCCAAATTTGTTCTGTTTGAAGTGAATGTGTTCAATAGGTACTGTGCCAGGACTGGGCAGCTGCAGGCGTGTATCGACGCGTTCACATCCGGCGTGGAGCCCTGCGTGCCCGACACATTCCGCAGCTTAATCACCGTCTTCACCAACGGCTCCATAAACATGCTCGATTTCTTCTGCTTCAACGATGGAGACAGGGTCGCCTGTGAGTACAAACTGAAGTTTCAATGATAGGTACCTAGTCATTTCCACCACCACCACGTAATTCAGTTAAATTGTGTTTTTACTAGAAAAATTCATAATTCACCATTTTTCAGAGCTGCGCAATTTCTTACAATATTTTAGAAGTCGCTACACTCAACAACTCTAGCAGGATATATTTCCAATTACATTCGGTGGAGTGTGCTAGTGTTGACTGAATTAACAGCCTAACTCATCACGAGAGGGCCGATAGTCCCCACGCAGGCCCAGTGCGGATTGGGGAATTACTTACTTGAATTACTTCGCAGATGCGTGCAGGTTTCCTCACGATGTTTTCCTTCACCGAAAAGCTCAGTGGTTAATTCAAATTGAATTACGCACATAAATAAAATCAGAGATGCGAGCCGGGTTCGAACCTTCGACACTCCAGATTCTCGCGACCTTACTTCAGAAAGCTTTAACTAAATAAATCTATAATTTCAGTATTCTTCGCTGAAGGCGGTCCGGAGTGCTACGTAGAAAGATTATTAGAGATGCAGAGCTGCTACCCTGTAGATATAAGGCTGCCCAATCTCATCAATCTTACCCTTGACGTCAGTATAAACATCAGTTTTAGCGCTCACAGCATGACACATTAGAACAACAACAACAACAACAACAACAACGACAACGACAATACTCTTTATTGAACACCATATAAACAAAACAAAGAAAACACAAGAATAATACACATTTAGCGGGTAAACAACAGGCGGACTTATCGCTAAATAGCGATCTCTTCCAGTCAACCTTAGGAACGCGGAGAAGGCGAAAAGAAAAGAAAAAACGATGGAGGGTGTAAAATTAAGAAGTAAATCGAAGAGAAGGATTATATAAGTGAAGTGTGGGTACAAAAATACATAAAAACACAAAGACAATTAATTATACAAAGGCCAATCTAAGTTATTTTTAGGGTTCCGAAGTCCACAAGGAACCCATATAGTTTCGCCATGGCCGTCCGTCCGTCCGTCTGTCCGCACTATTGCTCGGAGATGCTTAGTTCTAGAAAGCTGTAATTTGGCATGAATAATATGCATATTAGTTACGCTGACAAAGTGGTACAATAAAATGTTGAAATATATTTTTTTATAGGGTACCTCCCCTACTCGGTAAAGTGGGGATGTAATTTTTTTTCTTGCGTACCCCATGGTGCGGCATATCGTTGAATAGGTCTTGAAAAAATATTGTGGGTTTGTTAAAACCATTTTTTGATTAAGTGATGCGTTTGTGAAATATTAAGCTTTAAAGTGCTATTTTTTGTTAGGGTCACGTGTCCCCCCCCCCCCCCTGCCAGCTAAACGGTGGTATTTGGATGGCTGAAAAAAATCACGGTTGTGGCATATATAACGTAGTTGAAAGGAAAACTATCACAGCTAAGTAGGCTGTACAAACTTACGAGTAATAGTCGACCAACTTATGATGATGATTTTTCTCGAGCGGCAGGGGCGTCGGGCGGGCACGTCATTCATACCACAGGCTAGCTAGATGCTAATAAGTCTTAGAAAGGTACTGTGGGCATCGTCAACTTCGGAACCCTATACTTTGCGCGTGACCCGACACGCACTTGGCCGGTTTTTTTTCTCAGCCTGTTGGTGTCCTTAAATTACTTAAATAAAAATAAAATTTATATAAAATAAAATACATGCATCCATAAATAACGTTTCAAAGAATTATTTTCACTAAGCTGGAAATAAATTTAATTAGGTACCTTCACTTGGTCCTACATAAGCCACCTACGGAGATTTTTTTAGATTTTTCCTACGCATATATTCATTGCAGTATTGTGGAAAGGCTTTTTCACTCCTCCTATTCGAAAAGGAGTACTTTGTTCCCCGTTAAGAGGCAGCAAAATGCGATTTTGCTCCCATCCTTTTCTGCCCTGTAAACAGGGAGCAAAATAAGATTTTGCTCCCTAGGGGGCAAAGTACAATTTTGTTCCCTGCTGCTACTGGTTTTCCCATAGGAGGAGTGAAAATCAGAGTGTGCAACACGGCAGCAAAATTATTTAAACCTTGGGTGACATAGCTTGAATCCCTCGCTAGCTCAAGATTCATAAGAAGTAAATTGAAATTTTCAACAGCAACGCTGCAAGCTGTACGACCAATGGGCAGCGTGTATCGTGAGGGCGTTTGAGAAATGCAGGAGCAAGACGCCCAGCAATTTGGTGGACTCGATGTTCAAAACCATACGCAAACAGACCACCTGCCTACCCCTCAAGGTAAGAGCCTGTACCTACGAGATATTAATAGTTTTTTTTTTTACCAGACAATGAGAAGTTTATTGATTATAACTACTTTAAAAAATACATCAAAATTAAACAAAATCTAAAAACGGCCCCCGCGGCATGGTACCTACCGAAGATGCTGGCAGCATTTCCCCGTTGTATGGCGATGCTAAAGGGTGAATATCAGATTTCGTTTGAAAATTTCTCATTTCTGTGGCGCATTTTTTTTTCAATATTTCGAGTATTTCGGACAACATACCCTGTAAAAGACTTAAATTCAATAAAATATGTCTTATTGTGCCAAAAATAGCTCCAATACTTTTTAAGTTTTAGCAGTTTAAAAATTTGATTGCCAAAGAAATTAGGGTAGGTCCAAAGAAATTAGAAAATATGCCAATAAAATTAGAAAATGAACAATATTTTGTCAAATATATAAGAAAAAAGCGCCAAAAAATAGGTGGGGTATAAAAGATAATCAGAAACTTAAAAATAAAAGCATTTAAATCGCAAGCGTCGATTTTTGTCAAAGTAGATACCTACTTGTTAAGTTAGTCTCTAAATTTGAGATCATATTTTTACCTATATTAAAAACTTTGTTTCACAAAAATCTACGTAATGTCACTTGTAATGTAACTTTTGGTTATCATTTAAACGGAGTAAATATGTACATTAGCTTATTCTTATTTGCACATCATTTGTGCTACAGATCGATCTAAGACTTTCTTAAATCTAAATTCCTTTAAAAAGTTACCCACAACTATTTTTAAATTCTTCCCCATAACCCATAAAAAACATTTTTTCGATTCTTTCTTGATACCTTTCTCTTGTTTGAATTCTTCATTATTTTTGATAAACCTAAAGGATTTAATATCTTCTAAACGCTTCTTTACTCTTTTTCAACTTTTCATCTTTTGTTTACCTTTTTTTAGTTTTTTAAATTTTTGGTTTCTTTACCTAGTAACAGGAACTTTTATTGTTTAGTATTTGTTTGATTTTAATTGCCGATTTCTTCTTCTTTGGATATTGAATCGGTTCGACTTTGTACAATATAGTTGTATCCATTTTTATGTTATTCTGTACGATAAAATGTTATTCTTATTTAAAATGTTGTAACATATTTTTTTGCATTTTTTACATTAAGTATATAAACACAACAAATTGCTAAATTTGCTATATTTTATACAAATCTTCGAATATAACATTTATTTAAACTGAACAGAGAAAAACAGTCGTTTTATTGATGGTTGTTTAACGTAAGATTTTTTTAAAAGTATTATCGATAGATTTAGGAATGATCATTAATAAAACAATCTACAAAAACAATTAAATCTAATAAAAGCGATATTTGTGATATATCTTTAGAAAAATTGACAATGAACTTCTAATTTCTATGGCTAAATCTAATTTCTTTGACACTAAATGCCAAAGAAATCCAAAGAAATTAGCGCCAAAGAAATGAGATTAGGGTATAAATATATTTTTACATCCATAAGTATTTAAAGTATAATTTCAAATTAAAACTATAGATGTAGATAATCGCAGCATACATTCACTAAAAAAGTATTAAAATTTTCAAGTAGAAATTGACTGTGAATTCGGTCGCCGAAGAAATTAGGCGCTTAGCGGAAAAAAATCCGCAAACGGTGATGTATAAAATATTTTTCCGAAACACGTCAAACTATGCTCAGGTTTGCACCAGTCGGGTGTTAGATGGCAATTAAAGGAAGCGGGGACGCGAGGTGGGACTACTCTAGGTAAAATGATAACAAAATGCGAGACTGTTCAAGTACGCCAAAGAAATGAGGTGTTTTTGGGTAGGACAAAATTGATTTTACAATAACTTTTGACCAGACAATTACAAAAAATATTCTAGTTGAGTTTTGTATAATTAAACACTTCTAAATACAGAAAACACAATTGGAGACGTCAAATTCGGAGTAAAAAATAAAATTATAATTGTTTAAAAAAAATAACACTGTGGTGGACGCGCCAAAGAGCTTAGATTTTTAAAGTTCAAACATTTTTTTTGATAACTTCTGAATTATTATTCATTGCCTTTTTTGATGGCAATGTTGCTTCCCAGTAAGATCTTTACCCAAAAAAAAGCCTGACTCTTATAGTTTAATTTTCATGAAGTTAACATGGGTGGACAAGTGCAAAACATGAAATCTGATATTCACCCTAAAGCGTTGAGCGAGGAAGCTGCCAGTCCTAAGTCCCTGGTGACGTCGACTCGGTTACATAGTCACAGAATATTTAATAGGACTACATACAGAATGGCCACGGAATCACCCGCCTGAATCTAGCTGGCGCGCAAATCGCGCCCAACTCGCCCTTACCGTCTACACAACTTTCATAATCGCTCCAGCGGTTGAAGCGTGAAGAGGTTAATTTCGCATTTATAACATACTAGCTTAAGCCCGCGACTTCACCCTCGTGGAATTCGGTTATCGCGCTCCCGCGGGAACTATGCATTTTTTTCGGGATAAAAAGTAGCCTATGTCCTTTCCCGGGACTTCAACTATCTCCATACCAAATTTCATCCAAATCGGTCCAGCGGTTGAAGCGTGAAGAGGTAACAGATAAACAGAACAGACAGACAGCGTTACATACTTTCGCATTTATAATATTAGATATGGATATGGATTCGTGAGGAAACCTGCACGCATCTACGAAATACTTAATTCAATTTGATGTGGGTGAAGTCCCCAATCCACTAAACCGCCTTCAAACTCCGACAGACTGCGATGTCAATGTCAAGTTCATGATTATCATTTCTGTGGGTCGGTTCACGTGACACCGACTTCACAGTCTGTCGGAGTTTGAAGGCGATTCCACCGTTTCCAAACATTACTACAAAAATACATAAGTAACTCTGAAATTTGAGGACTTCCCGCATTTTCTCATGGATACCATCATCAGAACTGAACCAAATTAATACGGCACCAACTTGGAAGTACCACCTTTTAAGCAAAAAAAAGAATCATCGAAATCACACGGTTCACGTTTACTATTTATTTTTGCCAATTTTAGGGGAACATACCTATACAAAAAAAAGCAACGACGAATTGAGAACCTCCTCCTTTTTTTGAAGTCGCTAAAAAAATAGGCTGTTGTGGTTGTGGTGGATTCGATTTAATCTTAAGAGTAGTACTTAAATTTGGTCTAATATTGATTAAAAAAAATATACCTAATTTATTGTTTGCCTTTGTTCACAGAATTCACGCTAGGTACCGGTCACGCATGCGGTCAGGCTGAGATATGCAGGAAAACGCAAACAAAGTGCCATTAGAAAAACATCGCTGAATAAAGTGATCCGAATTGTGTGTATGCGTGGTATAATTTCATGTGACCCACGACCCACGAGTCCCATCAACTTTCTAACAATTTACAGTTATACCTCCACGGCCATTGAAAAAAAATATCTTCGATTATCTAAATATGTAAAACTCAAAGGTGACTGACTGACTGACTGACATAGTGATCTATCAACGCACAGCCCAAACCACTGGACGGATCGAGCTGAAATTTGGCATGCAGGTAGATGTTATGACGTAGGCATCCGCTAAGAAAGGATTTTGGAAAATTCCCACGGGAACGGGAAAAATCGGGATTTTGCTTTTTAATATTTCTGCGCATACGAAGTTGCGGGGAAAAGCTAGTACTCGATATGATGATAGTTATTTATAATTAATAAACTTAATGAGATTCAAGATTTACGTTTCGGCGCCGATCGATCTTATAAAGTCGCCTTTGACAGCTATACCTCTGGACCTTAGTCAAGTCAACAGTGGCGCCAACTGGTGAGCAAAGAAACGATAGTCCCCAGTTAGTGGAGCATAGGAGATCCTATGTTCCAGTAACTATCACTATTCTCTAGATATGTCTTCCTGCCTGGCCACCGGAACATGTATATTCAACATCATTTACAAAGTTACACTAACTTACACATAATGATCATTGTAAGAGGTATAAAAACGTTCAATGTCAATATCTTCTCATGCAGTCATGCATGCGTCTCGCGTGACAGATAGCCTGCAGCCAAGCAACATTGTGCTTCCGTTTGAGAGTAAGGCAGCCGCCGGTGAAATCACTAGCACAGAAGCATTCCACCTTAGTCCGTTGCAACTTACTAGATTACCGTCTCATCCATCCATACTAATCCATATTATCCATATTAATCCATATCCATATCCATACTAATATTATAAATGCGAAAGTAACTCTGTCTGTCTGTATGTCTGTCTGTCTGTCTGTTACCTCTTCACGCTAAAACGGCTTGACCGATTGACTTGAATTTTGGTATAGATATAGTTAGAGGCCCGAGGAAGGACATAGGATAGTTTTTATCCTGGATTTCTACCCTTAACGGGATGAAATCCGGGATACCACGATAAGTTATGCACTTAAGCAGTAGTAGCAATTACGTGTATTATAATGTTTGCTATTCCAATTTCTGCAGGCGTTTGAATGTTCGGAAGAAATCCATATTATCCATATTAATATTATAAATGGAGTCCCGGGAAAGGACATAGGGTACTTTTTATCCCGGAAAAGCGCATAGTTCCCGCGGGAGCGCGATAACCGAATTCCACGCGGGCGAAGTCGCGGGCAGAAGCTAGTTAATAATATAAATGCAAAAGTAATTCTGTCTGTCTGTCTGGCTGTTACCTCTTCACGCTTCAACCGCTGGAGCGATTTGGATGAAATTTTGTATGGAGATAGTTGGCGTTCCGGGAAAGGACATAGGCTACTTTTTATGCCGGAAAAATGCATAGTTCCCGCGGGAGCGCGATAACCGAATTCCACGCGGGCGAAGACGTCCTCGCACGCAATTGAAGCTTCATTCGAATAATATAAAGGTAAGGACCTACCTCCGCTAAATGTAATGTTGTTTTCTTTTATCACGTTCCACATGGTATGGGGTGTCATTGGATAGGTGTTTAGAACATATAAGTTTGTCAAAATTACGTATAGGTATAACTTACGTAAAATTGAAGTATCAAAATCAGTTGCTTCCACAAAATCGAAAAAGATTTTTTTAATTAGGTACCGAAGAATTGAGTTATTGTTTTGGATGATAACGTCTCATCGTGGAAAACTGCCAATTGGTCATAGCAATTGGCAATTAAACGAACCCCACTGTGCACACTTGCGTCCGGTGATCCATCTTTTAAATAGGTATTTATTTTATGTGTAAAGCTTAGATACCTACACATTATAATATAATAATAATATCCTTGGGACATATAACACATATTGACCTAGTCCCAAACTAAGCGACGCTTGTATTATGAGTGCTAGACATGTGCTAGACAACGATAATATAAATCTAATATATAAAATTCTCGTGTCACAGTGTTTGTAACCAAACTACTCTGAAACAGAAGGCAGGGTCACTAGGTACCAACTGGACCAATCCGGCCGTCAAGTTACATTCTTAGCACCCGACGCAAAAAGAGAGGGGTGTGTCTGTGGTATCGTAGCTCCCAAGCGGATGAACCGATTTTCGTTTAGTTTTTTTTTGTGTCATACATAATTTTAACCCGAGTGTTCTTAGAATAGAATAGAATAAAATTTCATTTTGCTTAAAATGTAGTGTACAAGGTGGATTGGTTTGTGTGGTTCCATACATTTCGCCAGCATCTGGCATGCAAAAAAGAAACAGAAATAAATAAAAAACTTGAAAAAATAATAATACAGAAACAACAGAATACCTTACTTATCATAAAACCTAAAATATTCTTCAATCGACTAGAAGCATTGGTTTATAAGCCACTTTTTAAGTGCGCTTCTGAACAGATTTAGTGGCAGTTCTTTTATGTCATTATGCAACCGGTCATAGATGCTCATCGACATACAGTAGGTAGGTGTTCCTGCCGTGTAGTCTCGTTTTCATTTTATCCATGTCTAATGAAAATCTGTCGAGCCGTTTGAAGATCATCAGCTCTTTTCTAGTTGATGAGGGGATCTGACTAACTTCCTTATGTCCAATCGATTCGAAATTTGGTACCGTGTTACTTCAATGATATTGAAAGTATATGGTAAGGTAACCATGAGTCGGATTTTTTTTTTAAATTTTAGTTTATAGTTATCATTAACCCCCTTGATCACCAAGACGGCCCCCCATTGCCCTCAGAATCAGACCTTGGGTCCTTGCAGCAATTGCTGGCTGGTGTTGTCACTTGAACTAAACTGAACTTGTCTAGCATCCATAGTACAAGCTTTGCTTAGTTTGGGGCTAGGTCAATATGTGTGAAATGTCCCAAGATATTTATTATTATTTGTTGGTACATTTTCATGTCACGGGCCCATGGGGACCCGGTCATTCGCATTCATGGGGCCAAAGCCAACATGAAGAAGCTTTTGGTACCTTTTACTATAAATGTGAGATGGCCGCAACTGTGGAGATCTGTCCTCCCAATACAACATGAGGCTGTACGGCGGACAGGCCTCCCCAGTTGCCAAACTATTGCCGAGGAAGGAAGAGACTTGGAGTGGGCTATGTGGATGGGAGGTGTGGACTGGAAAATCGGGCTATGGAGTGAGATAACGGACATCTGCCTGATCAATATCTCACAAATTGAAAGTAAGGCAGACGGTGACTCGCCGCTTACGCACTAACCAAGCCTAGCCAAGGCTAGCCTTCGTGGGCCCCCTATACAGGCCACCGCACGGGTGGCGAGGGAGCAACACTGATGTAAGCAGCTAAGGGTGTGGAAAGGTGTGCACCGGTTTCGCCATCGCGGGTCGCGCCTCGTGCGCACCCGGAGCGGGTTTCCCCGTTATTACGCAGATTGAGCCTTCCACCCTTTCAAGCATATAGCTCCTGCGCTCCACTCTGGGCGGCCAACTAAGGCAATCCAGAGGCGGGGGAGGTGTGTAACTGTGTGTATGTGTGTGTATGGCGCATGTGTGTGTGTGCCCCCAGGAGGTCTCGGGTGCGAGGTGTCGCCGCTCACCATCGGCCCGCCACAGGCCGCCCTACGCTGACTGACTGCACCGGTGGTACAACACCAGGTGGGCGATGGGGTCGTCACATCCCTACGCCGTATTATTATTATTATGTTTTGTACATAGGTACACTACACTCGTCGTGGCTTGTCTTGCTAATTCGCCAACCCGTCAACTTGTAACGTATCTAACGCAAATAGGAACCGAAGCCTTCAGTTGTCACTCGTTTTGGATACAAACTTAGTATTCTCGTGAAACATGTTGTGGAAACTAGCTCTTGTCGCGGCCCTGGCAACGGGTAAGTTTTATAAATGTGCTTTAGTAATTGTGCATTATTGCAGAGGCCGCCAAGTAGCGCATTGCCGGACGAGTCAGTTAGAAGGCTGAGCGAAGCGAAGCCTTCTATTAGTACGAGTCCGGCAATCGCAATTGCGGCCGAGGTATATATAATGCTTTTCTCAAACAGCGAGGAAATACGTAAGGTCAGTCGGGGCAAGTGCGCCAGGATGGGGTAAGTGCGCCTAACATAAATATATCGAAACCTATAAATATTACTCAACTAGTAGTTGGCTGTTTACAAGGCATAGGGGCGAAATAAATTTAGGCGCACTTACCCCACATCAGTATTTACTACTTCCATGATCGTGGATGATTTGGCCATGGAAGTTGTACCAGTGGCGGACTAAGGGGGGGGCGGCGGGGGCGGTCCGCCCCGGGCCCCCGATCCTAGGGGGCCCCCAAATCACCAAATAATATAGTGCTTAAGGCAAAAAAAAACTTGAAAAAATAGTTTCAACCAGGCAGCGGCATAACTGTACCACCTCACGCTCGAGGCCCCGAGGCAAATCTTTCGTTCCTATAGGCCCCGTTAATTTACAAAATTGCACAACTGAAATTATTGGATTTTCCTTTCTTTCCTCGTGGCCTCTTGGGCCGGGGCCCCCTCAGCTCAGGTAGTGAGTTAGGGAATTTTGCCCGTTCTGCCATGCGCCACTGCCACCCTATTGTTACGCCAATGTTCTGGTTTCGACCTAGTTGACGAGAGGGCCCCCACAGTCCATTTCATAGATACTTAGTTATTGGTAAAACACCCCAACATTCCCAATTCTAAGGTCCAAGCACTTGATTTTTTTGGAAACAAATCGTCATAATATAAGGCTATTAGTAAGTCCAACGCTCGCGGTACCGTGTTAAGCGCATAATATGGACTCCGTGGGAATATAATTATAATACCTAAATTAATCCAGTAACAGTACATCAGCATGTGGGTCAAATCCGGTAGTTCTGATTTTTTGCAGATTTGTTTATGATGTTGGCCTAATGTATAATCCAAGTTTGTGACCTTGAGTGCGCCGAACGTAACTTAGTCAAAAATTCATAAAAACATCGAAAATTTTGACCCTAATGGAACTAGTTTTTAATACTATCTTTTCAGGACGTTTTTAAAGAAGACTTTATACTTCGGCCCACTACTTCGCCCGCGTGGTATTCCGTTATAGCGCTCCTGCGGGAACTATGTGTTTTCCGGGTTAAAAAGTAGCCTATGTCTTTCTAATCTAGTAACTTTACACATCAGCGTGTGCGCGCAATCCGGAAGTAGGCGTGACGACAACTTTTTTTTTCTTAGTCTATCAGGAAGATTATTGAAAAGTATTGGACACGTATTTTTTCTTTTTCAACGTAATCAAACTTATACGGAGATATATTGAGTTGAAATGTCGCGTGACGTCACGGTTAGGTACGACTTATCCCTAACGGTGACGTAGTTAGCCCCCACTCTCCAACTTTAATGCGTTTTAACTTGGTCATTCTTTGTTAATTTGATAAAACAAAAAATACGTGTCTAATATTTTTTTATAACCTGACTGACGGGCTAATTGGAATTTCGATTTCTTCACCCTGTCGTCATCCCTGTTCTGATTTTTTGCAGGCTTATTTGTGATGTTGTCCTAATGTTAATCCAAGTTTGTGACCTCGAGCGCCGAACGCAACTTTGTCAAAAATAAAAAAACCGAGAAAAAGAGTCACGAATTGGAGCCACCTGTAGCATTTTTATATCCTACTAGCTTTTGAAGGCGATTTCGTATGCACAGAAACATCAAAATTTAAACTCCCATTTTTCCCGTTCCCGTAAGAATTTTAGAATTTTTGGATTTTAGGTGCGCCTTTACACCTCCTAAGAAACCTACATGCCAAATTTCAGCTTCCCACGACCATCAGTTTTGGCAGGTGTATTAAGAGAGGATCGTCCAAAATTCCTACGGGAACGGGAAAAACGGCAGCTTGAATGCTGATGATTGAAGGCGATTCCGTATGCGCATAATACGGAATCGCCTTCAAAAGCTAGTAAAATATAAAAATGCTACAGGTGACTCCAATTCATGACCCCACACGCTCGTACCGTGCTCAATACTAGCACACTTCGACGGAGATTATGTTATATTAATTGGAAACACACCCTGCTACAGCTGTTCGAGTGACTTCTAAAATATTACAAAGTTCTGAAAAATTATGAACTCTGAAAAGCTTTATCTCAGAAAATATTGGGTACACAGAGACGGTTCTAGTGTCATATCATAGCAAATTTAGTCTTCTTTAAAAACGTTCTAAGAAGGTAGTATCAAAAACCAGTCATTTGGGGTCAAAATCGCCAAAATCTGAAAAGCAGCCGAAATATTCTCTTGTTTTT
>OZ020276.1:11887169-12015712 GCA_963971205.1 Aethes cnicana
CTCTTGTTTTTTTTATTTTTCACAAAGTTGCGTTAAGCGGTCGATGTCACAAACTTAGATTATACATTATACCAACATAAACAAGCCTGCAAAAAATCAGAACTACCGGATTTCACGCTTACTACTCCATACTTTCAAACGACAAGGTTACTGGATCATTCCCCGAGACTTGAACCATCTCCATACCGGATTCCATCTAAATCGATCCAGCGGTTGAAGTGTGAAGAGGCAACAGACGGAGTTACTTTCGCATTTATAATATCAGAAAATAGACTTGTTTCTGTCCACGATTTTGTCCGCGTAGGATTCGGTTGTAGCGCTCGCGTTCCCGCGGAAACTAGATACGTTTTTCAGGATAAAAATTAGGCTATGCCTATGTCCTTCATCGGGACTAGAATTATCTCCATCCATACCAAATTTCATCTAAATTGGTGAAGCGATTTGAGCGTGAAGACGCAACAGAGAGTCAAAGTTACTTTCGCTTCGCATTTATAATATTAAGTATGGATGTATAAATGTAAACGACCACACAGGCCACCTGATGGTAAGCGAACAAATTTCAACTAAATGTGTTAGGTAGTCAGTGCACGAGAGCCTAACATACACCATCAACACATCTACACAGGCAAGGAGGGGGGCCCCATTTCGATTTTCCGCCCCGGGCCCCCGACAGGCTTAGTCCGCCACTGAGTTGTACTTATTACCTCCATGGATTTGTCAGTTTCTCTACAGAGGTGTCTCAAGCGGATTAAAAAAAACACACGACAATAATGTTTTTGCTGGCCAAGGCCGGCAATGGATAGCCTCGCGTCTTCTTTTGTTGAAAGTAACACGAACATTTCCGAGCATGTTTGAGAAAAAGAAATTAAATTAATTAAAGAAAAATACAGACAAAACCTCACTGCGTGAACTGAATGTTTGGTTAATTTATCTATTATATAGGTACTAATAATAAGTCTGTAGAAGAAATCGCGTCTGTAACTTGAAAATTCAAAGAAACTATCAAGTCGATGGGATTAATGTAAACGACACTGAATACAAAAATAACGATTTTTTAGAAAAAATGCCTGTATGTATGTATGTATGTATGTCCGGATTTAACTCGAAAACTACCTACTGAACGGATTGCACCATGGCACGGGGATAGTTTATAATCCTGACTGGTCAACATATAGAACACTTTTTATCCTAGCAAAACGCATAGTTCCCGCGGGAACTCTCTTACCGAATTCTACGCGGACGAAGTCGCGGGCAGAAGCTAGTTTTGTAATAGTATAAACTTAGTTATTCTGCCCGTGTCTTCGTCCACATGGAAACTACATCGTTTTTCTAGTCTTTCCTTCCCCGTCGGCTTATAAATCTCTTATCTATAGTTAAACCAAATATCATCAAAATCGTTTCAGCGGTTTAACCGCGTGAAGGCGTTACGAAGGCGAAAAATCTGCTTTTACCCGTAGAAAACCAGTTCCCGTTGAAATATCGGGATAAAAAGTATCCTAAAAAGTATGTCTCAAACTAGGTACCTATATCGATACCGCCTTCATTCAAATCAGTCCAGTACTTACTTACGATTACGACGTGAAGGAAGGGCAAACAAACACACTTTCACATTTATACCTAATATTAGTATTCATTGTCTTACAGGAGCGTCTGCGTTTAAGGTTACTCCGTTAAATGTTACTGAGCGAGATAGGTTGGAGGGGGTAGCGAAGGAACTTATTGGCAGGTACTGCCTTAAGAATAAAGCCGCATCGAGCATCGAAACGGCGCAGGTATGGGAAACGTTACTGTGGTCACAGGGCGGACATGGCCTATAACTATAAAAGCACGATTTCGAACACAATTCGAATGAAGGTCATTTATGTTTGCGTGCGAGGACGTCTGTACACTTGTAATGTGTGTGTACCACTATGCGGGCCAATGATCCACTCACCATCTCCGGATGAAACATATGAGGGTAAGGCGAGTTGGGCGCGAATTGCGCGTCGGCTACATTCAGGCGGGTGATGCCGTGGCCATTCTGTACTTAAGTATAGCAGAACACAACTAAGAAGGCGCGGGGCGAAGCACTTAAGTCGTTGATGCAGAGTTTGTTATTGCTTAATCTGCGCGCCTTGTAAGTTGTGTCATGCTATAAGTACTATTAACATAGACGTAAATAATATAGACCCGGTCTAACGTACACGTAATATGTCCCCACTTCCACGGTGTCCAATCCAAAGTTCTGTCACCGAGCGTGCGTGACAATAAGCGTTTTTAAAAAATCTTTTTTCGAAACTGTTTCTCAGTATCTTAAAACTCGTCTCGTTGTTGGAAAAATGTGACCCAGCTTTAGTGTCACGATATAAGTTTAACTTTGGATTGGACACCAATGAAGTGGGGAAACATGACATGTATCTACGTTAGGCCGGGTCCATACGAAGTATTATTTATGTCTATGATTATCTGCGAATCGTTAGCTTCTAGTCGAAAAACGGTAAACTGTAATTCGGCAAGTAAAGAGTCACCCTTATTCGTTTTCACTCCTCCTATTCGAAAAGGAATACTTTGTTCCCCGTTTAGAGGGAGCAAAATGCGATTTTGCTCCCTATCCATATCTGCCCTGCAAACAGGGAGCAAAGTAAGATTTGGCTCTCTAGGGAGCAAAGTACGATTTTGTTCCCTGCTGCTACTGGTTTTCTCATAGGAAGAGTGAAAAGCAGAGTGTACAACACGGTAGCAAAATTATTTAAACCTTGGGTGACATAGCTTGAATCCGTCACCCGCGGTAAAATATACCATTTTGCTCCCTCGTCACAAAATCTACTATTGTGCACTTTATCCCGGGACATACCTATACTGCATAATTTCCTTGTTTCTGCTTGCAGTTCGCAATGAGCAGTTTTCGCTGGTGCGTGGAAAAGGTGGGCGATTTAGAAAACTTGATGCTGGAAATCTCACTAGTAAAGCCCGAGGGCGACTTTATCCAGATTGTTAAGAAGTAAGTACCTATTATGCTACTTCAATCGTGTTTGGTTGGTCAAGATGGAGTGACGTGACGACCTTGTAAAGGTCGCGGGAACGCGGTGGATGCGAGTGGCACAGGACGGGTCTGAGTGGCGCGCCTTGGGGGAGGCCTATGTCCAGCAGTGGACGTCTATCGGCTGAAATGATGATTATGATGAATCGTGTTTGGTTCGTGATGTAGATCTAAAATTGAAACAACTAGAGACAAACACAAAAAGACAAACCCACTGATTAAGTGTTTACATGCCTACTGATATTCGCTTTTATTTTCAGATTATTGCCCAGGTAAAATTTACAGTTTTACTACGAATATATATTATTTATTATTATATATGTGTGCATGTGTGTGCGTGTGTGGCTGCGCCCACCACCATGTTCGTGAGCCACGTTTCACTCGCCCGCAAATAGAGATCTTCTACTATCTAAAGTCCCGCACCTTCACGTTTCAAAACGCTTAATTTTTTTATTATTATTTAAAAAGCACCACCAACTCTCTCAACGCATAGTTGATGGCTGTCTCAGCACGCACACATGTGTTGGGAGTGCTGGTGTTGCTTTTTAAATAAATTGAAGCGTTTTGAAATGTGAAGGCGCGAGACTTTAGATAGTAGAAGATCTCTATTTGCGGGCGAGTGAAACGAACGGATGCTAGAACACACTGCTTATCGTGGCTCACGAACGTACACACTTTTACTTACTTATTTGGTTTTTGTTTAAATTATAACCAAAATATCAAAGATGTCTTTGAGCCTAACCAGTTACTTTTATTTCATTATTTACATTACACGGTGGTTGTTAAAAACTATTTTTTTTTGTAGATCTCTTATTACATTTGTAAAAAATGCTACAGATATTTTGTTGTAATAGTACATTACAAACCTAGGGTGGTGAATTCGTAAATGTCCCAGATTGCAGGTTTCTGTGACCCGAACCGAAGGTGAGGGCCATAAATATGCGATCTGGGGCTTTACGAATTACCGCCCGTGGTTTGTCAAAAGTTTTACATCTTGCCTTGGCCAAAAAGTAAGGTTTTCTCTCCGCGTAGCGGGCAGAAAATCCCACTTTACGGCCAAGGGTGATGTAAAAATATTTTCAGTTCATATAATTAAAAAGATAAATTAATGACTCTTTTAAATATGTGGTATAATAAATTGTTTGTGCAACGAAGTTTTTAATACGGGTAATAATATGATCTCAAATTAAGAGACTAACTTAACAAGTAGGTACCTTAACAAAAATCGATTTAAGTACTTTTATTTTTAATTATCTGATTATTTTTTATATTATACCCCATCTATTTTTTATGGCGAATTTCTATAATATATTTGACCCCATTTTGTTAATTTTAAAATTTTATTGACATGTTTTCTAATTTCTTTGGCAATCAAATTTTCAAACTGCTAAAACTCAAACAGTATTGGAGCTATTTTTGGCACGATAAGATATATTTTATTGAATTTAAGTCCTTTACAGGGCATGTTATTCGAAATACTCGAAATATTGAAAAAAATGCGCCATAGAAATTTTCAAACGAAATCTGATATTCACCCTAAAGCAGTGTATTACTAGCATCCGTTCGTTTCACTCGCCCGCAAATACCTGACCTCCGACGTACTATATACATATACCTATGGAGTATAGAAATTAACTCAATTAAAACAAAATACTAACTATAATATAAAAATGAAAATATTGACACACCATCAGAAAAAAATGATAATCATCTAAACGCGAAACGATTATCTTGAAACATTTGAAACATTAGAAAATCTTTACTCACCTACTCGTAACTAACTCATCAAACAAAAAGTTATTAAAAAAACCTGACTTCCTAAGATATAAAAAAGACTGCCTAAAATTGGTTTATTCTTAGTCGTATTGAGTAGGTAAACAAAATTCCGAACTCAATTTTCAAATAGGTTTATTAGGTAGTCTATCTAAATCCTCCTGATTCAACATATGGATAATGGAACATGTCTTGGACGATTTTTGCTCGGGGATTCCTTTGTTTACGCTTTAATAGCCATAAATGCATCCATGACCATAACAAATGGTCCAAAAATACGCATTTTGAGGTTAGAATTTTGTCTATGAACCTCCTTACTTAGTACCCACTAAGTTACTTAGAATTAAAGACAACTAAATAATGAAACAAAATGCAATTATAGAAGCCGTGGTAGGCCACCACGGCTTCTATAATTGCATTTTGTTTCATTATTTATATTATTATGTAGTCTTATTAGGTAGTCTATCTAAATCCTCCTGATTCAACATATGGATAATGGAACATGTCTTGGACGATTTTTGCTCGGGGATTCCTTTGTTTACGTTTTAATAGCCATAAATGCATCCATGACCATAACAAATGGTCCAAAAATACGCATTTTGAGGTTAGAATTTTGTCTATGAACCTCCTTACTTAGTACCCGCTAAGTTACTTAGAATTAAAGACAACTAAATAATGAAACAAAATGCAATTATAGAAGCCGTGGTGGCCTAGTGATTCGACCTACCGTCTCTTATGCTGAGGGTCGGGGTTTCGATTCCGGCTCGCACCTCTAAGTTTACTGTACTGATGTGTGAATTTTAATTGACCACTGAGCTTTTCGGTGAAGGAAAACATCGTGAGGAAACCTGAACGCATCTGCGAAGTAAAGTCAGAGGCCAGTGCCCAGCAGTGAGACGCAAATACGCTGTAGTAGTAGTAGTAAATAATGAACCATTCCCACAGTCGAGATAAGTACTGTAGCAGGACTAGGCAGCTGAAGAATTGCATCGACTCGTTGGCAATGGCCGTGGAGCCGTGTACGCCCGCCCCCTTCCGCCATTTCGTGAACTTGACCATCCATATATCCATGAACGTGGCCGACTTCCTCTGCATCAATAATGGAAACAGGATCTATGGTGAGTGCACTTGCACACTGATCTTTCAATATATAATATGTACCTCTACCTACTCAACTCATTAGTATGCGCAGAAACAATACAACATGTAAAAATCCTTTCTTAGTACCCCCTACACTCCCCGAGGAACCTTCAATCCAAATTTTGATAAAATAGAGTAAAATTCGCGCGAACTTGCGATAATCGCATAGTTGCGTTGTAGTTAGGGGTTGAATTTTCAACACGAGTTTTTTGCATGTTTGCAAAAAAAACTACTTATGCTATATTCCAAAAAGAAAAAAATATGGTTGCATTCTTTGCCATCAATTATGATGAGTATTGATGAGGCAAAGCCTTTAATTCATGATAATGATAATAAGTCCGAAAATACACGAATAACATATCTGTGATGTATGTCACACGCGTAGTTTCGCTCAGATTCAGTATTCATTTGGAATACAACTTTTTCTGTGATTTACGACAATACATTTCTGTAAAAAGATAAGTTTATTCAGAAAATTAAAAATAAACTACAAATAGCGTTTAAATTTACAGAAATAAAAAAAATGAAAACTAAAGAATAACCTAAAAACCTAAATTAGGGCATTTCGCAGAAAGCGAATCTCATAATTTAAAAATACAGAGAAGAGCGAACGACTTTTAATGACTCGCAAAAACCTGCTGGTTACTGTTTGATTGAGGTATTTAACTCCATTTTTAAGTTACTACGTTGAAGGCATACTATTTCGCGTTCGATTACCAATCGCAGTGGACGCGTAGTCTTTGCTGTAATTAAAAAAAATAGGATAGTTCGTGACACGATGTTTTTTGTCAACCTTCAAGGTAATTTGTGTCGCCAGTAAATATTGCATAGTCAACTACCTATTTTACAATGTCTATTTAAGTGTTTTATAGTTTAGATTATCGTCATTTACCTAAAGCTAATGATTTCGACAAAAAAAAATGCACTTTTGCTGTAATTTGTGTGCAATGAAAATTTTCGGCACCGAATTGTAGCTATTAATCACAAAAGGGTGCCTCTTTTTGCATTTTGTTCATACTTCCAATTTCTATTGTAATCCGTTATCAAAATCCATATTAATATTATAAATGCGAAAGTAACCCTGTCTGTCTGTCTGTTGCCTCTTCAAGCTTCAACCGCTTGACTGATTTGGATGAAATTTGGTATGGAGTTCCGGGAAAGGACATAAGCTACATTTTATTTCGGAAAAACGCATAGTTCCCGCGGGAACGCGATATCCGAATTCCACGCGGGCGAAGTCGCGGGCAGAAGCTAGTTATAAAATAAAAGAAAAAGAAATGCGCCACGAAAATTAGGTACTTACCAAAAAACGTCGTGTTCAAAAATTCACCCTAGGACGATCCTTTACTCATGTAAAAAAGTACTTATTTAAAACTTTGAATTCCAGCATTCGTTAAGGCGGAGGGGCCGGAGTGCTTCCTAGCCCAGTACGATGTGAGCAAGAAGTGCATCGATGACATCATTGATAAAATGCCCGATTTCTTCACCCTTATAGGAAGCGAAGTAGTCAGTATAAAGATACGTTTTTATTTTAGTGCCTACTTGGTGCTTATAGCATGGCACAACTGTATTTATTAAGACATCCATGCCTAAGGAAACATGTAAAAAATAGCCTATTCCACCTTCTGTCGAGCCCCCACATACCTACCCTTGGATAAAAAGTAGATATCTGCTAATTACCTAACTCTTGTTTTTACACAGTGAAAGAATTTTTAGAGCGTAATCATAAACTGTAAATTGAATCTAGGAAATAAATAAGTATTTTTTTAGTTTTGAGATTAAGATCATTCTTGCATGCTGAACGCAGCTAAATGTGCGAACTGATATAATATAACAATAAGTCTGTGGAAGAAGTCGCGTCTGAAACTTGAAAATTAAAAGTAACCATCAAGTCGAGGAGACGAGGGAACTATATAAACGACACTGAACACGAAATAACGATTTTTAGAAAAATTGACTGTATGTATGTATGTATTTATCTTCAGCAGCATATATGCAGCTTCTGCCCGCGATTTCGTCCGCGTGGAATTCGTTAATAGCATTCCTGCGAGAACTATGCAATTTTCCGGGATAAAAAGTAGCCTATATACCTAGTTGACCAATGTTATAAACTACCCCCGTACGAAATTTTGTTGCAATCCGTCCTGTAGTTTTTGAGTTAAATCAGGACATACATAAATAC
The DNA here is from genome assembly GCA_963971205.1 of Aethes cnicana. NCBI lineage: Eukaryota > Metazoa > Arthropoda > Insecta > Lepidoptera > Tortricidae > Aethes > Aethes cnicana. The sequence goes on from OZ020276.1 coordinate 11,895,284, forward strand.
AGATTTTGTTTCTAAAAATCATTATTTCGTGTTCAGTGTCGTTTATATAGTCCCCTCGACTTATCATTAGTATAGAATAATCAATGACACCGGTTCCCTACACTTTCCTGGGGCTATATTCGAAGTCTTTAAATAGAGATCTCGCTCTTCCCTATACGATTGCTCACGCGTCGCGTGAACTTTAAGCAGCTAGATTTAAAGTTCAACTTGACGCGCTAGCGTATAGGGAAAGCCGTGGTGGCCTAGTGGTTCGACCTACCGCCTCTCATGCAGAGGGTCGGGGGTTCGATTCCGGCTCGCACCTCTAAGTTTACTTATGTGCGAAATTCAATTTGAATTTACCACTGAGCTTTCCGGTGAAGGAAAACATCGTGAGGAAACATGCACGCATCTGCGAAGTAATTTAAAGATGTGTGTGAAGTCCCCAATCCGCACTGGGCCCGCGTGGGGACTATAGCCCAAACCCTCTTATGATGAGAGCAGGCTTGTGCCCAGCAGTGGGACGCAAATAGGTTGTAGTAGTAGTAGATCCCTATTTAAGACTTGGAATATAGCCCCTGGTCATGTAAATCATGTTCAACAATTTTAATGGAATGTTCAACAGATACGATGTAAGCTGTACGAGGACTTGGCGAAGTGCGTGGTGAATGCGATGGACCAATGCAAGAACAAAACTCCGGCCAACATGGCCGACTCGCTGTTCAAGTTCATACTGCGCAGAATAACACCCTGCCGATTCGCCAAGCCCGAGTAAGCCGACGACATGCCGACAACACTATACAACTAGGAAGGCGCGCGGAGAAACACTTATATAAACGTCGAGCGAAATCTGGCCGTCGTGGCGTGACTTCACCCGACGTCGCTGGCGACACGTGCTCGCACGACATTTGTATCTTTTTCTTTTTTTTTTAAATTTATTTATCAGAAATAATATACACGGTAAATACATTTTAGATTTTCGCCAAACTGCATAACAGTTTGTTGGCGAATAGCACTCTTAGATTACATTATAAAAACCTGCTGTATACTGCGTAACTCACAGATTCTGAAATACTTAATAACTATATTTAAATATACACTAACATGCATAATAATAATAATAAAAAAACTAAACCTACTGAACCGATTTTGATGCAATTTGATACAAAGATAGTTGGAGTTTCGTAGGAACGCGAGAACCAAACTCCACGCGGACGAAGTCGCGGGCAGAAGCTAGTTTTAATACATTGGTAACTAATCATTATCATCAATAGCCTCTAATATAAACATTTTTTAGTTTTCCTTCCAAGATAATGTTATTGAAAATTCTTAAGCTTCATGACCTTGGGATATATTCGAAGTCTTAAAATAGGGATCTCCGTATTCCCTATAGGATTGCTCACGCGTCGCGTGAACTTTAAGCAGCTGGATTTAAAGTTCAACTTGACGCGTGAGCGATCCTATAGGGAACAGGGAGATCCCTATTTAGATACTTAAGGCTTCGAATATAGCCCCTTGTGCCATTATCTCGTGTGGTGTCGGCTCTCCTGGTCCATGTCCTCCATTTTTCTCTGGTTTGCGCTATTCGTTTTTGCGTTTCCTTCATGTACTTCTGGGCCGTCGCCATCCATGGAAATTTTACGACAGCTCGTTTCATAAACCCCCACTCGTCTTTTAATGCCTAATTATATACAGTTACATGGCATAGGTATACTGTTTTATCTGGGCCGTTTATTATGGAGCAGTTGCATACGAGTATCAACCACTGTCTATTCGACTATACGACGTCTATACGACTGTTACGTGACTCTATTACGTCATTTATAGGTATGTATTAAATGGGCCTATATATGTTCATTCTATATTTCAATGTATGGGGATAGTGGCCAAATCAAGGATTCAGATTTATTGGTGCAGCATACCTATAAGTGAGTACATTATTATACACAACTCTCCCACCTCCCCACCGCATCCTGCTGCACCCTTCCCCCCTGAAATGTATGCCGTTTTTCAGATTTCATCGATTTTCAGAAAAACAATACAAGCTAGGATAAAATGGTCAAGGACTAAATTGTTTGTGAATAAATTACCTACAGATGACTACTACACTACTCAGCAGAGTTTCCGATCGAGTTGGTCTGAAAATGAACATGGACAAGACGAAGATCATGTCCAACGTCCATGTTGTGCCAACTCCGGTAATAATCGGACGCTATGCGCTCGAAGTTGTTGACCATTATGTATACCTGGACAAACAGTCCAGTTAGGTAGGTCCAACTTCGAGAAAGAGATCAATCGTCGAATCGGACTCGGCTGGACAGCGTTCTGGAAGCTTCGCAGTGTCTTTTCGTCCAAATTACCACAATGTCTTAAGTCGAAAGTCTTCGACCAGTGTGTGTTGCCAGTGATGACTTATGGTTCCGAGACGTGGGCACTTACGATGGGCCTCATAAGAAGGCTCAAGGTCACCCAGAGGGCCATTGCCATGCCTCCCCATTGGGAGGGCTAGGCTCGGGGTTTCTCTGCGTGATAGAATCAGAAATGAGGATATCCGCAGTAGAACTGGGGTCACCGACATAGCCCGAAGAATTGCGAACCTTAAGTGGCAGTGGGCGGGGCACATTGCTCGCAGCTGGAGTGGCGTCCGCGAACCGGTAGACGAGCTGTCGGTAGGCCTCCTTACCGCGGCAACAACATGGAGTGACGACCTTGTAAAGATCGCGGGAACGCGGTGGATGCGAGTGCCACAGGACCGGTCTGAGTGGCGCGCCTTGGGGGAGCCCTATGTCCAGCAGTGGACGTCTATCGGCTGAAATGATGATGATGATGAATACTACATTTGTTTTAGTACGCGTTATAGTTTCCAAGCTATGGTGCGTATAAACAGCAAGTAATCACAATGAGACGGACAATTTAGCTTCTATAAGTTTTCCTGAAAATTTAGAAATTGTGCAAAACGGGACCCATTTCAGGGGGGGGAGAGGTATAATAAAATAAAAAATAAATAAATGAGAATGAATGATTAGAATGAAAGTATACTGATCTAAGTCAAAGCGTCGCCTATTAACTAAGGCCCCTTTTTATATCCACCACACGCCTTGTTATGGCGGACGGTTAAGGGCCCTCGCCCACGGTGCCTTTGCTATGCATCATCGCTACAAAAAAAAAAGATTAACAATTGGATTTAAAGATTATCCATGCAGCATGCAGAAAATGTCAAATTTCAACCATCCGTAGCACAAACGAGGCGTTCTGTGAATATACTTAGGAACCGGGCCTAGAGTTGTAAAGTACACGTCGTGGCGACCTGCGAATAATGTTTATTGGGGATGTCCAGCAGTGGACATCTTTCGAAATATGATGATAGATAAACGGGAAAACCCTGAACTGAAAGTTTGATATGTATTATACTATTTTAGTTGAGTTGATTTAGAATGTTAATCTTTTTTACAGCCCTCGAGAACGTTTGTAGAACAAGCGGTAAGTATACGTAAGGGATTACGCATGGATTCGATTCTTAATAGAAGTAAAAAAATATGGGTTAAAAAAAATGATTTTGCCTTTTTTCACAGATCTGACGATACCATCCGAGGGTGTGGTGTGCAAGGAATTCAGTTGTAAAAAAAATTATAAAGTGATCCGAATTGTCTCTATATGTGGTATCATTTCTTAAAGACCCAATTTGACCCGACTTTCCAGCACTTTTACAGTTTTACCACCACGCCGCCACAGATTTAGACCTTCAATTGGGATTGTTAATTTTTTTCGTTATTTAATAGGTACCTATTTAAGAACATGACTGTTTCTGACTTATAGGTATGTCTAGCTATGGTTTCATATTCTGTCCAGAGGGTAGGTAAGGTCATGTTCTTGGATATATCATTGTCACAAAGTTGATAACTTGTCGAACTCGTGATAAGTTGTGACGTAACCGTATTTTTCTGTTATTTTGTTTAAACCTAATAGACCGGAAGACAGTGACAGAAAAATCCGAACCATTTTTACCAGGCCGGCGACTCTACAGGGCAGGGGTATACTCGTAATACGTAATGAAGAAAATAGTAGAGTAACGTAAGCTTTATACCTCGGAACCCAGTTCCAGTGAACCGATTTTCGTGTTTTTTTTTTGTATTGTGTTCTTTACCAAAAATATTAAAATGTTTACCCATTTATTTTTGCCGATCTGATGTTTTTAGATTAAAAAAAAGAAGGTTGATTATTTTTGTCGTTTTCATTGATTTATTTTAAAGGATGCGGTACAACGTACCTTATTTCCTTATTTTCCTGATGAGGAAGAGGGTTTTCAGGACTCTTCTATGTAAAAAAATTGAAGCTTTAGGCCAAGTGGTGTCAGAATTAAGGGAAAATTGTCTTTAATAGATTCAAAACCAATTATCTTAAAATTGTAAATAAAATATAATTGAGATGTTCACAGTAAACTCTAATTTGACATGTCATACAATATAGTTAGCGAAAGTTGGAAAAAAATAACAATTAAATCCACCAAAGTGACTTGTATTTTCCTTCACCGCAAAGCTCAGTGGTAAATTCAATTTCGCACATAAGTATAAACTCAGAGGTGCGAGCCGGAATCGAACCCCCGACCCTCTGCATGAGAGGTGGTAGGTCGAACCACTAGGCCACCACGGCTTATATATTTTTTACATCAAAGAGTATAAAAGATAGCGTTATGAGTAGCGCAGTAGCATCGCTACAAGCAATCGCCGTGGGCGAAGGCCCTAAATGTAAATATATTCAGTACTTAGTTGTAGTTAATTTTCAAGGTACACAAAATGTATGGGTCATTCTCAGAGGGCACGTTTTTTGGGCGTCGGGTAGAATAACTTTGTATTCTTGCATATATATGGCATACAAAAAATGTTGGAGGGTAGTTTTAGTTTTATTCTACCTGTAGCAGTTGTAATTTTGAAGATACTCTGTTGAGAACCAAAAAAAAAAAAAAAAAAAGCCTACTTTTATCATGCTCCATCAAGCGTACAGACTCCAAAATTTGGGACAAACCCCTTTGCAACTCGGTACCCACTACTACTACCTAACACCGGGCACTTATTTATTATAGTCAGTTAAACAAATTAACATTTTGTTTTGTTGATTGTTATTACAAATGCTTGTATAAAGAAATATGTTTTTTTCCCCGCGCGTACAAATTTATGACTAAACTCCGTCATTGGAAGCAAAACAAAAGTTGACATCACTATTTGCAAGTTTACGAAGATCACTATTACATCGAGCGATCCAGTTCAGTCTTGTCTGTGATACGGTGAGCGACGGAGGTGCGTTTCGCGACGCTGGGCGATTTTACAAACGAAAGTATCTAATCTCCGTATTTTGTCACTTGCATTTTCTAAACTCCGTTTAGTCATTTATTTTTCTATTGGTGTGATTGATTGTTCTACTATTTAAGTATAATGAATTAAACTATATTACCTGTTAAATGCGTGTAATATCGTTTTACTAAATAAGGTAATTTATGAAATAAAAAAATATAATAGCTTTCTCCCTAGGTTCCGTCAAATAAACTCCGTCAAATATTTAGACGGAGTTGAGAAAAAAAACGTGTATTTAGTATCTAAGTGTAAATATTTGTGTTTGTGTGTCACATGCAAAAAAACATGTTTTACATCACATTTGCTGCTAAAAGATAAAAAGCTTAAAATATCTAAAAGAAATATTGTTAAGTGTAACATGTTATTCACTAAGTTAAGTGATTGTTTTTTTTTTTGTTAATTTTGTTATGTTTTCTACCATGCCTTTTAAAATTAGTATACAAATGAATACAAAATTAAAAGTAATAAATGCTGTTATTTTTCTTTTCAAACTGTGTATATTTTATATTAAAATATATAAAATATCATTCAAGTTTTCAAGCACTGTATCCATCAACTCCATATCATATTTCTAAACTTCGTATAAAATATATCAACTCCGTCCCAACATTCTCAACTCCGTCTTGGTGAAAAAAACATTGGCTTATAAAATGTTAACTAATAGATATATATGAGGGACAAAAGTATATAAATGATGTAAATAGCTCAATGATTCGTATTTTATACATAATATAGCAGTAAATATACTGTACAAAATCAAGACGGAGTTGAGGCTGAGAACGCCTAATTATGAGAATGACCCGTATATGTTGTGTGAGTTACTTATAATAAAATAAAAAAATATCAGATTTCAAGATCCATATATTGTTAGTTACAAAAATACTTACAAGACTATGTTAGTAAACTAATATTAAAAGGTAGCCTATTATTTATTTATTTTTATTTTATTTTTTCAAGACATGAAGTTATAATGTGACCAGAACAGCAGTGTCCTTTCACACCGAACCCGAATCGAACTACGTATCTTTCTAAAACCCGATGGCTCACTGGCTTGACTGTTAGTAAGTACACGTTATCGGCCGAACGGAGACGATTGACCAAATTGCTTGGGCCCGGGGTCTATAAATACAATACGACAGGAACTGAGTAGTCTCCGGTCAGTTGTCATTCGTCTTGGGCGCGTACTGCATTCTGTGGTGCATCATGTTGTGGAAACTTGCCCTCGTCGCGGCTCTGGCAGTCGGTAAGTTTTAAGTAAGCAATAGGTACGATAGCAAAAGACATAAATATGATTAAAAAAAAATATATGAATGTTTTTAAAACTCTACGAATAAGCAAGGACAAAAGGAATTGGAAAATGTAGGATTAATTAACGCGATGGAAATGACTACTCGAATGAAGCTTGGTTATTTTTACGTTTTTTTTTTTGCATTTGGTACCTACTTCCTTACTTCACTAACTTCTGTCCGCAACTTCGCCCGCGTGGAATAAAATTCTAGGCGTTTTTCCGGAATCAACAATAGTCGAGGTACATATGTTCTTTCCCGGGACCCCAACTTTCAAAAAAAATAATCTCAACCGGTCCAGTGGTTGAAGCGTGAAAAGGTAACAGATAGACAGACTTGGCGATAGAGTTACTTTCGCATTTATAATATTAAAACATGGATAATCACTACATAGTATAAAACAAGGTCGCTTCGCTGTCTGTCCCTATGTATGCTTAGATCTTTAAAACTACGCAACCGAATTCCACGCGCGGACGAAGTCGCGGGCGGAAGCTAGTATAATATAATATGGATATGGATGGATATTATGTACCTGCGAATTAAAAATGCACCACCACCACAACGACCTATTGACGTCCCATTGTTGCGCACACACAAGCCTCTAAAATCATTGGGGACTTCAAACACATGTTTGACTTACTTCGCAGGTGCGTGCTGGTATCCTCACGATGCTTTTCCTTCACCTTACTGATAAATTCAAATTCAAATTCGCACATAAGTAAACTCAGAGGTGCCAGCCAGGATCGAACCGCCGACCCTCTGCATGAGAGGTGGTAGGTTAAAACTACTACACTAGAATAAAAACGTCAAACGAAATTAAACTATAAGGTTGAAATATGAGGTTGAAATTCGTACAGAAAACATAACTTCCGACATGTCATCGGATACCGATTCGGAAATCCCACTGTATGTGGCCGGCTATTAATTCTTAAACCCTTGAACCGATATTTATTTATTTATTGAAACTTCATTGCACATACAAAATGTACACAATTGGCGGGGCGCCCTAAAGGCATTCTCTACCAGTCAGGCCAAACAGAAAGGAAAATGAGTAGGTGCATCAATATCAGAAAGAAACTACAGAAATACTAGGAAGATAGCAAATAATTTCGAAAAGAGGATAAATTTACAATAATATTCTTCAACCTTTAAGGATAGGTTCGATTAACTCATCTACCAAACAAAAATAACTAAAAATCTGGAGCCTCATTCTGAATTCATTGGGAAACTATTGGGAACATCAAAACGTCACGGCGCTCAAATCGTACTTTAAAACTAGTTTCAACGCCGTGACGCTTTGACTTTAGAGATATGGACGTTCCCCTTTCCCGACGTACCGTTTTGAATGGAGTCCCTGTTAAGTCTAAGCCACAGATTCACAAAAACAATGTACAAACACACGTCAAATCTACAACTCTCCTCATTTGTTGACTTCGGGGGTTATAAAGGGCACTTGTAATCAAAATCGTCCAAGCCAACGGCGAACACAACACGGGTTCAACGATCGAGTTATCGTGAACAGTCAAAGTAAACCGAGCCGTCAATTATCAGGCGTCCTATTCTGTCGTAAATAAATCTAATTAAACACTGATTTGTGACTTGTGACCAAATTAAACCAAAGCAGGACGACATAATCATCTATTAGGTACCTTGAAAAACATTTCATCGAAAATAGGACGCATCACTGGACGGGTTACATACACTCAACAGCAATGAAAACGGGTCACTTCGTATAGGATCTTCCATACAAAGTGAACCGTTTTCATTGCTGTTCAATGTATGTTATGTATGTGCGACCCTAAATACGAGGTAAAAAGATTTACGTCACCTTTAGTAGTAAAGTGGGATTTTCTGCCAGCTACGCGGGGAGAAAATCTCACTGGCCCTCATCTTCGGTTCGGGCTGCAAACACCTACGATCTGGGACATTAACGAATTCACCGCCCTTCTATTACCTACCTACCTTACAGGAGCGTTTGCGGAAAAACCTGACCCTCAAGAGGTGGAAGATCGCATAAAGAGCAGCGTCGCCATGCTCTGCCGACAGAACAATGCGACGGACAAAATCACTCAGGCGCAGGTACGGCTGGCAATGTAAATGGCCAATGGTCTAGGTATGGAGTCGAGTAGTTGAAGTAAAGGAGCGCAATCTTTATAGTTCCAATGGTGGACACCAAATCGGGTAGATTGGGGGCGCTGCGGTCGTCACTCCAGTCAAGCCACCTAGGCGGATAGTCTGCAGTAGCGCCTTCAGATGGCACTGCTGAGGCGAAAACGCAGCGAAAACGGTTGTGAGGAGAGTGTGTTTTGTTTTGTTGCTTATCAAATCCGCTGGACACGTGTTCAACTGTTTCGCCATATAAGATTGCGCTCCTTACCAAGACACATTCCACACTCATATTAAACACACTATTATCGGGACTTAACCGCGTAATAGTACATTATTGCAGAGGCCGCCAAGTAGCGCATTGCCGGACGAGTCAGTTAGAAGGCTGAGCGAAGCGAAGCCTTCTATTAGTACGAGTCCGGCAATCGCAATTGCGGCCGAGGTATATATAATGCTTTTCTCAAACAGCGAGGAAATACGTAAGGTCAGTCGGGGCAAGTGCGCCAGGATGGGGTAAGTGCGCCTAACATAAATATATCGAAACCTATAAATATTACTCAACTAGTAGTTGGCTGTTTACAAGGCATAGGGGCGAAATAAATTTAGGCGCACTTACCCCACACCAGTATTTACTACTTCCATGATCGTGGATGATTTGGCCATGGAAGTTGTACTTATTACCTCCATGGTTTTGTCAGTTTCGGGGCAAGTGCGCCAGGATGGGGTAAGTGCGCCTAACATAAATATATCGAAACCTATAAATATTACTCAACTAGTAGTTGGCTGTTTACAAGGCATAGGGGCGAAATAAATTTAGGCGCACTTACCCCACATCAGTATTTACTACTTCCATGATCGTGGATGATTTGGCCATGGAAGTTGTACTTATTACCTCCATGGATTTGTCAGTTTCTCTACAGGAGGTGTCTCAAATAGCAAGCGAATTAAAAAAAACACACACGACAATAATGTTTTTGCTGGCCAAGGCCGGCAATGGACGGCCTCGCGTCTTCTTTTTTTGAAAGTAACACGAACATTTCCGAGCATGTTTGAGAAAAAACTATTTGTATTTTACCTCGACGTTTCGGCCGCGATGCAACGGCCGTGGTCACGAGAAGACTGTTTGTTGTTGACTGGTTGTTTTACGCGGTTAAGTCCCGATAATAGTGTGTTTAATATGAGTGTGTATTGCGAAAGTTTGAGACATTCCACACTCCATAAGTATACCTACTTAATTTGACTAAATCACCACATTGCAAGTTTTTCTTTGGGCGCCAGTGGCGTTGGTGTCGGCGAAGACAGCCATTAGTAATTTTGCACGATTTAACATTTGACACGTCCCTCCAATCACCATCGTGAACGCAGTCTCCAACGCCATCAGTGGCGCACGCTAATGAGCAAAAATACGGTAGCGCTCATTGTGATCATTTTCAGTAAGTATAAGTAAGCCGTTTATAAAAATCCCGAAACTGCATCTTAAACTTCGAACATGAATGAAGTATCAAAGATTGCTACTATTCGAGAGTAAACCTAGCAAATTAACAATAGAATAAGGCATTCACTGCCACCAACGCATATATGCGTTTTGCTGACTGTCCCGCAGTACCTCGAACGCACATGTGCGTTGCAATGTTCCCTTAATGACAGATGTGGCACCTGGCGAAAGTTCGTAAAAAGAAGTGGCAGTGAATGCGATAACTAATCATGATTTTTCACCGACTTCAAAAAAGGAGGGAGATGGTTCTACGTTCCAGTGTTCAAGGTTTTTTTTCGCTATAAGTAGGTTAGTATTTATAACAATTATTATTATGAACTTGCAGACAGCGGTAGTCACTTTCCGATCGTGCTTGGAAGGTTTGGTCAACGTGGAGACTCTCCAGAAAGAGATCGAAGAGGCGAAACCCCATGGAAACCTCGACGTGGTGTTCAAGAAGTTAGTATTTTACTAATATCCTATACTTTTAAACGAGCAATATTTGTATTATATACTTACAGCACGATACAACTTAGAAGGCGCGCGGTGTATCGCGGATTCAGTCAGGGCCAGGGCATATAAAATTCATCATCATCATCATCATTTCAGCCGAAAGACGTCCACTGCTCGACATAGGCCTCCCCCAAGGCTCGCCACTCAGACCGGTCCTGAGCTACTTGCTTCCACCGGTTTCCCGCGACCTTCACGAGGTCGTCGCTCCATCTTGTTGGAGGCGTACCGACAGCTCGTCTCCCGGTTCGCGGGCGCCACTCGAGAACTTTCCGGTCCCATCGGCCATCAGTCCTGCGAGCAATGTGCCCCGCCCACTGTCACTTAGGCATAAGAAGAAGGCATATAAAATTGCAAAACCCTTTTAGGTACCTCTTTAGCGCCCTTTCACAAACAATAAGACGTCGCATGGCAGTTGTAAAAATCTACGACGTAAACCGTATACTGGTAGTGCTTTGCTTTTAACGACACGACTTCGTAACGTAGTGTGACGTATTTAGTTCGAGGCCACTCGTTACACACGTGGTCGTTCGTCGACGTCGTAGTAGCGATTTTCAGTTTAAGTGCATCATAGATTTCTACGGGGTAATTTAGGGTCTTTGTGATAAAGATACATGTACATACATACATTCATATCATAAAGTTGTGTATGCAACTGTACACATTAGGCCTTAAAACACTCGTGCGATATTATTATGAAACTCGCCTCATGGTTCGTTTCATAAAACCCCACTCGTGTTTAAGGACCTTTATTATGTAGCAGTTCCATACACTACTATTATGAAATACCTACCTGAGCCTATTTACTTAATAACTCTAAATGAGGCCTTTGTATATTTCATATGCCTACTTGCCGCTAACGTTTTTTTTTCCGGGAGTTATCCTCATTAGCTGCCCAGCTTGTCCTTCCCCTTCCCCTGCTCCCACGAGGACCTGGTAAGGGCCAACCAAAGGACGTCGCTAGCTTCTGGTGCAGTTAGATTCAATATAATGAAAGCCATCGACACGAAAAGAAGTGTTAAGCTGGGCACAAACGTTAGATTTCCGAATGCGGTTTTAGGTTAGGAATTCCGAATGACATCACCCGAGCGCAGCGCTCCCAAACATATCGTTCGTCCGGACTCATACGGAAATTTTCCGATTCTGTTTCCGTTCCGATCCGTGTGCGGTGGTTCAAACAATAGTAGGTACGTTACAGACCTAGGGTGGTGAATTCGTAAATGTCCCAGATCGCAGGTTTCTGTGGCCCGAACCGAAGATGAGGGCCATAAATATTGCGATCTGGGGCTTTACGAATTACCGCCCGTGGTTTGTCAAAAGTTTTACATCTTGCCTTGGCCTAGAAGTGAGATTTTCTCTCCGCGTAGCGGGCAGAAAATCTCACTTTACGGCCAAGGGTGATGTAAAATATATGAGAGCTTTGCGTTCGGGCGACGTCATTCGGAATTCCTAGTCTGAAACTGAAACCCACACTATGATACCTAACGTTTGTGCATAGCTTAAGTAGTCGAGTGTGTTCATTAGGTACTGCGGCAAGACAGCGGAGCTGAAGTCGTGTATCAACGCTGTGGCAGTGGGCGTGCAGCCGTGCCTGCCGGCCCTCGACTTTGACATGAACGTCGTCACCAACGTCACGGGGACCCTGCTCGACTTCGTCTGCTACAAGGACGGCGACAGGATCGCCTGTGAGTATATACCACGACCATGGAAGTAGAACTACTTAAAAAGTGGAACTTCTATACTGTGCCCGAAATTTAAGCTACTAATAACTACTACTACTACAGCCTATTTTCGTCCCACTGCTGGGCACAAGCCTCCTCTCACCACTAGAGGGCTTGAGCTATAGTCGCCCCACGCGGGCCCAGTGCGGATTGGGTTCTTCACACACATCTTTGAATTGCTTCGCAGGTGCGTGCAGGTTTCCTCACGATGTTTTCCTTCACCGAAAAGCTCAGTGGGTAATTCAAATTGAATTTCGCACATATGTAAACTTAGAGGTGTGAGCCGGAATCGAACCTCCGACCCTCTGCATGCGAGGCGCGTCGAACCACTAGGCCACCACGGCTTTTTTAAAATGAAACGATGGTATTTATATGACTATAACCTCCCCCGAAATCTTCGAGACCGCGCGTAAAACTACTCAGGGATGTTTCTCCGGACAGTTGCAGTATAGTTGCATCTTTCAGGCCGGAGTGAATAAGCAGGCATTTATACCTCCAAATGGCCGACACCTACGGGTCTAATTGTTGCTTTCCATCAGGTGCGTTTGAGGACTATCCTTCGTAATAATTGTTTTTTTTTTAAGTTTTAAGTAGTTTTGTTTTTTTGTCACGAGCCGCTGAGCATCTAAGCGCTAAGAATGCCGCCTGTCTGTGCGGACGCATTTCAACGAGTTACAAGTAAAAACTTGAAATAATTAAATTTCCTAATTCCAGTATTCATTGCTGAAGAGGGTCCCCAGTGCATAGAGTCCAAGAAGAAGGAAATCGGCGCGTGCGCCTCCGAAGCGAGGAAAGAATCCGACGGCGCGTCCAGTCTCATGACTCTCAGCCAACAAGTCAGTATGAAATTGTATTGTGTAATATGGACAGTATACCTAATTTGAGAGATGTTGAAATATAGCAAAACCGGTCGGAACGTGCACTCAAGCACACTACTACACAGCCTATTTACGGCCCACCGCTGGGCACAGGCCTCCTCTCATAACGAGAGGGTTGGGCTATAGTCCCCCCCCCCCCCCACGCGGGCTCAGTGCGGATTGGGGACTTCACACACATCCTTGAATTACTTCGCAGATGCGTGCAGGTTTCCTCACGATGTTTTCCTTCACCGAAAAGCTCAGTGGTAAATTCAAATTGAATTTCGCACATAAATAATTTCAGAGGTGCGAGCCGGATTTGAAGTTGTATTTGAGTTGTACAAATGTACAACATCATATTTTAACAGATTACATTATAATAATAATACATAGGTATCTTGGAACATTTTACGGAAATGGACCTAGCCCCAAACTAAGCAAAGCTTGTACTATGGGTGCTAGACAACGATATAAATACTTATATAGAGAAATACATACATATATGAATACTAAACAACCATGACTCAAGTACAAACATTTGTGCTCATCACACAAAGTTTGCCCCGAGCGGGAGTCGAACTTGCGACAGTCGGAACAGTGGGCAGGGTCACTAGGTACCTAGGTACCAACTAAGCCAAACCTGTCGACAAATTCATATTGTATGAATTTGTATGGAGTGTCGTCGGTGTGTCTGTACAAAGTCCTTACAAAAAAACCTGTTTTTCAGCAACGTTGCGACCTGGCCGACCACCTGATATCGTGTGTGGTGACCGCACTGGAGGGCTGTGAAAATTCAACGCCCAGCAACATGGTGGAGTCACTCTTCAAGTACATACGCAAGTTCACCCCCTGCCACGTAAGTGCCTGAATGTCCGACCTAGGCCCGGTTCCTATATCCACGAAACGCCTCGTTTTGCCTACGGACGGTTGATTTTTGACATTTGTTCCATAGAGAATCTGTCAAATTTTAACCGTCCGTAGGCAAAACGAGGCGTTGTTTGGTTGGATATAGGAACCGGACGCTAGACGTCAAGTCAACCCTAAGTACCCTCGTAAGAACTAGATAGGTATATTTCGTCCAAATCGGTAGAGCCGTTTCTGAGATCGTTTGAAAGTATAAATAAATATCTATGGTATTCTTTTTTTTGACAAAAATACTAGGTTCAGCAAAAGATTGCCCACAAAAATGAAGAAAGTATAAGTACCTACTTTATGACACGCTTGAGGATAGAACTCGCATCCCCGTAATAAGTTGACCTTATTTAGCTAAAAAATATCGATTCCCTGTATTGCAAATTTCATCCAAATCGTTAGAGCCGTTTCTGGGATAGTTGGAATAAATATACCAACCAGGTTAGCGCGTTTAATGAATGCGGAATAAGGCGTAATTCGATAACCATTTCGGTATCTGTGTCTAAAGGATTCAATACCTCGGTCCAAAAGTTTCAGATTTTTTTGTTCATTAGTTTTAGATAAAATCGTGTTTTAGTAGTAAGTGGTAACTGGTGGGTGGCGACCAGAAAAATTCTGTGCGCAGAAGGGGTTCATTATGGTAAGTAGGTTAGACTCTAAAGTTTAGAGGAAGTCTCAGCCGCAGTGGCCTCGAGCTGATCGCTCTAAACCGTCGATTTAAGTGTTTTATTTTGTTCACAGAAGTAAACACCATCCAAGAAAATGGAAAGAAGTGCTATCACAAAAACGAACACAATAATATTGATTAAAATAAACAAATAAATTAAATTGATGAGCGGTACACATGGTTTATTCATTCTGAATTTCATCATAATGATAATTTGACCCCTACTTATGCGTAGAAACTAAACCTGGGTTGCATCGGAAAGTTGACGTTCGTTAAATTTAACTCGAGATTAAGAGACACGGCGATGTTTATAGTTCTCGCCCAGCGGTGAACTATCAATATCGCTGTATCTCTTTTACACTATACACGGGAGTGCTTATCTTTTGTTCGTTTTTATAGCCGATAGCTCATCGCTTACTCGCTCGCGGTGGGACTTGTGCCTAAAGCGGGGTGTTTAGCGGGAGCTAATGGAGCTATACGTTCTGTATGTTAATTGTGAACCTACTACCTTCCTACAGGTAGGAAAATAGGGTAAAAAGTAGAAATAAAAAAACACCATTCACTACCATCCCTCTTTTATTTGTTCTGCTTCACTTTTACCTACATTACAGTTATCACATTGACACTATATTATCACAAGTATACCCAAAAAGCATTCCATACCTGATTCCTCATGGCATGAGTTCTTCAAATCTTTGAAAAGTTCTTTCACAATGATAAAATAGCAATTTTTTTAAGAGCAGCCTTCAGCGTTATTGCGGACGGGCCTGATTAACATTCAGATAAACATTTTACCGCGTGAAGATTAAATAAGCAATATTAAAACAATAAAGTTTAATGAGCGAAGTGGACAAAAAATCCCCAGAACTTATTATAGAGTAAAATTGTAGAAAATTAAAAAATATATATAATAATTATGCAAAGAATGACTTGAGCTGACCTCGTAGTAACTTAATTCAATTTCAACGTATGTCTAGGAAACTGGAATCAATTATAATTATTGACGATAAAAAACACAGGCAAAAATATAATCTTATTAAAATAAAAGTCGTCTTTTTCAAACATTTCAATTGTTCATACATGATTGATTTACAAGATACATTATTAATAATTAAGCCAATAGCCATAATAAAAATATGTGTATTAGGCAATCTTTCATTTTAAGTTTTATACAAAAATAAACTCCTAACAACAGCCTACAAAGAAGAGTAAATACACATTTATCTCTTCTTTAGCAAT
The DNA here is from genome assembly GCA_963971205.1 of Aethes cnicana. Taxonomy (NCBI): domain Eukaryota; kingdom Metazoa; phylum Arthropoda; class Insecta; order Lepidoptera; family Tortricidae; genus Aethes; species Aethes cnicana. The sequence continues at coordinate 11,911,383 of OZ020276.1, forward strand.
CGTATTCTTAGTCTTCTTTTTAAATTGCCATCTCAAAGTTATCGAAAATCGATAGGACTCAAAATGCGATGGCAATTTCCGAGGGCTTGATCGAATTCCGCAATAAACAATGATTCGTTCAAATAAAACGTTTCCAACTTCGATTCTTGATACTTATAGCCTACTTATCCTTAATACAAGAAGCGAATAATATAAAAAATAAGCTCATAGATATAACTTAGACTTATTAGAATGTATATATCCCCTGTACACAATAAAATTAATTAGATAAATATGAAGATTGAATAAAAATGATTCTACAAATTGTTTCTAGGGCTATTGCGTTCAGTTCTAATGAGCAAAACACTATGATAGCGGCTTATAAGCTACCCTATACGTTTCACGCACTGCTACACTTACATCTAAACATTGGCTGGACGCAAGCGTCGATTGGCCGGGGCATTGGCACCTAGTTTCAACAAAGATATGTACTTTCTATGCAATGGAAGCTCTAAAATTAGGTTCTTGTACCTAGAACTAATTTTACGGAGCACGACGGAGGTATTGGGGCAATGCACAGACTAAATAACCTGAAAGTTGTGTATTGAAACAATGCTGCCAAAAATAACGGGGCAAGCTGTTTGCTAAAGGTAGGTATGTTATAAGACGTCAAAGACCGTGTTAGTGTGGTTGACGATTGACATTGATATGCGAATGACACTTATTTTTTTTAATATCATTGATATATGCAAACGAGCGCACAGCCCACCTGATGGTAAGTGGTCACTGCGGCCCATGGACACCGAAATCCTATGATCCCCCATTAGGAAACCATAAGATCTCGAACGCGTTGCCTACCCTGAGGCCCGAGATGGAATGCCTCTGTGCCAGAAATTTCACCGGCTGCCTTAACCCCCTACCGGAACACAACAGTGCGAGCACTGCTATTTGGCGGCAGGTTAGCGGGGGGAAACGGTGGTACCTCCCGGGCGGACCTAGCACCAGGACCTAGCACTAGTGAAATTACAAGTAATGGGCCAGTGGGTCGCCCGGCTTAACGGAGTGTCTTCAGGTTATCTAGTCTGTGTGAATGGCACGCTTTAAGCGAGGAGGGTAGCGGCGGCCATTATGAAAGTGAGTGACGTCACAGCGACGGCGCTCGCTGAACCGGGCTTCTGCTTCTGCCCCGGCTCCTGCAAGTAAAAACAATTTTAAAAGTGCACCGACACGGAACAAACATTACGCAATAAGGGTCCACCACCAGCACAACAGCCTATTTACGGCCCACTGCTGGGCACAGGCCTCTAATCACGAGTGGGTTTAGGCACCACGCGGACAAAATGCGGATTGGGGACTTCACACACATCCTTGAATTACTTCGCAGATGCGTGCAGGTTTCCTCACGATGTTTTACAAAAGCTCAGTGGTAAATTCAAATTGAATCTTGCATATAAACAATTTCAGAGGTGCGAGCGGGATTCGAACCCCCGACCCTCTGCATAAGACGCGGTAGGTCAAACCACTAGGCTACCACGACTATTTTTTTCAATGTAATACTGCAATGAGGATCATCGCGAATAAATTAAAAATCACAGCATATGTAAGCAGTGTTTCATGATACTTCAGGATTCCAGTATAAAAATGAACCCAAACTAGTAACGTGATACATATAATTGTTAATTTTTTATAGCTGCTGAGGGGAGCGTTCAAGTGTTACGTAACGCATTTTTTTGGAGATTCCGTACGTTTTTCTGTAAACTCCCCCCCCCTAGTAAAACGTTACGTAACCACCAATTGTCATTTTTTAATTATGCGGCGTAAAGTATGGGAAACTACGCGACCGTTCTGAAGGGTTAAAAAAAACCAACGTTACTTAGCGCGTAGTTAAAAACCCCCCTCCCGCCCCTGTAACGCATCGTAACGTTTTATATGACCCGCCTTCAAATTCGTTTCGTAATACTTGAACGCTCCGTGGCAAAGAGTACACATAAAGGCATGTACGAGTAGTAGGTACGGCACATTAGCACAACAAAAGCGGCGACATAATGTTTGCAGTCGCACAAATTCCGATCTACTTAATACTGATATTAAACACACTATTAACGGGACTTAATCTCGTTATAGTACATTACAGACCCAGGACGCTGAATTCGTTAATGTACCAGATCGCAGATGTTTGTGACCCGAACTGAAGGTGAGGGCCATGAATATGCGATCTGGGGCTTTACGAATTACCGCCCGTGGTTTGTCAAAAGTTTTACGTCTTGCCTTGGCCAGAAAGTGAGATTTTCTTTCCGCGTAGCGGGCAGAAAATCATACTTTACGGCCATGGGTGACGTAAAAGACCATTTATATTTTACCTCTTTAAGTCCCGTTAATAGTTGTGTTTAATATGAGTGTGTATCGCGAAAGTTTGAGACAATGTACTTAATACTGATTGTAAATTAATTATCTGTAAACATAGGTGATCTTACATCTACGGGACAAACACAAAACCAATTGAAGCGAGACTTACTTTTGTGTTTCTCACGGTGGCCACTTTCTCCTGGGTTAAAATGGTTAAAGTTAGTAGTGCGAGTAAACATGCTGTTATTTAATAAATAAATTAGTATTACCCTGGATTGGTTCAAGCTCAGTTGACGGACTCTTGGTCGTTAAATATGGCTGCCGAGCTGTCATTTCTTACAGAAACGTCATTTTCCCCATCGTAAAATATATGGAGTGTGGAATCTGTCTTGGTAAGGAGCGCAATCTTATATGGCGAAACAGTTGAAAACGTGTCCAGCGGATTTGATAAGCAACAAAACAAAACACACTCTCCTCACAACCGTTTCGCTTCAGCAGCGCCATCTGAAGGCGCTACTGCAGACTATTCGCCTAGGTGGCTTGACACTTGTAGCGACCGCAGCGCCCCCAACCTACCCGATTTGGTGTTCACTTTTGGAACTATAAAGATTGCGCTCCTTTACATCAACCCTCCTAGTAAAATATTTAACGAGCGCTGCTTAGTTAACGGACGGTTTGAACCAACCCATTTTTTATAGTGGTATATTAGTAATGACACAGATAATTTGAAGAACCCCTGTCCACTTAAGGGGTTTAAGTAAGACGGAATTAATGAAGAAGTTTGCAAAAGACACATTACCAGAACCTTGTTTTGACTTTGTGGCTATTTATCGAAAGTTAATTTAAGTTAACAAACATAGTTAACATAATTAGCTTATTACGATAGTGGTAAACAGTAAAGTAATTTAAAAATGTGCTAATTACATTTTAATGCATCTTTATTTGTTTGTGGTTTCCTAATTTCTATGGACACTTGTCAAAACTAAACCAAGTATATTTCTGTCGCATTATGTAAATGCAAACCTATTCATTTATCACACCTTAAAGGCCCTCATTTAGTCAACAAAATTAATAAAAAAGTTCATTCACACATGCCATAAAACAGATTGTTAATTAGTTAGAAAAAAATATTAAATTGTTAAAACCGATTTCAAGTACAGCACGACACAACATAGAAGGCGTGTGGCGAAGCACTTAAGCCGTTGACGCAAAGGCTATTTTTGCTTAATCCACGCGCTTTCTAATTGTCTAAACCTGTACATATTATTGCATAATCGCGTCGCCCATTTATTTAGCTTTCTAGCTTACAGCTGTCGCAAAGAGAGTTCATAAAGGCGCGTGGATTAAGCAATAATAGACTCTCTGTCAACGGCTTAAGTGCATCGCCGCGCGCCTGTATCGTTCTATAATGTGGGTAGATTCGAAAAATGTCAGTTGTCATGATGAACGGACTTAAAAAATAGGTACTTAAACCTGCGATGCACCTTTGAAAAGGACCATGCGTCAAAATGGTCTAAAACCAACAGTGATGCGTGTCGCCAGAGACAATGTAATTGGGATGACGACAGGGTGAAGAAATCGAAATTCTAATTAGTCCGTCAGTTAGGTAATAGAAAAATATTAGACACATATTTTTTGTTTTATCAAATTAACAAAGAATGATAAGTTAAAACGCATTGAAGTTGGAGAGTGGGAGCTAACTACGTCACCGTTAGGTATAAATCGTACCTAACCGTGACGTCACGCGAAATTTCAACTCAATATATCTCCGTATAAGTTTGATTACGTTAGAAAAGAAAAAATACGTGTCCAATACTTTTCAATAATCTTCCTGATTGACTAAGGAAAAAAAAGTTGTCGTCATCCCTATTATAGAAGACTGTCAAACTCCTTGCATTACGGCGTACAACGGAAATAGCCAGGTAGCTTAAAATTTTCATACTTCGCCTGCACAGCGCCATCTAGATGTAGCTCATGGAGTTCAAATTTGTATCCAGGCTACCTAGGCAGCGACATCTATTATAATATTGCACACTCATTGAACACTTATTTCGGACGTACGCTGATTTGTATGAAGGTTGACGTTCTAGGTTTACCTTACTTTTTCTATGATATTAGGGAACAAGAGAGTATAGTCCACGTTACCGCGAAGTCCTTGCAGGGCGTGCCTTTGCGGATGTACTTGAAGAGCGACTCGGCGATGTTGGCCGTGGTAGGCTGGGTGCACTTCTCCAGGTTGGACACCACGCACGACTGCAGCTTGGTCAGCTGGGCGCATTCCTTCGCCTGGAATGAAAAAAAAACACGTTTTTTAATTCAGTTGCTCAAAAAGTAAACGTTACCTGTTTAGCGTGCGAAAAGTTTGTCATTTCCGAACGAGTGCTTTTTGTTTTTGACAGCTAGTGAGCGTGCATAAAGTTTTTTGCGCACTTTTACATTAAAGACTTTTGAACTGGATCCTGCTCGTTTTTTACTTTCTTTATTTTGCAAATGTATCCAAAATTGTCGTTTGATACACGTGCGAAATTGACATTTCCACACGTCAGTCGTTCCTAATGTTAACGCTCGCTTTCGCTCACGCCAACATACCTAGGGACTCGTGATAGACTGACAAACTTTTCGCACCTGCATCAAAATGTACTATTAAATTCGCGAAAAAAGTAATGTAGGCGCGTGCGAATTTATGAAATCTATTAATGGTGCACGTGGATGCGTTCCTGGATGGATCCACCCCAGCATTGAGAGGGATGTGACTCACGCCGAAGCTGATCTCGGGCAGGCTGTCGGCGGACAGGCCGGCGGGGTCGAGGCGCACGTCGGGCCCGATGGTGCCGTTCACGCACTCCTGGATGGATCCACCCCAGCATTGAGAGGGATGTGACTCACGCCGAAGCTGATCTCGGGCAGGCTGTCGGCGGACAGGCCGGCGGGGTCGAGGCGCACGTCGGGCCCGATGGTGCCGTTCACGCACTCCTGGATGGATCCACCCCAGCATTGAGAGGGATGTGACTCACGCCGAAGCTGATCTCGGGCAGGCTGTCGGCGGACAGGCCGGCGGGGTCGAGGCGCACGTCGGGCCCGATGGTGCCGTTCACGCACTCCTGGATGGATCCACCCCAGCATTGAGAGGGATGTGACTCACGCCGAAGCTGATCTCGGGCAGGCTGTCGGCGGACAGGCCGGCGGGGTCGAGGCGCACGTCGGGCCCGATGGTGCCGTTCACGCACTCCTGGATGGATCCACCCCAGCATTGAGAGGGATGTGACTCACGCCGAAGCTGATCTCGGGCAGGCTGTCGGCGGACAGGCCGGCGGGGTCGAGGCGCACGTCGGGCCCAATGGTGCCGTTCACGCACTCCTGGATGGATCCACCCCAGCATTGAGAGGGATGTGACTCACGCCGAAGCTGATCTCGGGCAGGCTGTCGGCGGACAGGCCGGCGGGGTCGAGGCGCACGTCGGGCCCGATGGTGCCGTTCACGCACTCCTGGATGGATCCACCCCAGCATTGAGAGGGATGTGACTCACGCCGAAGCTGATCTCGGGCAGGCTGTCGGCGGACAGGCCGGCGGGGTCGAGGCGCACGTCGGGCCCGATGGTGCCGTTCACGCACTCCTGGATGGATCCACCCCAGCATTGAGAGGGATGTGACTCACGCCGAAGCTGATCTCGGGCAGGCTGTCGGCGGACAGGCCGGCGGGGTCGAGGCGCACGTCGGGCCCGATGGTGCCGTTCACGCACTCCTGGATGGATCCACCCCAGCATTGAGAGGGATGTGACTCACGCCGAAGCTGATCTCGGGCAGGCTGTCGGCGGACAGGCCGGCGGGGTCGAGGCGCACGTCGGGCCCGATGGTGCCGTTCACGCACTCCTGGATGGATCCACCCCAGCATTGAGAGGGATGTGACTCACGCCGAAGCTGATCTCGGGCAGGCTGTCGGCGGACAGGCCGGCGGGGTCGAGGCGCACGTCGGGCCCGATGGTGCCGTTCACGCACTTCTGGATGGATCCACCCCAGCATTGAGAGGGATGTGACTCACGCCGAAGCTGATCTCGGGCAGGCTGTCGGCGGACAGGCCGGCGGGGTCGAGGCGCACGTCGGGCCCGATGGTGCCGTTCACGCACTCCTGGATGGATCCACCCCAGCATTGAGAGGGATGTGACTCACGCCGAAGCTGATCTCGGGCAGGCTGTCGGCGGACAGGCCGGCGGGGTCGAGGCGCACGTCGGGCCCGATGGTGCCGTTCACGCACTCCTGGATGGCGTCCTGCTGCTCGGTGAAGCACTCCGGCCCGCCCTCCGCGATGAACACTGGAAACAGACAAGGTCTTACAATAACCTGACTGCAACTGAACTGTTTTGACTGGTGCCTACCGCTTCCTTCTATCATCGCACCTCTCGTCATCGGCAGGGTGTCCGTGCCCATTTCCTTGAGACATTACGCTCATCTACGCGTCGGTTCTCTAGAACGTTTTTAGCGCGTACTATAATCATTTGGAATGAACTCCCTGCTGAAATTTTCCCTCTGCGCTACTCTCCCCGAGGGAATCAAAGACACATCAGTTCTTCAGAGGACTTTAATAAAACTGACATATAAAAACTAAAATCTCTATCGAAACATCATTTTTTTAAATATTGCCGACGGCTACAATATGGAATGTTTTAAAAGGGTGTCATTAAATATCTTCGGGACCGGCAACGCATCGGTGGCGCCTCTGGTGTTACAAATGTCTATAGGCGGCGGTAACCACTTTCTATCAGGTGGGCCGTCTGCCTGTTTGTCAGTGTAAAAAAAAACCTATTCCAAGGTCAACCGCACAGACTGGCCTTGAGCTGTATCATACGTCCGCGATCTTCACGGTGGATTGATTGAAATCGTACGTTAAAGTTAACGTTAAATATTTTACTATGGAACAAAATGGCTTTTCTGTATGGAATGACAGCTCGGCGGCCATATTTAACGGCCAGGAGTCCGTCAACTATGCTTGAATCAACCCACCCTAAGAACAATACAACCTCTCTCCCTCACTGACAACATTCCTCCATTCCTTTATATATTTTTAAGATTAAAATGAAATCAGATGAGACATACGATGCCTGTATGTCTCATCTGATTTCATTTTAATCTTAATGCATGGATCTTGAGCGCGGTGGCCTTCGATGCGCAGAAGTCAAAAATAAGGTCTCATAGGCGGAGGGGCGCGGGAGTAGTAGTAGGGTTTTCAGTAGTAAACATGCGCAAAAGTCCCCTCTACTTTATCTTACCGCTAAAAGATCCGAGCCGGGACCTGTGTTTTGTTCTGAAATACTCATTTACGTATTGTAACAGCCGACTTTTGGAAGAGGAAGACCGAGGCGAATGTTCTTGGATCAAATTCAAGACATTCTAACTAAAGGCCAGGTCAGAAGTACTTTAAACCGACGAGCATGTATGCGGAACGGAATGGAAGTTGAAGAAGCGAGAGAGGTATATAGGAATCGTAGCAAATGGAAGGAAGTGGTCTCTGCCTGCCCCTAGGGGAAAAGGCGTGATTTTATGTATGTATGAAACAATAGACTTACATGCGATTCTGTCACCGTCCTTGAAGCAGATGAACTCGGCGAGTTGCTCCGTTACGTTGTTGATGGTTTTCAGATTCCGCTGCTCCTCATTGGAGAAACAAGGCTTAGCTGCGTCCAAGGCCGTCTTGAAGCAACCCTTGAATTGGCTCTTCATGCCGCAGTATCTGCGAAAATAATTATATCCCTAATTAGGGGGGGGGGGGGGGAGCCGAATCTCAAATGAAAAAGTCGGACTCTACCATGTATTATGCCAAACATTTTACCCTAAAAGCACACGGTGGACACACGGCCTATAAAAAACACGATCTCGATCATAACTCAAACAGCAGCAGGCCGGGCAGCGCGCTGCAGTGTCAATGTGTACGTGAGAGGACGTCTGTACACTTGTAAATCATGTAAATGTGTGTGTAGCACTGCGCGGACCAATGATTCACTCACCATCTCCGGATGGAGGTGAGGTGAGTTCACGGCGACTTGCGCGCGGGCTAGATTCAGGCGGGTGATTCTGTGGCCATTCTGTATGTAGTACAGTAAAATTTGGCCTGCTAAAGTAAGACAGATGGCAACCGTAGGCAGATCGCAATCCAAGGCCTTTGTTCACAATGCCACACAAACCAGACGATTGAGAAATTGAACAAAATACAACTAAACGATAGAAATTGGTATCAACTTTATGTTGATAAAATTCTAACACCCAGTTCCTTTAACAGTAGATTTGGTGACTAGGGAGCAAAATGGTATACATTACCGCGGGTGATGGATTGAATCCAGAGCGATGCGAATGATTCTTATTTTCATTCGCATCGCATTTTGCTCCGTCTAAACCAGTGGCGTGCACTCCATACAGACAAAAAGACACTGTCTACCCTACCCAACGTTATCTAATTTGCTTTATTATGATACCTAATAGCTTCATCTACATATAAAATATCAGTACATTACGCATTAACTTAAATTCTTGAATTACAAAACAGCTCCATCTATCGGGTCATCATCGTATCCTTTGTACTGTTCTGTACTCGATAGTTACATCCGAAGACAGTCGCAATTCAATACACTAGCGCCGCTACGCACCTTCAACGAGAAAGACGGACACTATTCTGTCTTCCGTCCAAAAACGTCCTTGCGTGCGTCATCATATTGCCAGTGTGCACGACGACAGCGCCAACTAACGGGAGGCGTATGAACCAAACGCACGTAAGCATACCGGCGGAGTTTAGACATGTCTTTTCGAAGCGCTTGCAGCATTTCGTATACGTATTGTTGTTGTAATATTATTTGTCGTTTTTCTATTTATCTTTTTTGTTATTAATTAATGTTTAGACTATGATGTTGTTTGGTTTGTTCTTGTGCTTTGAAAATATTGATACTAATAAACAGGAAAGTTTTTTTACACTGAATATTTTGTAAACAGCGATTATTGTTTGTGCTGTCTATGAACCATTGAAAATGGTGCATTTTCAAAACTTTCTTTTAGCAAGTTTTAATCGAATAATATTTCATAATATTTAATATTTTAGTATATAAATAGGTATAGGTACAAGATAACCCGAGTTTGAATACGAAATACTAATACTATTCTTGGCCTTCGGGGTGCACTGATTATTCTGTTTCCATTGTTTCGGTACATGGATATTTGCATTGACTTAAGTATACGCCATTATTAATCGAAAAGATGAGAAAATATGCTGAATAGGTACCTATTTGGATAGTCTAATATTACTTTATATTTTGTTGTCTACCCTGTCTAAAATATCTGTGCACGCCACTGGTCTAAACGGGGATGAAAGTGTGAAGGAGTGAAAAAGAAACTATCCTGACATTGCGACTAATGGCGAGTATTTCAATATGTAACTTTTAACCACCAGCAGTAGCTATACAAACCCGCGACGTTCAAGATTCGTGATTTCGTAGTTGACGTGAAATGAAATGAAATTGAAATGAAATGAAATTTATTTATTTACCTTCAAATTAAATACAATATTTTAATAGGTTACTGTGATCCCCACACTAGTTAGAAATGTATACAAAGTAAATAAGAAGCTATAATGACATTGACGCATAACCATGTACTTTTATCAAAGTTCCGTCCAAACGATATTTAAATATGATTCTCGTGATTCCAATAACCTAATAAACCGGACTTATTTTAAATGTGATAAATGATTAGGTATTGGGCGCTGATTCTCCATTCGAGATAAGTATAGGCGAGTTAATTGATAAGCCCTGTTTTCAATGAACACATCGCTACCCGGATTATCACGAGGTCGTGAAATGTCGATTACACATTAGAGTAATGCGAAAGCTATCACAAAACTATCAAAGCCCTTGCTTGCAGTTTGATTTAGTAGGTAAATATTAACTCACAAGTACTTATGCATTTTGACTGCATAAAGTATTTATAAAATTGCTCATGAAAGCGAATCTTGCATGGCAACATGTCGTTACTATTTTCTAGCTTCCAAATATAGTACAATATATACGAAATGTATCAATAACGTACCAAATAGTGGATTGTGTGGGAGCATAGACAAGGTACTTATGCTTAGAAAGAGTGTGACCTAAGGGATGAAAGAACGAAATGGAAGAAAGGAACATATTGTTCCGACCCTGCGTAATACGGGATAATGGGTAGGAGATGGTGATCTACGTATCAGAAAGTATTGAATGAAAACCGTTTATAGGACCTCTATTTTGAAACTATTTTTGAAAAAAAACAAGTCCTCTATGCACCCGCCTACGATCAGACGTTACAACATATGTCTATTACAAAAAGGACCTCAAATTGGACCGATCTAAATTCCTTCTGTGACCTATTGACTCGGCAGCGCCGTAAAGTTCGTTCAATCAAATGTCTTGAGGTCATAGTGGCCGAATTTAGATCGAAGGGCCAATCACCAACTTTTCGTTGGCTTGTTGAGTCATGGCATGGTAATAATTGTCAGAATGGTAGATAGGTGTCAAAGGTGTCTTGAAAAAAAGCAAATAGAATTGGGTTGACTTGTTTAGTCTCAGTACTAGGTAATTATAAACATACTAATAGTTATAAAATCAGTCGTAGTTTTACCCGCAAACTAGAGATTCTGTGGGAATTTCGGGATAAACTTAGCCGTAGTACTATTTCCAAATTCCCATGTATATAAATGGGACTAACCATATAACCATATATCATCAAAATCAATTGAGTAGTTACTGCGTGAAAGCGTATCAAAAATCCATCCAGTCCAGAGGAAAGACCGGCACGTTTTATCCTGGAAAAACGCAGTTCCCGCGGGCATGCGATAACCGAATTCCAAACGTCGCCTACAGCCTATTTGCGTCCCACTGCTGGGCACAGGCCTCCTCTCATCACGAGAGGGTTTGGGCTATAGTCCCCACGCGGGCCCAGTGCGGATGGGAAACTTCACACACATCTATGAATTACTTCGCAGATGCGTGCAGGTTTCCTCGCGATGTTTTCCTTCACCGAATAGCTCAGTGGTAAATTCAAATTGCATTTTGCACATAAGTAAACATAGATGTGCGTGCAAAAATCGAACCCCCGACCCTCTGCATGAGAGGCGGTAGGTCGAACCACTAGGCCACCGAGGCTTTATTTTATAACGTGTAAGTGATATTATACTCACTTTTTGAACACCTCATCGATTTTGCCATTAGGCTTGGCTTCTTCAATTTCCTGCTCCAACACTGTCCGGTTGACGAGGCCCTCCATACACGATTTGAGGTCTGTGAATGCTCTCTAGAAAACAAAAATAAATTGTAAATTTTTAATACCCGTAGCCAAAGAAAGCCCTGGAAATAATATCTGTAAACAATTTCATCAATTGAATGGTACTACCATATGCATGACCCGTGTTTCCCAGTTTCATGTATTAAGCTCATTTCAATTATTGAAAAGTCTGCTTTGAAACCTTTATTGATAAAACTAGCTTTTCCCCGCAACTACGTATGCGCAGAAATACTAAAATGTAAAATCCCGTTTTTATCCCGATCCCGCGGGAATTTCGCAAAATCCTCCCTTAGTGCTCCCCTACGTTCCCTAAGGAACCTGCATGCCAAATATCAGCTCTCTACGACCAGTAATTTCGGCTCTGCGTTCATCGATCAGTCAGTCAGTCATTTTCTTGTTTTATATATATAGATTATGGCTTCAGATTATAATAATCATATTATGATTATGAGTAGAATAATATAGGTAGCTTGTTGTATAGGTTGGTAAAATAATAATTATAATTTGCAGACGCAGCTCGTGCATATCATGTCACTATCACAGTGTTATTGTGAAAATTTATATAAACACATATTGTGTCATGAATCATGATTTAGTGTGAAACATGTCACATCGTATTATTGCTAAATCCATACTAATATCCATATTAATATTATAAATGCGAAAGCAACTCTGCCTGTCTGTCTGTCTCTCTGTTGCCTCTTCACGCTTCAACCGCTGGACCGATTGAGATTAAATTTGGCATGGAGATAGGTGAAGTCCCGGGAAAGAGCATAGGCTACTTTTCATCCCGGAAAAACGCTCCCTCGGGAAGACGACAACCGAATTCTACACGGGCGAAGTCGCGGGCAGTAGCTAGTGCTAATATAGAAAAATTGGCCAATTGCGTGTCGGGAATCGGGCCACGCGCAATGTAGGGTTTCGAAATGTTAATGAAGACTATTTAGCAAGGTTTAATGCCCAGATAATACGCGGTCTTAAATATGTGTATGGCTTCAGGGATATACTAGTGAAAACACGTTGTATCGTTTACATTCTATGAATAGTTAAGAGGGTTTATCCCGAAAGTTGGCAACGTCGCATATAGCTGTCAAATGTTTCGCTGTTTTTATTAATTTCTCAATATTACTGAATAAAAATAGAAGTTATCATTCTATGGTTGAATGGCGCGTCTCGTTTTATATTTGTTGGTTAGGCATTCAAATGATAAGATTACATTAAAATGCATGGAAAATGCGATGGAAATTTTTCAAAAGATAGTACCTCCATAATCCTAAAAATTTCGTGTTCCTATGATAATTGTTGCAATCCATACTTAATGTTTCATTCAACCATAGAGCGATAATTCATGTTTTCATTCAGTAATATTCAGAAATTAATGAAAATAGCGAAATATTTGACAGCTATTTGCGACGTTGCCAACTTTCCGAGTAAACCCTCTTAAACTTATGACTATTCATATATACCTACCCTACGACCTACTTGCTCGTTCGATGGACGCAGTATGTTATGTAGCTAATTTGATTAGATAATACAATAATAAATTGAACTTTGTCATGTTACTATAATGTAAATGTAAAACATGGTAGCTCACAAATAAACGGGTGCAATAAAATTTAATCGGCTTTGGTTTATCTTATACAACTGCAAGATAAACCAAATTTACTAATCATAAACTGATTGTGATGAGTAAATCTACTATCCCCACTAATATTATAAATGCTAATGTAACTAGATAGTTAGATATAGTGGTTTGGTAGATAGATATCTACTGTTACCGCTTCACGCTTTTTTAAACCGCTGGACGGATTTAGATGAAATTTGGTATCGAGATAGTTGGAGTCCCGAGGAAGGACATAAATTCCCGCCGGAACGCGATATCCAAATTCCACGCAGGGCGAAGTCGCGGACAGAAGCTAGTTACTTATAGTAAAAAATACTATGGATAATACAATGGACATAGGCCTCCCCGAATCTACTATTCGTGATAATACTTATTGTAATAACTTGTTATTTCAAAGTGTAGCTATGATATGAGTAGCGCGGCAGCATCGCTGCAAAAAGTCCCTGTAGGCAAGGGCCCTAACATGTACATGTATGTCATATTTGCTTGGGAGACGAGCTATCGGTAGCCCCCCACAAAGATGAAGCGACGGCCTCGTAAAGGTCCCCGGGATCCGGCGGAAAAACGTAGCAGCAGACCGGTTCTGAGTGGCGAGCCTTGGGAGGGGCCTATGTCCAGCAGTGGACTTATTTTGACTGACATGATGGATTATAGTGTTAAATTGTAATATATTTGCTTACAAAAGGGTACATTTCGCGGACCTCATGGTAATAGTAGATTCTCATCTCTCGTTTTTTTTTTATATTATGAAAACAATTGCTAGGAAAGGAAAGAAATCAATATCGCTACAGGAAACAATGACGTCAAATTTTATACAAAAAATATCTACATGTCAAAAACACAATCAAGATATGAAAACAAATATTGTGTAAGATCTTTAACAATGAAAATTTAACTCTGGTTGCAAACACTAACCTTGAGTTTACATTTTCAGTTATATTGACAATCCATACTAATATTATTCGAAAGTAACTGTCTGTCTGTTACCTCTGCACGCTTAAACCGCCGGACCCATTTAGATGAAATTTGATGTGGAGATAGAGTCGCGAACGGCTACTTCAGTCCCGGAAAACGGATAGTTCCCGCGGGAACGCTATCTTACTAATATAATAAAGCTGAAAGTTTGTTTGGATGTTTGTTACTCAATCACGCTAAAACGGCTCAACCAACTTGCATAAAATTTGGCAAACAGATAGTTTGTAACGTGGAATAACACATAGGCTACTTTTAATTGAGATATGTAGTATTTATAAGCAATTATTTTCTATTTTATCGTGATTTGGCGGTATAGATGGCGCCACGCCACGGTGTCGCAGTCTAAGTTGATCTGTCAACCTGAGTGACCATTGGACCTTTACGCTTTTATTTAGCTAACTAATGCACTAACTTTTGAGACTTTTTACAGGACACTGCACACTGAACGGACACTTAACTATTCTGAGGGTAAAAGATGACCCAAGATGCCCAGAATGTGGCGAAGAAGAGACGGGAATACATCTACTAGCTAAATGCCCATCATACGCAATGACGAGATGGGAAAGAACCGGAAGGGACACGCTAGACGAAGATGACCTACAAGACCTAACGATAGGGAAGATAATAGCATTCTGCAAGGCTACAGGAAGGTTCAACGGGGCGACGGCGCTGGGAACGGATAACCCGTAATCCCAGGGGAGACCTGGGAAATGGGTGAAATGGTTCCGAATGGAGGACCGATCACCCGACTGATCCAGGCAGTCATCCCCTTTCATAAACAATAATAACTTTTGAGAGTATGACAGCGTGTAGGTACACATTGTGGTCTAATTTGAAGGGCACGTTTAGTACGAAAGTCTCTGCAGACGAAGACTGCAGCGGGTAAAAGCTCGAAACCTAATATATAAAAGTAGAACAACAGAAACAGTCGTCAGTGCAGCAATTATTATTTTTTTATGAAAAAGCTAAAAAATCCTACTACTAGTCCTATCTTGAAAAAGTGCATCACGGAAAAGCATGAATGACCAATCAAATAGCTGGATCAACAATAATTACGCAGTAGCAATTAAGATATCGTTCACTACAAAACGATTAACCTCGCTAGTTGCTATTGCATACTTATCTTACGATATCTACTTACCGACTGTGAGAATCCGGAACAAGAAATATTTTCCTTAGGAAAACAGACCATTAAATAAAATGAATCTTGGAACATTTCACACAAATTGACCTAGCTCTAAACTAAGCAAAGCTTGTACAGTCGAGTTCGTTAAATATGTGTACACTTTTGAACCTTATCAATAAGGAGTAAGGTGCAAAAGTGTATTCATATTGGCGAACTCGACTGTACTATGGGTGCTAGACAACGATATAAATACCTATATAGAGAAATACATAGATACATAGGTATATAAGCACTAAACATTCATGACTCGAGTACACACATTTGTGCTCATCACACAAAGTTTGCCCCGCGCGGGATTCGAACCCGCGACAGTTCGAACAGTGGGTAGGGTCCACTACCAACAGTACCAACCAACTGAGCCAAACCTGTCATTTTTTTTTTTTTTTTTTTTTTTTATTATTATAGACGGACAAACAGGCAGACGGCCCACCTGATGGAAAGCGGTTACCGCCGCCTATAGACATTTGTAACACCAGAGGCGTCACCAATGCGTTGCCGGTCCCGTAGATATTTAATGACACCCTTTTTAAAACATCCCATATTGTAGCGCAGAGGGAAAATTTCAGCAGGGAGTTCATTCCAAATGCTTATAGTACGCGCTAAAAACGTTCTAGAGAACCGACGCGTAGACGAGCGTAATGTCTCAAGGAAATGGGCATGAACACCCTGCCGATGACGAGAGGTGCGATGATAGAAGGAAGCGGTTGGCACCAGTCTAAACAGTTCCTCTGAACACTCCCCATTATACAGACGGTAGAAAACGCAGAGAGATGCAAAGTCTCTCCGAAGGCTAAGAGGTTCTAACCGGTCTGAGAGTAGGGGATCGTTGACGATTCGAGTGGCACGTCTCTGCATGGAGTCAAGGGGATTAAGCTGATAAGCGGGTGCCCCGGCCCAAAGATGTGAGCAGTACTCCATGTGCGGCCTGACTTGCGCTTTATAAAGCACGAGACGTTGCCGCGCAGTGAAGTATTGCTTGGACCGGTTTAGCACTCCCAGCTTTTTGGCGGCAAGCTTTGCCTTGCCCTCCAGATAGCCCCGGAACTGTACACCACTATCAATGTCAACACCAAGGATCCCGATACTCTTGGAGATGGAAAGGGGTGTTCCTTGGAACTGTGGCGCTTGACAAAATGGGGTTTTTTTTGCAGAAAATGCACAGACTTGTGTCTTCGCTGGGTTGAATTGGACGAGATTTCGTCGGCCCCATTCGGATGCTTCCTCCAAGGAAGCCTCGATTTCAGACACAAGTCTGACCCGGTTCTCTTCCACAATGGATCGAGGGATATTTGTACGGCCAGCATACCGCGCGTCACCTGTACTGTCATCCGCATAACAATGAAAGTTAGCGTTACCCAACAAATCATTGATATGCAGGACGAACAGTGTTGGCGACAGTACACAGCCTTGAGGCACACCAGCGTTGATGGGCATTGTGCTAGAGCAGCAACCGTCTACTGCGACCTTAATGCTGCGCCCATCGAGGAAGCTGGATAGCCATGTACAAAGTCCCTCGGTGATCCCATATGACGGCAGCTTCGATAGAAGCGCCCTGTGCCAAACCCGGTCGAAGGCCTTAGCGATATCTAGGCTGACTGCCAAAGCTTCCCCCTTACTCTCAATGGCTTCAGCCCAACGATGCGTGAGGTAAACTAGAAGATCACCAGCAGAACGACCATGGCGGAAACCATACTGACGGTCGCTGATAAGTTGGTGATTTTCCAGGTACCTCAAAAGTTGCTCGTTGATAATGCGCTCCATCACCTTTGAGAGCAAGGAAGTTATCGCTATAGGCCTGTAATTGGACGGATCTGACTTGTCACCCTTCTTCGGTACTGGATGGACGAGGGCAACTTTCCATGAAGATGGGACACGACCAGTGCGGTAAGACAGTGAGAAGAGACGGGTAAGGACTGGACAAAGCTCAGGCGCACACGTTTTGAGCACAACCGCGGGAATCCCATCTGGCCCTGATGACTTTTTGACGTCGAGGGAGCGTAAAACACGCCGGACCGCAGACTGAGTAAAGCGGATCTCCGGCATGGTACTGCCACACCGCGGTATGGTCGGCGGCGAGGCTCCTCCGTCGTCTAAAGTTGAATTGGCCGCAAAGATTTTGCCCAAAAGTTCGGCTTTTTCATTTGCGGTATGGGCCAGAGTGTCATCCAGTGCGCGCAGAGGTGGAAAAGACGACTTACAAAAGTTTCCCTCAACAGCTTTGGCAAGCGACCAGAAGGCTCGACTCCCGGAGGGATAGCCCGCAAGTCGCTCACCAATCCTGCTGATGTGCTTGTATTTAGATCTCGCGAGCTGCTTCTTTGCGGACCATGTCATCAACCAACTCAGCCAACTCCGACGCAAATCAATAGAGCTTCCGATTAACTCCATATTATACATGGTGGGTCAGAAAATATGGCAAATAATTCACCCACAGTATCGGCTATCGATTCTAAGTATATTGTATAGGTCTTTAATTTTGTTCGAGTTGGTAAAAAAAAAATTTTGTATAGGATTCAGGCGTCGCTCACACAACCAATCCCATATACAATTTTTTTTTTACCAACTCATAAAAAATTAAAGACCTATACAATATACTTAGAATCGATAGCCGATACGGTGGGTTAATTATTTGCCATATTTTCTCACCCACCGTGTATATCTAAAAATCAAGAACGATCGTTCAACAGGTCAACTAGGAAGTAATATCTAACTACATATAGTCTTAGCTAATTCAACGGAAAATTTATGAAAACGTTAAGCATTCGGGTGACGTTACGTAATGAATAAATTATACAACACCAAGCTTCTGGTCGGCAATACTTTGATCAAACATTCGATCATTGGACATTATGATCGTAGTCGTACATCATCAAACACTTGGCCCTTTTCCTAAGTTATCTATATGGAATACTAGCTGACCCCGCGGCCTTAGATTTTTTTTTGGGTATGAAAAATAGCTTACGTCTTATTCTCAGACCTACTGAACATACACACGAAATTTCATAAGAATCGGTCGAGCCGTTTCGGAGGAGTTTGGTTACAAACACTGTGACACGAGAATTTTATATATTAGAAGATGGACAATGGCCGTCTTCCAAGATGGTTGACGCTTGTTGAGCTTCCTCATTTTTACCTGATTTATCTTTTATACCGTACATTTATCAATTTATCATTATTACCGTACACTGCTCGGCCTGTAGGCCAATTACTAGACATTGGCGAAATTGCCTTGCATATAGACAGAAGCCATTAATTAAAAGAGAATTATAGTAGGTACATGTATTTCACAAAGGACCACTTCTACCAAGCTGCTAACTTCGGGTTAGGTTAACCGCTTAACTCTGACTTATTTGTATGAATTTAACTTGAGATAGAGTCTAACCCGATATTAGCAGCGTCGGTGCAAGTCGACCACTTGTACTAACCCTGCCAACCTTGGATTAGGCTACCCCGAGGTTAACGGGACTGGGAGTATGAGTATGGATTTATTTATATCAAATGTTTATTTAAATAAATAATCGTTTTAACGTCCTCGGGAAGTACGAGTGCTTGAACTTTAGACCGGCGGTTAATTATCATCGCGTGCGAGTCTCGCCTACTTCATACGGACGTTTCTTAACCAGGTAAGGTAAGTACTAACTAGGTATACGCAATACAGTGGAAATTACAATAAGACAGCGTTATGCAGTTTTGTTGCATTGCGACAACTTGGATTAAATAGTTTTACGTCACACCCGGCCGAAAAGCGGGATTTAACGCCCTTGGGCGCTACGAAAAATCCCTCTTCACGGCCAGGTGGTGACGTAAAATCGTATACTAACCACGGGCGGTCGTAAATAAATCCTCAGACCGCTAGATTATAGCCCTCGCCTCCGGCTCGGGCCTCAATTACCCGCGATCTGAGACTTTCTTTACTTGACCGCCCTAGGTATGTAATGTACTATAAAATTGAGAGTCCAACTACTACTACTACTACAGCCTATTTGCGTCCCAGCAGTGGGACACAGGCCTCCTCTCATCACGAGGGGGTTTGGGCTATAGTCCCCACGCGGGCCCAGCGCCGATTGGGAACTTCACAGACATCTTTGAATTACTTCGCAGATGCGAGCAGGTTTCCTCACGATGTTTTCCTTCACCGAAAAGCTCAGTGGTAAATTCAAATTGAATTTCGCACATAAGTAAACTTAGAGGTGCGAGCCGGAATCGAACCCCCGACCCTCGGCATGAGAGGCGGTAGGTCGAACCACTAGGCCACCACGGCTTGAGAGTCCAAAATGTTTTTACTTTCGTAAATTATGTATGGGACGAGCTCTTTAATTTAGACTCATAAGAAAGATTAAATTCTTTCTTCACAGGTAACATCGCATCTGAAAAACTTAAGTGAATGACCTATTGTAGGTATGTAGTTGTGTTTCAAATTGATGTTGATGAAAAGTCGAGGAAAATTCAACTACGGAATGTTAATTTTCGTATACATACTTTGTATGAAAAATGCTACACAAAGTGACCCGAATTCATTGCTGTTGAGTGTATAATACTAAAAGGTACAAAGACGAGGTGCGCTAATTTTTCTACGTACACTAGTACAATGCATTTCGTCATGCAATCGTAGATTAATCATGTAATGGAAATGAATTATTATAACAAACTATTCCTATTAGTAACGGACCTAGGGTGTTATCAATAGATAAGATTAATGGATTATGACATTAACAATGCATTTTAGTGTATGGCAGGTATGTGTAGGTACCAGCCTACATCCGCTTATGAAAAATAGAACAAAGTGATAATGATTCTGGGTCACATGAATTTTGAAATGCTTTTTAGGAGATAAAAACTATACGTATAATGATCATATTACGAATGTAATTGTTTCAAATCTAAGCCTCATTCAGATGAATGAATAATAAATGTAGTATTTTATTAATAGTTAACTGACTATTATTTTATTAAATTTCCACACTAACATGTTCTATACAAAAAATATAATCCACAATAATACAAAGTTGTTTGGCAAAGTGCAACAATAGAAAACATATTATTGACATGTAATGTAAACTTCTCTGTAGAGATAACATCGGCATTGCAAATAAAATGCAATTTGATATTCTAGCAATATGTTTGTGAGCATCATCACTAAAATGTTAGCATTTGTAATTTAAGCTCCGTCCAATGAATGAATGATTAGAATAGATGTTCATATGTTCAATAGCTATTAATTTAAAAGGTGAAGTGATTATACAATGTGAGTCATTGTTCAGATACTGAGTACAGAATAATTTTACAATTCTTATGAATTGTAATCTTGCATTAGTTGCTAATTGTTGCTAGGAGGAACAAAACTTGGTACTTGACAAGACATTATTTTGACCGTCTTATAATGTTTACAGTAGTTAAATATATTTTTTTGATTTACACAATACAGTATTTATACTTGTACTGGCTGTTATTTACATAAAACTATTTTTTTTAACTTTTCTGTTACATTGGGGTGTGTAGGGAAGCACTAATAGAGGATTCCCGAAATTCCTACCGGAATTACTTATAAAAAGGGTTCCTTTAAACGAAAAAAGCTAATAGGTATATTTTTTCTAATACATATACAGAAAAACACGAAAAAATACTAACCTCAGCATTAGCGAAGGCATCAGGGCCCCCATTTTTTTGACACTTCTCCTTGAACACTTGTGTGGATTTGTTCTTGAGTTCCTCAACCTGGTCTGCATCCACCTTGCCCTGCAGATCTGGAGGCAGGCCAGAGAGTGCCTTGTCCACCGCTGGGTCATCTAACTGGGCCCATGCCAACCCTAAATATATAAAAAAAACTAGCTAGAAACAAAAGAAATATTCTCCCCGCAGCCTGGGCAGAATTTAGTAACAGGCAACTAAAAACACGGTGGAAGCAAGTAGCACAGGACCGGTCTGAGTGGCGAGACTTTAAGCCGGCCTATGTCCAGCAGTAGAATTTTTTTGGCTGAAATCATGAACTAAAAATCCATAGCTATAGCTACTTAGGTACCAGGCCCTGTTGCTATTGCTCGGTTGGATTAAAACCATACACACACACACTCAAGTATAAATACAGTGGCCATCTCTAACATTAGCAACCAGTAACCAGGACAAGACGCAGGAAAACCCTGGATTTTGGAGCCCAGAACCTGGACATGTCCAATGGCGTGCACTCCATACAGACAAAAAGACACTGTCTACCCTACCCTATAGCATACACCATTATTAATAGCAAAATTCTAAGAACTTTATTTTTCTTGTCTACCCTGTCCAAAACTTTGTGCACTCCACTGGACATGTCAACCGGTTTTTCGTGTCGGTGTCGGTTGATAGCGTCGGGGGCAGCCTAAGACTCGATTTTTTTTTAATTGGATGCTTCCTGGACACAATGGACTATGACAAATCCGGGGAAATCCAGATGGATAACAACCCTAGGTAGCTAGCAGCCTCTCCAAGTTCCAACATAAGAGACCAGGTTTAAGTCCCTTTTTGAGTCCAGACATCGCATAAGAGATGAATCTCGTCATCTCGTGTAGCAAATGTCTAAAAGTGGAGGTGGTGTAATTTTAGTATGTACCTATATGTATATATTATACATGTATTGCAAATGTAAATTTTGTAACTATATGGAAATTTTTAAAAAAAGGCCTGCTTGAGTTTGTTGCGGCGCTTCTTCGCAAGCAATGGGTCTAGGAAGCGCTGGTAAATTATTTTTCTGAAGTGTCAAAGTGCCCCTATGTGGCCAATTTGCTGAATAAATGATTGAATTTGAATTTGAATTTGTGGATTCTTAGCATCAGGCGGGCCATCTGACTATTCGTTGGTCTTT
The DNA here is from genome assembly GCA_963971205.1 of Aethes cnicana. Lineage (NCBI taxonomy): Eukaryota > Metazoa > Arthropoda > Insecta > Lepidoptera > Tortricidae > Aethes > Aethes cnicana. The sequence goes on from OZ020276.1 coordinate 11,933,621, forward strand.
AGCAATAACAAATAATAAATCATGAAATTTTGTCGATTCAGGTTTAATCACGTCCGTTCTTGAATATAGAAACGGAACGAAATCTATAGTAGGTACTTCTATCATCATATAATATCATCAACTATTTTAACCTCCGTTTTTTCTTTGGTATTATGATAAATAATACATAGGTCAAAATTAACTATTGAAGAATCAATTATGCGTAATCGAGGAGGAGACTGTATTAATAAGAAAAGTATGCTTACCTAATAGAAATACCGCTGCAATAAGTTGCTTTGCATACATCTTGACAATGGCACTAACTTTATAACTATTTATTTATAAATCACCTCACAAAGTATGTATCGCTAATGTAAAGAGCGCAATTACTTTATTTTATAAGAACCTGACCCGGTTTTCTCACATTTAATCGATTTTTGATTTTTAACTCACGTTCAACTGACACAACGTATAACATGTCAATGACATGCATGACAGACAAATAGACAACGAACTGGACGACATGGAAGTAGTAACCAAACGAATAACTGGAACTACCTCTGTGACCAAGTTCTGGACTAGTGCGCGGGGGTGAAGGGGGGCGAAGGCTTGTATCTCTCTTTATCTAACATTATGACGAGAGATGAAGACAAAAGAAGGTTAGCGTTAAAATACGGGCACGTATTCAATTATTGTGAATGAAATGTACCTTAGGACTAATTTCTTTATGCTAATTTTTTATTGTTTCTAATAATAAACTAAACTGGCACTACTCGCTCCGGAAGTACTATTACCTACATGTTTTTGTTTAATTTAAGAAACCTGTAAAGTTTTCCTAAACCTAAATGCCTGTTGTATTTTGTATTTTTTTTTCTCAATCGTGGTGTGTGGCAATAAAAGGTTTTTTTTTTCATGTAACATGGAACCCACGAACAACGAATGAATAAGACATGAAACGAACATTATTGTATCATGGAATAAATGTATGAGCCAGAGGAAAAACTCATAAGAAACTTCAATGCATTGGTTAGTTTTTGAGACACAGTACCGCCCTCTGAAAACTTGGCATAGAACTTATTTTTACTTTTTTTTAAATATAGATAGTTTATTGGTTAAATATTATTTATTCCACGGGTTCGGCGATTTTGAATGTCACAGATCATAATAATAATCTAGCATATTATCTAGACGTGCGATATCGGACGGTTTTCAATATCCGGTCTTTTCCTTCAAATCAGACAAAATATTATAAATTTGTTTTTAAGATATTTGCAATAAGTTACCATCAGGTGGGCTGTGCGCTGTGTGCATTGACATAAAATAAAGTTAAAAAGTTCATCATAATGTTTTATTTATTGCATTAGAAATCAGAAATATGTAACTTGATCATCATTATTGCACTGCTAAGAATGACTGCAACCGACGAGTCCAAGTTCTGGCTGCTGCTTCGATCCTCGCGGATATGCATCTAAAAAATAAATTAATGTTTGAAAGCTCGGTGGTGCCATATTATTGCATTGTCATCCAAGTTACATATAAATGCCAAGTTTCATCATGATACGAAGAAGTAAGGTAAACTTAGAATGACAATCTTTAAACAAATAAGCGTACGCCCGAAATAAGTGTTAAATGTGATAATAGATGTCGCTGCCTAGGTAGCCTGCCTACAAATTTGAACTCCATGAGCTACATCTGGAGGCGAAGTATGAAAATTTGAAGCTCCCTAGCTATTTCCGATGTACGCCGTAATGTAAGGAGATTGACTTATATGTTAAATTCAGCTTGCAAGATTCCTTGCAGTGTTGTTTGTTAGTTACACCACAACCTAATAAAAGCGTTGTAAAAATTTTGTTCTTAAAGGTAAACACACGAATGTAACGTATGTAGACGAGTCTATGTAATGGGCAGATGCATATTTTTTTCTTTAAACCTACCATCTTATGTTGGCCTTAAGCTGTGTCAATGTTAAAGATTGTCATTGCATACAATAGTGTCAATGTCGCTGTGACGTTTAACCCTTCGAAGACCTCAGTGTTGCAAATTTAAGTTATAAAGGTCACAGCTCACTAGAGCCACCCGGCATCCGACCCGCACCGCCTTGCCTCCGATTTGTATGGTGATCGGAGTTGATGTAGTGAGCGCAATACTCATCCGCTCGAGGCGAGGCGGTGCGGGTGCGTTCGGCTCGCCATCTAGCTTGAAGTAGCGGTAGCAACCGCTAAACGGTCGCGTAATCGGGGTTCAGCCACTGGACGCTAGATGTCGATCTAGTGTTAACCCGCGTTTCGGAGCACGCACTACAGTATGGGCTCTGCCACTCTTCTTGTATCATTTCTCTATGGTAGTAGTGAGTAAAGTAATAATAATTGAATTAGAACAAATTGAACTTTTCTTCACCTTCTCACACACTTCAGATGTGACATTGAAGGCTTTTTCCAAGATGTCCTTTTGAGCTTTCGCTTCGGCCGTGAGAGTCCCGTTGACGTACAGCAAGTTTTGAATGCATTCCCACAATTTGTTTGAATTTTCGCAGCGGTCATACTGAAACATTATAATAAATGCAAAATGTAACTTAACTGCGTCTGAAGGTCGTAGATAGATTCAATTGGCGCTACGTTTGCTATAGTATAGTCTAAGATCGATCGAGTTAACAAACGAAATGTCAATGTTTGCGTGCGAGGACGTCTGTAAATGTGTGTGTACCAACTACGCGGGCCAGTGATCCACTCTCCATCTCCGGATAAAACAAATGACGGCAAGGGCGAGTTGGGCGCGTGTTGCGCGCCGCCTAGATTCAGGCGGTTGATTCCATGGCCATTCTGTATGTAGTACTGTTAAATATTCTGTGCCTATGTGGCCATTGAAAGGACATGGGCGTTCAAGGAAGGTGGCCCTCCGAAGTAAGTAATCCACGTGTTTCTGCTTACTTACATCAAAGGACAGCGCTCGAGTGTCCTTAAAACCAAACTTCTTCTGCGACTCAGTTACCAAGAACTTTTTCGATGTTGCTTTGTTGATGCACTCTTCTATTTTGGCCGAAGATGTAATAATAACTGGAAACAGAAGAAACGTCTTGAAATATTAACCTTTATAAGTGAACAAACATCCAATCGGTCGCCATCAAGAGCATTTAAAGGCTCTTTAAAGTCTTTACGCAAAACTCCGCAACTAGGTAGGTACTCGTCATTGTGAGGTATTCTGCACGCATCTGTGAAGTAATTCAAAGATGTGTGTGAAGTCCCCATTTCGCTCTGGGCCCGCGTGGGGAATATAGCCCAAGCCCTCTCATGATGAGAGGAGGCCTGTGCCCAGCAGTGGGACGCAAATAGGCTGTAGTAAAGTAGTAGTAGTAGGTAGGTACTAAGTTACTACAAAATACAAAAACATGCCGTCTGAGTTTATGGAAATTGCACAAAATGCGACAGCGGACTGATTGCGGTTGAATCGCCAGTATTTGCTTGTAGAATTATCCATACTATAATATTATAAATGTGAAAGTGTGTTTTGTTTGTTTGTCCATTCTTCACGTCGTAAGGATTGGACCGATTTGAATGAAATTTGTAAAGTAAGGATATAGTCTGAGACTGGGAATAACTTACTTTTTATCCCGATATCTCAACGGTAACGGGTTTTCTACGGATCAAACCAGTTTTTTCAATATTTCTCCAACTATAACTACTACCAACATGTATAGTATCATCGGGTACGCTAATCCTAGGGGTAAGTTGATTCAAGCACAGTTAACGGACTCCTCGTCGTTAATTATGACTGCCGAACTGACATTCCATACAGAAACGTCATTTTGTCCCATAGTAAAATATTTAACGTTAACTTCAATGGTTTGAATCAACCGACCCTAAGTTTAAGCAGGATGAAGTCGCGCAACGGCAAGTCACCCATAAGTATAAGTTCGTTTAATTATTCTATAATACTTATATTTCTTGATAAATGAACCCATAGGTAATCATAATATGCTTATTCTCACAATTTTTAATGTGCTCGTAGTCCTCTAGTCCGACGGTGGCAAAGATGTCGAAAACGGCGCCCGCTTCCCACGTGAGGTTAGTCCGGTCTGCTGTCTTGCAGGCGATCAGTACGTCTGCCAGATACGTGCTGTCCTTTTCGGCAACTTCGGTAATGTTATTTAGCTGCAGGCATTTAGCTCTGAAAATATAATGGAATATTAATTAATAACATGCTACTAAAAAAAGAGCGACTCGGACTAGTTTTTATAAAGGGTTCCGTAGCTACCAAAATTATTTAAAAAATATCCCACATCTCAAGAACTACGCGACTAATTGGGTTGGGTTAAAAAAGGTAAAAATAAAATGGGTCACGTAATATGGGTACGTTCCCTTATATAAATAATAATAATAAATAAAAATAATTTATTTTCAGACAATATAAATCTATGTTTTAGTTAGTACATTCTGTGCTATTAGGGTGAAAATGTCAATAAGACTTAAATTTGAAAATAATTATACTGTATGTGTCAATAAAAATATCAAATGAGATTAAATTAAACAATGTTAGAATAAAAATTTTAAAATAACTGTGGACTGTTTTGAAACTTACGTATTTTCCGGATCAGGAGCCTGAAAAAAAGGAATCAATAAAAAAAAAAGCGACGTATTGTGTAATGATTAACTCAGAAAACTTGTATCTTATGTAGGTACAAACGCAGACAAATTATAAGAATTCGTAACGCCCATAAAGTAATTCAAGGACATACTGTGTGAAGTCTCAAATCCGCACTGGGCCCTATAGCCCAAACCCTCTCGTGATGAGATGAGGCCTGTGCCCAGCAGTGGGCCGTAAATAGACTGGGAATGGTTAGGGGTTCTTCCTGGCGTTCTTTCCACTTAACTCCAGTTCTGCGTCAGTGGAAATGCCCTCTTAGCGTTCCATGCGAGTCCGAGTTACCACTCTCCAAGTCAGAAGCCATTAATTTATATAGAACTAGCTAGGTTATCGCGTTCCCGCGGGAACTATGTCCTTTCTTGGGGCCCCAACTATCTCCATGCCAAATTTCATCTCAATCGGTCCAGCGGTTGAAGCGTGAAGAGGTAACAGACAGACATACAGACAGAGTTACTTCCGAATTTATAATATTACTAGCTTCTGCCCGCGACTTCGCCCGCGTGGAACTCGGTTATCGCGTTCCCGCGGGAACTATGCGTTTTTCCGGTATAAAAAGTAGCCTATGTCCTTTCCCGGGGCCCCAAATATCTCCATTCCAAATTTCATCTCAATCGGTCCAGCGGTTGAAGCGTGAAGAGGTAACAGACAGACAGTCAGACAGAGATACTTCCGAATTTATAATATTACTAGCTTCTGCCCGCGACTTCGCCCGCGTGGAACTCTGTTATCGCGTTCCCGCGGGAACTATGCGTTTTTCCGGTATAAAAAGTAGCCTATGTCCCGGGAAAGGTCCCGGGGCCCCAAATATCTCCATGCCAAATTTCATCTCAATCGGTCCAGCGATTGAAGCGTGAAGAGGTAACAGACAGACAGTCAGACAGAGTTACTTTCGCATTTATAATATTAATATGGATAATATGGAGAGTTATACCACTCAGTTTGTCTGTCCTCACACAACGTTGAAATTATTTGCTGACATAAAGCCGTGTATTTAGCCCTGTTGTTCTTCCTCGTATCGAAATACGTAAATAGGTTTGTGGAATATTGTGAATCATTTTTGTAGGTACTGTGAATTCCCATCGCAGTTGACTTATCACGTTGTTTATCGTAACTATATAATGACACAGTTTAAAAAAAAGTTAGTGTGGGACATTGCATTTTGAATTCTGGAAGCTTATACCACGAATTCGTTCGCAGATATACTTATCTTCTATCTATCTATCTTCGAAACTATAATAGAGTAATTTTCCGTCTCTTTCTTTCTGTCTGTCTGTCTGTCTGTTTGTTAGAGTTAATCTCCGGAACTACTGTACCGATTTGAATGCAGTTTTCAAGGGTAGATAGCGCATCATTTGGAGCAACATATAAGCTATGTTTGATCAAAATCGGACGTGGGAAAGAAAGTTAGCGGCAATTTTATATTCCACGCAGACGAAGTCGCGGGCAGAAGCTAGTTCAAAAATAAAATCTGTTCAGCGGTTTGATAGGTATAGCACGACACAACTTAGAAGGCGCGCGGATTAAGCAATAATAGACTCTGCATCAACGGCTTAAGTGCTTCGCCGCGCGCCTTCTAAAGTTGTATCGTGCTATAATCATTCTCTTCTCTCTTTTCAGATGTTGGTATGTATCGTGCTGGCCCCGGTTTGCACTTATATTATATGTTTATTTATTTAAACTTTATTGCACATTAGAAAAAAAAACAATACAAAAGGCGAACTTAATGCCACAAGGCATTCTCTACCAGTTAACCTTTGGGCAAAACAGAAATTGTTGTGGCGGAGCAAAAAAAGCCGTTATGCAGTACACAAAACGAAACCGCATGAAACTTCAGTGGATAGGTATTTTTTGGATTTTATCGCGAACAGACAGACAGGCGAGGCGGCGGGGACTTTATAATAATAACTAGCTTGCACAGAAATATTAAAATGAAAAATCCCGTTTTTTTTCCGTTCTCGTGGGAATTTCGGGATTTTTTTCCGGTGCTCCCCTACGTTCCCTAAGGAACCTGCATTCCAAATTTCAGCTCTTTACGACCAGTAGTTTCGGCTCTGCGTTGATCGATCAGTCAGACAGTCAGTTTCTTGTTTTATATATATAGACTAGCTTTTCCTCGCAACTTCGTATGCGCAGAAATATTAAAATGAAAAATCCCGTTTTTTCCCGTTCCCGCGGGAATTTCGGGAAATCCTCTGTTAGTGCTCCCCTACGTTCCCTAAGGAACCTGCATGCCAAATTTCAGGTCTCTACGACCAGTAGTTTCGGCTCTGCGTTGATCGATCAGTCAGTCAGTCAGTCAGTTTCTTGTTTTTTATATATATATATAGATTAGCGATAAGTACTCACCGGAGGATCTGCCATAACCGACGCTGTAAAGAGAAAAATATATTGAAATCATAACTTTTACATACACGTATAATATTTACCAATTTTTTTGTGATTTCAGTTCGATACTCACACAGGGAAAACACTAAAAGTGCCGTAAATATATGTTTGGAGCACATCCTCACTCGCTCGCGCCACTCGAAACAGTGAACATTAACTAGCATAGCATACCATGAGTAGTGCAGAATAAAATTTCCTCATATGTATTTATCATCGCTGGTCTCGGCCGATGAGTAAAACAGGAAGCACATTATAATATAGGTACTTATAATAAATTACACAACCATATTTGGGATGTAGGTACGTTTGTATTGTATTTATTAAAATATATATTTTGAATAAGTGCAATCAACGCTATCGTACTTACCTACATGTGAAATTGAATGAAATCCTGCAATCTATTGCTAATTTATATCTTAGTCATACATATACACGGTGGGTCAGAAAATATGGCAAATAATTAACCCTCAGTATCGGGTATCGATTCTAAGTATATTGTATAGGTTTTTAATTTTTTTTTGTTGGTAAAAAAAAAATTGTATATGGGATTGGTTGTGTGAGCGACGCCTGAATCCTATACATTTTTTTTTTACCAACTTAAAAAAAATTAAAGACCTATACAATATACTTAGAATCGATAGCCGATACTGTGGGTTAATTGTTTGCCATATTTTCTGACCCACCGTGTATAGTAGTATGCAGTAAGTCTTGTATAGCTCTGTAACAGTTAAAGGTGGCTACTATCACACGGCGGACACGGCCTATAAAAGCACGATTTCGAACACAATTCGAATGAAGTGTCAATGTTTGTGTGCGAAGACGTCTGTGTGCGTGCGAGGACGTCTGTACCGTCTTACACGTCGTACACTTGTAAATGTGTGTGTACCACTACGCAGGCCAATGATTCACTCTCCATCTCCGAATGAAACAAATGACGGTAAGGGCGAGTAGGGCGCGAGTTACGCGCCGGCTAGATTCAAGCGGGTGATTCCGTGGCCATTCTGTATTTATTAGTACTATTAATTATTCTGTGCTACTGTAGCACCCTTATTGCCCTTAAGGATATAAAATAAGCTCTTTATGTCGCTAAGTCTTAGGTACTTATTGAACCAAAAACACAAATCAACAATGCAAAGCAAGCATAAACTTTATTCGGCTTTAGACAAGATAGTATAATACTGTGGTCGCAATTTTATGGCGACGACCGCCGCCTGGTAGTGTCTTTTCAGGGGTAGTACCACTTTCAGCATTTTCGATACTTTCCGTGCTTTCGGTCTTTGTGATCGTGAAATTGCCCTTTGTGAAAAGAGCCGTAGTGCGGGACCTGATTTCGGTGGTGCGAACAGAAGCGGTGCTGTGAACATAAGTGGTGGGGTCAACATAAGTGGTGGTGTTGAAATTATTTGTGGCAGTCATAGTGTTGCCAGCCCCTGTGTCTTTACTGAGCATCGAAGTCAGCATGCCAGTGATTTGTAAATCGTAGTCACTCGAATCTTCCGTGGGATCCGAGCCGCTCAGGTTCTCCGAGCCGCTCAAGCTCTCCGAGCCGCTCAAGCTTTCCGGGATGTCTCTGATGACACTAGGTGTTAGTCCGGCCGCCGAGGCTTTTAAGTAGCCTAACTTGTAAAAGATCAGGTCGAGAAGCCCCGTCGCTTTTAATATGAAGAAGAGGACGATAAGGAATATTACTGAGATGATGCAGTCGCAGCCGCCGCGGTTGACGGGGCAGGGGCCAGGCCCATTGCAGAAGCAGCACTTTAATCTAGACGTGAGCAGGAAAACGAGGCAAATAGGAATCAGCGACAAAGTCTGCAGCACGCACGATATCAAGTTGTAGACATTCTGCAGGATCATCCTGATGAGGTTCTCCAGCATGAGGATTACGGTCATGATGACCCGAATCACCATCTGGATCACACATAGCACCGTCTGAATCATCGCGGACACGGTCCTGCACATTTTTCTTGGTTAATTACACTTCAAAACGGGAAAAATGTACCTACTGAAGAATTAAATGAACGAAATGAAAAAATTGAAAATAAAATGTAAAAAATGCACAAAGCATTTCCAAAATAGAGAAAAGTGTCAAGAAAACTGACAATATCAATATGTCAGTTGTGTACAGACACCACGAAGATAAACGTAGATAAGCATTAACGAATTGAGAGGTTGTAACTATGTAACCTGCGATCCATGAAGAAAACAATAGTCTAGGAAGCACCGTTCCTACTCGGGAGTCGAGCGTCGTTAGGGGGATCTATACTATACCTACAACTTTGAAGATAAGATATAGAGAGAAAAAAATACGCATTCTTAATCTCATGATTCCTTGTCTAATAAAAGAGCAGCGTACTCTTTTAAGATAATTTAAGAGCCTGCTGTGTCCCACTGCTGGGCAAATACATACATACTACTACAGCCTATTTGCGTCCCACTGCTGGGCACAGGCCTCCTCTCATCACGAGAGGGCAAATACATACATACAGACAATTTTTTTTAATCGTTATTTTGTGTTCAGTATCGTTTATAGTCCCCTCGACTTGATAATTTCTTTTAATTTTCAAGTTTCAGACGCAACTTCTTCTACAGACTTATTATTACTAGTACAGATGAGCAGTCTTCGTTTTCAGACTGGCTGGCGTACCACGGTATTCATAGGTTACTAGCTTCCGCCCGCGACTTCGTCCGCGCGGAATTGGGTTAGTGTTCCCGCGGGAACTATGCGTCTTTCCGTGATTTAAAAAGTAGCCTGTAGGCTACTAGTCCATCCTTCCTAGGGACTCCAAATAAATTTTGCAATTCCATGCCAAATTTTGTTTAAATCGGTCCATCTGTTTAAGCGTGAATATATAACAGACGGAGTTGCTTTAGCATCCATACAAATGTTTTCCGGGATATAAAGGGCTAAAAAAGGTAGCCCTCCCCATAGTCTTTAGCTATAATCGTACCAAATTTCTTCAAAATCAGTTTAATTTATTTACTGAACCCTTAACTGTCGTTAAGTTTTTCATTTCTGGGGGGCTTACTCACCCTATGGTCTTGCTAGTCTACTTCTGAGGACCTCCAAAAAAACTACAATGTTTAATGATTAATGAGATTATTTATTTTAAAAAAGCAACACAAATATTGTTTCATACAACGTCAATGTAAGAAATTAATAATCACTTTGCAATTAGAAAATGTTTTAAAATAAATGGAGTCCGACCAAAACTAGATTTTACGGCCGGAACCGAAATTAAATTTTGGTTTCTGTCTCAGTTTTGGCTGAAACCGAAAAAAAAAATATGAAGGTCATGTAGAGGTCAATCGTCTTTTTTTTTTCATTCTTATTTAATAAAAAAAAACAATAAAAGCATTTGATATGACCAGTGTCACTCTCACAATAAAGACGAATTTAACGGTACCAATTCCCAACAACAAGCTAAAATCTATTAAGCCTTATAGGCTATAGAGCGTGTCAGAATATACAAAATACATACATAGACTTGAAAAACATAACCCTCCTTCTGGCGCAGTCGGATAAAAGAATAGATAATCACAATCAGTCTTTTCAATCATATCAATCATTCAGTCTCTTAAATTTGAGATATTCTTTTAAAACAACATATTTATTAAAAGTCTTCAACTTTTAATTCAAAATAAACTATTTGTTATTTAAAAGGGATCCGGTCACCTACGGCCACTTCCTTCTACGGCCATCGTGGAAATTCTTACATCGGCCATATCCCTGTTCGGTCTTTTCCTATTACGGCCATTTCCCCAAAGGACCACCATACAGATTCCTACTAAGGCCATTTCCCCGAAAGACCACTGTGCAAATTCCTAGTTCAGCCGATTCCCCGAAAGACCATAAGACGGAGAGCCGGAGCCGAATTAGCGTATCGCCGGTCAGTTTCCTCATTCGTCAATTTTGCTGATTCAACAGTTTACCTTCTGGTCATTTTCACTAGGTTGACAATTTCGCTAGTGGGTCATTTTCCTAAACCTTCAGTTTACTCTTTCGCCAGTTTTGCTAGGCTTCAGTTTCGTAAATTTACTAGTTTCCTTATGTGCTAATTTAATTATTCGTCAGTTTGGTCAAATGGTCATTTCCCCTAGATAATCGGTTTCTATATTCGCCAGTTTCACTAGTTGCCAGGGTCTTATAGTCATATATGTAAAATGTAATATAATAGGTCAAAGGTGTGAAGTAGGTAAGGTTCGTTAGTTATCTATATATGCCCGAAGGGCAAACTACAAAGAAATAGGGGCCCCGCGTAGCGGGGACCCGTCGACCCAGTCACACTCCTATTTTATATCGGCATTTTTATAGGTACTTAGTTAATAATATATCTTGTTTGAGGATGTGACCATAACAGGAAAAGGTCGTTTGAGGAAGTGGTCATAAGAGGAAAAGGCCTTTAGCGGATTGTGGCCTTTCGGGGAATATTGTTTCTAAGTGGCCATTAAAGGAAGTGGCCCATTGGGGAAGTGGCCGTTCATAATACTTGGCCTTATAAAGAATGTGGCCGTAAGTGACCAGATCCTTTAAAAGGAGTTACTTTGAAATTACTACTAAGTATATTTCTATTTAGGTACTTACACGTCTTACACAAAACCAAAGATAAAGTAAATTACATCATTTATACCTATAATAGTAACGTATAGTACAAGTATCACTTAGCATTTGTAACACAGGTTATAACGAACGAAAACGTTCACATACACATTAGACACCGAACCTTGCTGTTAGTAGTTAAGTACGTAAAGTACGGAAATCGACGCATTATTGTATATTAAAAAGATCCAATTCATTAACTACGGATCCTCTACGGTGCTGTTTACGCGATCATTTCTGCCGCGTACGAGCCAAATCTGGAAAGAGCTTCCTGCGTGGGTTTTTCCTACGAGATACAATTTGGATTCCTTTAAGAGGCAAGTGTACCGCGAATTGCGAGATCGGCAACGTACTATGGTGCGGGTCCTCTGGCACTTCTATAGTAGTATCTATGGGCTACGGTGATTACTTAACACGAGGTAACCCGCATGCTCGTTTGTCAAATTTCACTATTAAAAAGTCAAAATAGTACGATCGCAGCGCAAAATCTCTTTAATTCAGTTTCGGTTTCGGTTTCGGCCGCCGTTTCGGCTAGATGTAAGGCAAAAAGGAAGCTAGGCCGAAACCCGTTTTTTGCAGGCACTTGGCCGAAACCGACTGTTCGGTCGGACTCTAAAAATAAATCATACCTAGTGACTATAGTGCACCAAACATTGAAAGCCTCGAAATGTGCGAAGGCGACGCTTGGCCAAACGTTGGGGCCAACGTTGGGGCAGCCGGACGGGGGCTTACAGCTTGTAGGCCTGGCGCATCATGAGGTCGAAGTAGGAATCCTCGTCTATGGAGACGCTGATGGCGCTGTAGTAGTTCATAAACTCCTCGAGGGTTATCTGGATATACAAGTATACGCTTTAAAACTACCTTTAGTAAAGTATCTTGTCACCGATTTGAAAAACCGGCCAAATGCGAGTCGGCCTCGCGCACGAAGAGTTCCGTATAAAAACGGCAACAGAAATACATCATCTGTGAAATTTTCAACTGTCTAACTATCACTGTTCATTAGATACAGCTTGGTGACGGACGGACAGACAGACCGACGGACAGACAGCGGAGTCTTATTAATAGGGTCCCGTTTTGTCGTTTGAGTACGGAACGTTAAAAATAACCTTCTTCAAAGGTCTCGAAAGCGGGTCACACGGGTGAAATCGGTGTGATGTCTATCAAAACATCGAATTTTTTGGTCGTCGGTTCGCTTGACACTGACTTCACGTTATATGCTTCGTTTTGGAGACCTTTGAAGTTTATTTATTGTGTGTTTTTTAAAAACTGTTTTCGTCTAAATGTCAAAAAGTCCATACAAAATCTTGCATGGACCGCTACAAAAACGATAATACTAGTGGCTCTGTGAGGTGTAGACCTCGCGAGGTTATATTTCATTAAGTGTTTTTAAACATAAACAAAAACTTTTCAAATACTGATTCGATAAAAAAAATGTACGTACTAAGTTGCTCACAAAATTTCATCAGAAACTGTTCTTGGATTTCGGGCAAACTACGCACGCCGATTAAAGATTAAAGTGTTCAGGCCACCTGATGGTAAGCGATAACACTGTTTGTCCCAAAGTATTTGCTTCTTTTGTGACAATATATCAACACACCTTTCCATCGACGATGCCTTCCGTCTCGAAGTTAGCCAGGAACTTGTCCATAATGACGTCGGCAGTCTCCTCCCCGCTCTTGTATCTGAAAATGAATGTAACTTTAGCAAAGTCTACTTAAAATACCACATTATAGGGGTCGTTACGTCGATTTCGTACGAAATTATTTTAAAACTAGCTTCTGCCCGCGACTTCGTCCGCGTGGAATTCGTAGTTTTCGAGTTAAATCCGGAGTATCCGGACATACAGTCAGCAGCAGAAGTAGATAAGCTGTCCAGGTGTTCAAAATGACCTACACACGCCTAACGTCTTAAGAATAAAGTCGTGTGTAGGTCATTTTGAACACCTGGACAGCTTATCTACTTCTGCTGCTGACTGTACATACAGTATTTTTTCTAAAAATCGTTATTTTGTGTTCAGTGTCGTTTATATAATCTCCCCGACTTTATAGTTTTTTTTTAATTTTCAAGTTTCAGATGCGACTTCTACAGACTTATTATTAGTATAGATTTTGCAGCGGAAAAAGATCGAACCTAAGAATAACAAGGATAAAACTGTGCCTACATTTTCAATATCCTGCCAGAAATGACGTTACCGTAACCGCAACAGTTTATAAAACCGCTGGACTTATTTCGATGAAATTTCGTATAGATTTCCATACAGTTGGGAATCCCGGGGAAGGACATAGGCTACTTTTTATCCCCAGAAAACGCTCCCGCGTGAAAACGATAACCAAATTCCACGCGGGTGAAGGCGCGGGAAGACGTGAGCTGATAAATGCAGGTCGAATGAAGTGGACACAGGTGTGTCTCAGGGACAATTTGTGCCCCCACAAATGCCCCTAAAACCATAGAAGAATTAAGGTAAACTTAGAATGACAACCTTCAAACAAATCAGCGTACGCCCCAAATAAGTGTTAAATGCGATAATAGATGTCGCTGCCTAGGTAGCCTGCATTAAATTTGAACTCTATGAGCAACATCTAGATGGCGCTGTACAGGCGAAGCATGAAAAGTTGAAGCTCCCTAGGTATTTACGATGTACGTACGCCGTAATGTAAGGAGATTGACAGTCTAATATAATTTCATTTCAAAATTCAAAATTCAATCATTTATTCAGCAAATTGGCCACATAGGGGCACTTTTACACGTCAGAAAAGAATTTACTAGCGCTTCCTAGACCCATTGCTTGAGAAGAAGCGCCGCAACAAACTCAAGCAGAAGGCCTTTTTTCAAAATTTACACATAGTTATAACATTTACATTACATGTATAAAATATACATATAGGTACGTACTACAATTACATTGAAGGGATGTATAGTCCCTAACTTAAACTTAAATCTAAGATCTTAGAGATGTATAGTCTCCAAGGGTCCAGAAAAAAATTTATTATGGAGATGGCCTCCATTGTCAAATAATAATTTCTGCATTGTTTCTGCTAAAAAATATATAAAAAAATTTTTGCATGACTACTTTTTGTCGAGATGTGCTGACACTTGCAATTTTTTCTTATCATCTTGTTTTTACCATGTTTCAAGCAAATAAACTATTTCATTTCATTTAAAACTAAAGGGGGAAAATTGTAAGACCGTCGTGAGACACGGCTCACGGCATACATTAAGACACGTCGTATATTCGTGTATGATAATATACGCCATGTATGGATATAAGATTGGTTCAAATCAAACCTAGCCTACCCACTTGCTATGATTACGAGTATTCCATCACCCGACTTTTTCGTAAGTCGTAAATTGCATACTTAAAATTGAAATTAAATCTCCCCATTCTAGTGTCGAGCCACGCGCAAAGTATATAAGTAGGGTTCCGAAGTTGACGATGCCCACAGTACCTTTCTAAGACTTATTAGCATCTAGCTAGCCTGTGGTATGACGTGCCCGCCCGACGCCCCTGCCGCTCGAGAAAAATCATCATTATAAGTTGGTCGACTATTACTCGTAAGTTTGTACAGCCTACTTAGCTCTGATAGTTTTCCTTTCAACTACGTTATATATGCCACAACCGTGATTTTTTTCAGCCATCCAAATACCACCATTTAGCTGGCAGGAGGGGGGGGGGGGGGGACTTAATATTTCACAAACGCATCAATTAATCAAAAAATAGTTTTAACATTTTTTGAAGACCTATTCAACGATATGCCGCACCACGGGATACGCAAGAAAAAAAATTAGAGATTAGGAGGTACCTTAAAAAAAAAAAAACAAAATTTTATTGTACCACTTTGTCAGCGTAACTAATATGCATATACATGCCAAATTACATCTCTCTAGACCTAAGCTTCTTCGAGCAATAGTGCGGACAGACGAACGGACGGACGGACGGACATGGCGAAACTATAAGGGTTCCTTGTGGACTTCGGAACCCTAAAAAGGACGAACCTAACCCTTCTGCTAATTAGTTCTGCGCGTAGCGCTCATGATCGTTGGTCATCTCGCACGAGTTATAGTTTCCACCAAACTTCTTGAACATGAATCTCGGGGGGGGGGGGGGGGGGGAGCCTCGTGTCGTTCGCGCGATTGGTCAGTCACATGACGTTTGTGTCCCGCGCAGCATCTACGTCCTTCTCACCACCTCGCCTAATGTTCAAGAAGTTTGGTGGCAACTGTACCACTAAAGCGCGATTTTCTCTAAAAAAAATATCTGAACCTTTCTTATTGAATCCTTTAGACAGAGATACCGAAATGGTTTTCGAATTACGCCTAACTAAAAATTTGAAATGTTGTCAATTAGGTTTAAGTATAGGTCCCGGTACGGATCTTGAGCGAAACAAGAGGGGATTTCCCAGCCATGTTTACGACGGCCTATAAGCGTGCGCGCACGGCATAGCGCCCGCTGCGTCCCCCACCCCTCTGCCGTTTGTTTTCGACACCGCTTAAGTTCCGTGCCGCTGCCGATTGCCAGTACCTATTGTTTTTTTTTTTTTGTAATGAACAGCGCCGTGGTGGCCTAGTGGTTCGACCTACCGCCTCTCATGCAGAGGGTCGGGGGTTCGATTCCGGCTCGCACCTTTAAGTTTACTTATGTGCGAAATTCAATTTGAATTTACCACTGAGCTTTTCGGTTAAGAAAAACATCGTGAGGAAACCTGCATGCATCTGCGAAGTAATTCAAAGATGTATGTGAAGTCCCCAATCCGCACTGGGCCCGCGTGGGGACTATAGCCCAAACCCTCTCGTGATGAGAGGAGGCCTGTGCCCAGCAGTGGGACGCAAAAAGGCTGTAGTAGTAGTAGTAGTAGTAGAACAGAGCCTGTAATTTTCACGGCAAGACAAAAGAGAACGGCGGCATACCTCGGGTTGGCGCTGACGGAGTACACGGCCCGCAGGTCGTCGACGTCGACCACCCCGCCGCCCGACTTGCCCACTTTCCTGAACGCCTGCTCCACTATGGCGCGCCGGCGGTCTGACATGGGCGGCTGTGGAATTTCACAGGTCCACGTCACTATAGCCGGTACGAATGGAATGAACGAATGACACATTTTACGAGAAAGAGGCTTTTGTCGCTGGGCGACAATGTCAGCCCTGTGGAGTTACATTTGACTAGCTGCCTAATCCATATCCATATTAATATTATAATGCGATAACCGAATTCCGCGCGAGCGAAGTCGCGGGCAGAAGCTAGTAATATTATAAATACGAAAGTAACTCTTGTCTGTCTGTCTGTTACCTCTTCACGCTTCAACCGCTTGACCGATTTACATGAAATTTGGCATGGAGATAGTTGAAGTCCCGGGAAAGGTTATAAGCTACTTTTTATCCCGGAAAAACGCATAGTTCTCGCGGGAACATGATAACCGAATTCCACACGGGCGAAGTCGCGGGCGGAAGCTAGTCTCAAATAATTTCAAAATCAAATGATATAATTTAAAAGCTAATTATACTGCCGGGCCCGAAATCTACATCTAGTAGGATCGGGGCTGGGCAATATAATATTACATATGCCTTTATTTCTATTGTACATTACTACAAAGGCCGGGAAGGAGGAAGTTGCAGGCCGAGTATTATATACGGATAGTTACGAGGCCGACAACTTCCGTTCCCCACCGATGTATGTATAGTGCTTTTCTCAAACATGCAATGAAATAAATAAATAAAACAATATTTTATTATAATATATTTTGTCTCTTTTACATAAACAAAACTGCGCTACCTATGTAGCAAATATGGTTCACGTTTTTTTAACGCATTCACTGCCACCGCCGCATAAATGCGTTTTGCTGACTTTCCCGCAGTGCCTTGAACGCACATGTGCGTTGCAATGTTCCCTTAATGACAGATGTGGCACCTGGCGATAGTTCGTAAAACAGACGTGGCAGTGAATGCGTTAAAGCTGTATTGGCAGAATGTCATAGCGAACCATAGAGTAAATAAATATTGCTTGTAGCTTTTTTAAATGGCGGAATTCCAAGATTCTGTGTCACAAATATATCAAAAGGGAATTAAAAAGAAGTGAGTTGCCGGCCTAGGCCTGCAACGTTTGTATGAAATTTCATTATAGACCAATTTGTCCAGCCGCGCCTGAAACGTGATACTTCCCAGGCTAATAAGAAGAACATAATATCAACATTTCATTGCATGTTTGAGAAAATTCTAATTCTAACATTCTGCGTTCTGCCCTGAACCAGGCACATTCCACCAAACCGTGGTAGGCATCCTGTCTCATATTACAAGTTGTACAATTGGGACACTACTAGACTAGTTTCATAAGATGCCAGAACGCATTCAATGGAATGTGTCCAGATCGCAGCAGCATACTTTTTTTTTACATCATTGGTATAGTAAACGAGCGCACAGCCCACCTGATGGTAAGTGGTCACTGCGGCCCATAGACACCGAAATCCTATGATCTCCATTAAGAAACCACAAGATCTCGAACGCGTTGCCTACCCTGAGGCCTAAGATGGAATTCCTCTGTGCCAGAAATTTCACCGGCTGCCTAAGTCCTTAACCCCCTACCGGAACAAAACTACTATTTGGCGGCAGGTTAGCGGGGAAAGACGGTGGTATCCCCCGGACGGACCTAGCACCAGGCCCTTCGCCTAGCAACCAGAATGTCACTTGTCATTCATAGATTAGATATCCTGAAGACACCGCATCGGTGAAACTGTGCATTGGAAGAATGCTACCAAAATAAAGGGGCGAGGGGGGTATGGTAGGCTACATGACAAGGGAGGATACACTTTAATGCTTTTGACATTGTTATATACTGTTGAGTTGTCAATTATATGCAAAAACACTATGGGTGAGTTGATTCAAGCACAGTTGAGGGACTCCTGGTCGTTAAACATGGCCGCCGAGCTGTCATTCCATACAGAAACGTCACTTTCTCCGAAAGTAAAATATTTAACGTTAACGTTAACTTTAACGGACGGTTTGATTCAACCCACCATTAAATGCAGTGACAGAGGGGGTCGCCCGTCTAAGCGAATACGTCTATGGATTGTACGTACGCGAAGCTCTTTGATGAATTCGTCCACACTGATGGAGCCACTGTTGTCCGGGTCAAACTTAGTGAACAGCGCGTCTACATCCTGAAAAATAATAATATCATGTAATCCGCCGTTCAGTTGTCGACATAGCCCAAAGAATAAGCTCTTTGAAGTGGCAGTGGGCCGGTCACATCGCGAGAACTGCGGATAGTCGTTGGAGTAAACGCGTTCTTGAGTGGAGACCAAGACAAGGCAAACGAAGTGTAGGGCGCCCTGTTGCCAGGTGGAGTGACGATTTGCGTAAGGTGGCCGGTGTAGATTGGATGCGGCACGCCTTGGACAGAGCTCATTGGCGTGCATTGGGTGAGGCCTACGTCCAGCAGTGGAATACTATGGGCTGTTGATGATGATGATTATGAATCAACTTAAACATAAACTTGGCAGGGCCTTGGTTTGGATGGCTGCCACCACCGGTATTAATCATGTTGCAAAGCCTGGCTGTGTTCAGACTTTATAGCCTGGGTTTCAGTTCGCCCTTTGAGACCAATATTATCGGAGACACCTATTTTATTGCAATTGCCTATAGAGTCCGCGGTGACAGCTTTTCAACGGACGGGCCATAGAACGTCGTTTCTCGGTTTCTAACAATAAAATAACTATAATGTTATTAATATTCCTTAGAGCTTACCTCATCGCTAATATCAAGTCCAGTCTCTTTGATTCTCTCGACGAATTCTTCCTTATCGAGATGTTTTCTGCCATCCTCGTATATTCTTCGGAAATTCCTGTAAATACCATAAACAATATTACTATTAAAATTTTCGCAATAAATTCAGGAAGAAAAAAGGACTTAGGGTTTAAATCCTATCCCAAACAGTATAGTTTGTATCATTTATTCCCCGAAAATGTTCTCTATCAGCTTCGTGTTTACAATTAATTAATTTATATATCAGCCTTAGGATCACTAGCTTACATACAGAAATACCTGTGTATGCGTACAAAATTTTAACTCAATCAGACCAGTAGTTTGAGAGCAAATGGGCTGTGTCATACGGACACTGGTTCAGTTTTCTGCCTTTGAAGTGCGAAACCTTAAAAGAACTTAAAATACCTAATATACACTGAGCAGCAATGAAAACGGGTCACTTTGTACGGAAAATCCCATACAAAGTGACCCGTTCTCATTGCTGTGAAGTGTAGTCCATACAGCTGCTAAAATCCATGCATTTGCTTTCAGAATGACATGATAAGGGCGACCGGCTGAGAGTATGAATCGAATATCTTCTAGCTGTGTATTGAGCGCTGTACCATGATGATATGTCCATAGTAGTCCATACCTGCCCAGCCCCATGATGCCCGAGGCCCCCCGCGACAGGCACAGCAGCCGCAGCTTGTCGAGCGGGTCGGTGGTCCCGGCGAGAGCGCGAGCACTCTTCTGCATCAGCTCCTCGTCCACGCGGCAGGACGTTGACTGCGGCCGATGCCATGCTACTGCACACGGATTATAAAATTATACCTACATCATCATCATGTCAACCAAAAGAAGACCAAAATTGGCGCAGCAGTTTTTATGATTTTAAATAGGTAATATATATTGTGGCCTGACTTATTCATAGGAGCTATGGATTGTACCGTCACCATCAGATATTATGGAAGTGAACATCTTCTATAATAATAATAAGTCTGTAGAAGAAATCGCGAAGTTGAGGGGACCATATAAACAAAATACAAATAGCGATTTTTAAGAAAAAAAAAACTGTATGTAAGTATGTCCAGATTTAACTCGAAAACTACTGGATGGATTGCAACAAAATTTGTTATGGACACTGATCAACATTATAGGCTACTTCTTATCCCGAAAAAATGCATAGTTCCCGCGGGAATGCTATTAACAAATTCCAGGCGAACAAAGTCGCAGGCAGAAGCTAGTATATAATATCTCATCATGATTTTATTGTCAAGGTATTAGAGTGCATGTTCCTATCTTTATTATCAGCTCACTAGCTACGATATGCACAGTACAAACATAGACTGTATCAAAGAAAAGACACTTATTTTATAGGTTTTATTAAATTTAAATTATGTAACCTAGCAGCTAGAAGTAAGCTTTTAGTGAAGAGTTGCAAATGTTACAATACTACAATATGGATAAGATGCTTTTTTGTCAATAAGCCGTGAGTAGATTTGTACACATCAATGTACCTACTACAAAAATATATACATATTCTACTATATAAAAATAAGTCGGGTTTTCCTTCCTGACGCTATAACTCCAGAACGCACGAACCAATTTCCACGGTTTTGCATTCGTTGGAAAGGTCTCGGGCTCCATGAGGTTTATAAAAAAAATAAGGCGGTACGAAGTCCGCGGGGTCAGCTAGTTTGTTATGTAATTAACAAAAACTGTTTTGATGGAAAAATAAAATACAATGAAATAAAAACTAATAAAAAAATAAAAATTTTAAGTATTGTACTTTCAATTATACATATAAGTGGAAAAGAAACAATCAGCATTACTCAATGAGGAACATCAGTTCTTCATTTCCAACCATGACTAAACATTTCAGGAAAAGTGGGAATAAAAGAAATCTTAATAATTTAATTACATTATGGAGGGCATTGGCATATTCAATTCACATTGTTGTTTTTGAGAACTCAAGCAAGACCCATGTAATTTTTGAAAATAAAAATATATTTATATTTCACACACAATCATTTATAACAAATTCAGCCAACATAAATAGAGACGGTGCAAGTCATGCTTGGGTTAACACTTCGTGATAGAGTCCAAAACTAGCTCATTAGACAAGGCACCAAAGTGGTTTACGTGGGTCACAGAGTCGCCAAGCTAAAGTGGGCTTGGGCGGGCCACGTATCACGACAGGCGACACGACGAACGATGGAGAAAACTTGGATAGAGCGTTTTGGAGTGGAGACCCCGGTTGGATAGAAGTGTCGGCAGACAGTCCGATGACTTGGAAGCGACAGCAGGACTAGGGAAGTGGACAACCGCTCTAAATGGAGAGAGATTGGAAAGGCGTATGCCCAACGGTAGGGGAATACACGCTGATGAAGAAGAAGAAAAAGAGACACCCGAGTCTTGGAAGGATATAATTTTATTTTCCTACTAGTTTAGTGACTAATCAGTAATAATCATTGAGTTTCATTGTTAAAATTTGCACTACACTGAAGAGGATGAATTAATTTGTCTTAAAACACTGAATGGAACATCTGATGATCTCGAGATTCAGGGATGATAACACAAATTAATCAGTTACAAGTTGTTTTTGTCACTTTGTGCCTACTCCATCTTGCTTTAAGAGGTGCAAGAAATGCACATGTTTAAGTCATTTTCTTCCTAAATTATATATGAAGAAGGAACTGATTACAATAATTGAAAAGCACATAACCAACTGGCACTGCCGGTGGAAGAAGCATGCAATTCAGTACAAACATTTCTATGACGCATAGACATAAATAATAGTTCGTATGGACCCGGCCTAACATAGATACATGTCATATTTCCCCACTTCATTGGTGTCCAATCCAAAGTTAAACTTGTATCGTGACACTAAAGCTGGGTCACATTTTTCCAACAACGAGACGAGTTTTAAGATACTAAGAAACAGTTTCGAAAAAAGTTTTTTTTTAAACGCTTATTGTCACGCACGCTCGGTGACAGAACTTTGGATTGGACACCGTGGATGTGGGGACATATTACGTGTACGTTAGACCAGGTCTATATTATTTACGTCTATGCTATGACGTAACTGAGCACTACGAAAATGTATTCTCCTCTAAAGGAATGAAATGGTGGGTGGCACTTTTGATTCAAATTTAACGCAGACGAAGTCGTGGGCGGCTGCAAGTGGTCCATATGGTTTACCAAGATGTTTTTAGCGCTATAAATAGTTTCTAAAGTCAAACTTTGAACTTCATGGTACATGTTGCCAAAAAATACATGTTCCGGTGTTACTTCTTGCCTCTTTCTTCTATTATTTAGGTCTTTGGTCGATAATGATGATATCATATTCCTAACGGCGGACTTAGACTGCTCGTCGAAATAATACAACGGCAACTTCAAGCAATTTAACCTAAAAACATGAAGTAATCGATGCCGGTTGGGCTCAAGTTAGTCCGTAATTTGGTCGATTAAAAGGCATTGCCGTATCGGAAAATTATGTCGCACACCGAAACAAAAATTATTTGCCAAAGCATTCGGTTTAACTTTAGCATGTCGAAACAAATTGTATAAAATGGCTTGGCGCAGTAATAAAAACTTACTGTTTGAGTCAGTTCTGAGTTTACCGGCATATGATGAATACATGGTCACTGCTAAACAATCACTTGTAATTTTAAATTGAATTCAAGTATTTGTATATTCCTTCCTCAAGTAGCTTGGCTTTTTTAACACACGCGTCTTACAACCGTAAGCTTTTGTTTGGCCAAGCAACGTAAGCTACACGCCAAAACCATGCCAAAACGCTAAAACCAACTGACGGCACTGACTGACGCTATGAACTGACGTGAGGAGTTGACTATGGAGGGTTGAAGTAAAGGAGCGCAATCTTTATAGTTCCAAAAGTGGACACCAAATCAGGTAGGTTGGGGGCGTTGCGGTCGCCACTCCAGTCAAGCCATCTAGGTGGATAGTCAGCAGTAGCGCCTTCAGATGACGCTGCTGAGGCAAAAACGCAGCAAAAACGGTTGTGAGGAGAGCGTGTTTTGTTTTGTTGCTTATCAAATCCGCTGGACATGTTTTCAACAGTTTCGCCATATACTCGTAAGATTGCGCTCCTTACCAAGACACATTCCACACTCCATTGAGTTGACCTTGAGGTGACACGGATGAGATCACTGATTACTCTAGTTAAGGTACAGATACACATGCTCTAAAATAGCATGCTAAAAAGCATGCTAATAAACATGCTTAAAACTAGCATGCTTGTCAAATGATACACTTGCTTTTGATTAGCATGCTTTTTATTTTTATAAGCATGCTCTTGTCAATCTTGATAAAAGCATACTATGTAAAAGCAATGGTACAGATACACATGCTCATTTATTATTAGCACACAGAACTCCGGCGCACAGACTATACATTCTAGTTAAGTTCTCTGTCAGTGTTTCAGTACAGGTCAGGTAGTGAAAAATGGAAAACCAAACTATGTGGCTCTTTTCCACAGAATTGAATCGAATCATTATTTAGGTTGCAATACAATGTGTCCAAAAACTTTTGTCATCACGAAAGAGACAATCGACCGATACTAACTAGCATGCTAATTAGCAAACCTGTTCACACGTGCTAAAAGCACGCCCCCTTCCACCCGCGCCGCAGGTAGCATGCTCAAAAATCGACGGCCGTGCGGTTTTCTAGCATGCTAATTATTAGCAATGTTGTACACATATGCTTTTAAAAAGCAAATGCTCGATATTAGCATGCTGCTTGCTAATAACTAGCATGTGTATCTGTACCTTTATAGACGATACTGAGAGTCTCAGTCTGAGACTACACCTACATGTTTACACTTTACGTGACTTTACCGGTATAATATTGTCTGTCTGTTTTAGACTTTACCAACCTTGACAAAACGATCAAAGTCAAGGTCAAAGAGCCGCCTAATCATTACATATTAGGCTGGGCGCAAACGTTAGGTTTCCGAATGTGGTTTTCAGACTCGGAATTCCGAATGACGTCAACCGAACGCAACGCTCCCATAGGTACATTTTGTTTGAACTACCGCACACGGACGGAACGGTAACCGAATCGGAAAATTCCCGTACGTGGGCTATCCATATGATCAAGCAATGTGTTGGTAAGGTACATGGTAGGTAGGTACTCACTCGTCTTGGTGTAACTAAACAAGAAAATGTGGGATATCATTTCTTTTTGTAAGGGATTAAGGTATTAACAAAGTATTCTTTGTAGGTAACCATTATTTTTAATGAATACCAATTTTTATGTTTCAAGTTTGAAAATAAACGAGTTCCACACACACACACATACCTAGACTCACATTATTATTACCTCCCCCTTTAACTCTTGGGGGGCAAAATTTAAATTTTCATTAATTTTTGTGATGTCCTTGTGCTAATCCTACCTTTCTTGACAAAGGGGTTTGGGTTGTATGGAGGTTGGCATAATTTTTTTTTCAGCGGCCCCAATAATTATTGCTATGAAATAGCACTATCTATAAGATACGCGATTATATGAAAAAAATGGTTCTAAAGTCCGTCAGAGTCAAGTTATTTGCTACTGAAGTTTTCCTATGTACCTACCTTGGGTAATTTCCTTAGTAGAATGTATGGACGGTTGGCTTGATTGATTATTTTTAGCGGCCAATAAAATAGTTATTGGTAATATAGTACTATGTATATGATACGTAACTGCATAAAAAGTTCTGTCTAAAGTCCGTCAGAGCCAAGTTACGTGATGTCAAAGTTCGTTGATTGTATGGCAGGTTGGCCTGATTTTGAGTAGTTTTTTTTTTTCAACGGCCACGATAATAATTATTGCTATGAAATAGCACTATGTATAAGATACGCGATTATATAAAAAAAATGTTTCTAAAGTCCGTCAGTGTCAAGTTATTTGATGTTGAAGTTTTCTTATATTTTTCCTTGGGGAGTTTCCTTAGTAGAATGTATGGCAGGTTGGGTTAATTGATTATTTTTAGATTAGCGGCCACTAAAATAGTTATAATTGTGAAATAGTAAGTACTGCCATATAAGTATATGTAAGTATATACATATGATATACGTAAACTAAAGAAATATTCTCTCAACGTATGCCAAAGGGCGATGGAGCGCAGTATGCTGGGTATAAAGCTCACATATTGTTTGTACTCGAGTCATGGATGTTTAGTATTTATATATGTATGTATTTCTCTATATAAATATGTATATCGTTGTCTAGCACCCATAGGACACGATTTGCTTAGTTCGGGGCTAGGTCAATTTGTGTGAAATGTTCCAAGATATTTTATTTACATACCGCGTCATCTTGCGCTCCTAGACCGAAGTCGCCGATGTAGCCATAGCCGAATGTCCCAAAAGACAGAAAAGTGTGAAAAAATGAGAGGGAAGCCTTGCCCAACAGTGGGACGCGCTTATTTTTGTCTCTTTAGGTATAACAACGTTTTATAGAACTTTTCTTGAATGAAGTAGTTTATATGTTTCGCTGTTTTTGTTAATTTCTCAATATTACTGAATTAAAATAGAAGTTATCATTCTATGGTTGAATGACGTGTGTCGTTTTATATTTGTTGGTTAGGCATTCAAATTATAAGATAAAATTAAAATGCATGGAAAATGCGATGGAAAGTTTTCAAAAGATAATACTTCCATAGTCCTAAAGATTTCGTGTTCCTATGATAATTGTTGCAATCCATACTTAATGTTTTATTCAACCATAGAGCAATAATTCATATTTTCAGTATTCAGTAATATTCAGAAATTAATGAAAACAACGAAATATTTGACAGCTATTTGCGACGTTGCTAACTTTCGGAGTAAACCCTCTTAAGTGGCAGTGGGTGGCCGGTAATATTCAGATTTGAAAATTGAATGAAAATGAGTTCTTTTTTCAAATTCCGCGATGAGATTTTCAGAAGGCCACGAACATTGCGAACAATTTCCTAGGTAAAATAATTCAAGTTTTTTTTTAATATCTTGATTCTGACGGACTTTAGAGGAAAACTTTCGTAGTAAAATAGTTTTGTAGTTTGGGTTTTCGTATTCTCCACTTTCAAGGTTGACTGGAAGAGATCGCTGCTTAGCGATAAGTCCGCCTGTTGTTTACCTATTAGCTGCGTATTCCTTTTGTGTTTTCTGTGTTTTGTATATATGGTGTTCAATAAAGAGTATTGTTGTTGTTGTTGTTGTTGTTGTTTTGATGTGCTCTATCTACTATAGAAATTTCATCAATGGCCGCAGACTTCACAAATGCTGCCAATTTTATCCAAACCCACCCAAACCCCTTTCAGCCATCTGAAAGGTAGTCTCTTGACATGATCATTTCTAACATTATCAAATAATATGCGTATTCTTTCTGTATTTCCTGTGTTTTATTTATGGTATTCTATTTTATTTATGGATTTGACTTATCTATAATTCGTTTACTTACATTTGGTTTTGTACCTACTGTATTTTTTTGTAATCTGTTAGATAGAGTACATAATTATTTTTGAGGATTTTTTTGTAAGCGTTTTGGCGCAACATATTACTTACCTAACGCACGATATATAAATTATACCATCATCGATTATGTTTACAAATAATTCTCTTTGACTTGTATGGTTACATGTGATGTCATATGCTCATATCTCATATGCTCTTAATTGTTTCTGTAATACTCCATGAAAATATGTGACATAAATTGTGGGATGACATATTTCTCAATTAATGAATATTTAAATGATGAAACTATTTGAATAAGTAACTACATACCTACCTTGTCAGGAATAGACCATAAGTATACTGGTCGTTCGGTCGGTATTGAGGGGTCTGACTTCCTGTAATTTCCGGCATAGTTTGATGTAACTAGTCTAATACTTCACTTGTTGGTCACCAAACATAGAAAGCCGACCTACTGCCAGTGGTCTAATCTCATTGATGATATTCCTGGATGGCCAGTATGTAAATAATACTTTAAGGTCACAGTTCGCAGAGAAGCTGGGCTACGATGCGTCCCTCAATTGATACCAAAATCATACACATGCTATAAAATTTTGAGGAGTTCCCTCATTTTCTCATACATCCTATGATCAGAACTGAACCAAATTAAATGGAACTAATTCGGCGATAATTATCTTAGGTATCACCTTTCAATTAACGCATTCGCTGCCACTTTTATTTTTCGAACTTTCGCCAGGTGCCACATCTGTCATTAAGGGAACATTGCAACGCACATGTGCGTTCAAGGCACTGCGGGAAAGTCAGCAAAACGCATATATGCGTCGGTGGCAGTGAATGCGTTAATAAAGAATCATCGAAATCGGTTCACAAGTAACGGAGTAATCGAGGAACATAAAGATGAATTGAGAATCTCCTCTTTTTTTGAATCAGAATCAGAATTCTGATTCTGATGATTCTTTTTTTGAAGTCGGTTAGCAGTGAAATTTTGTTTCATTCAAAGAAATAATTAATTTCAATTCAAATCAAAATAATTTATTACATAAGCAGATATTAAGCACACGCGAATAATACAGTTTATTAAGTCTACTACTATATTTAGACATTTCACAATTAGAATATTATTTCTAAATAATAATAATAAATATTTTGGGACATACTGACCTAGCCCCAAACTAAGCAACGCTTGTATTATGAGTGCTATAAATACTTATAAATGCATAGGTACATATACTAAACATCCATGACTCAAGTACAAACATTCATGCTAATCACACAAAGTGCCCCTAGCGGGATTCGAACCCGCGACCATCGGAACAGAAGGCAGGGTCACTACCAAGTGGACCAGACCAATCCGGTCGTCGTTATAAATCATAAGTAGTTACTTCTTTATTAGTGCACCAAACATATTGAAGCCATTAAATGTGCGAAGGCGACGCTTGGCCAAGCGTTGTGGCCAACGTTGGGCCAGCCCAACGAGGGCTTACAGCTTGTAGGCCTGGCGCATCATGAGGTCGAAGTAGGAATCCTCGTCTATGGAGACGCTGATGGCGCTGTAGTAGTTCATGAACTCCTCACGGGTTACCTGGATATACAAGTACATGCTTGAAAATAACTCTGAAATGATTTTAAAACTGTAGTCGGCGAGATATACCTACTACAACAGCCTATTTACGCCCCACTGCTGGGCCACAGGCCTCCCCTCATAACGAGAGGGTTTGGGCTATAGTCGCCAGGCGGGCCCGGTGCGGATTGGGGACCTCACACACATCCTTCAATTACTTCGCAGATGCGTGTAGGTTTCCTCACGATGTTCACGATGTTGTAACAAGATATACCTGATAACCCACATTTAACGACTATGAACTAAACACCTAAAGAACCTAAAAATTTATTATTCATCTACAGATATACGAAACATGTAAAGACGTTTACATAACAGGTTAAGTTCACATACTTTTCGTTTTAAAACTAGAGTAGTGACATCCATATGTTGGGCTTACGCACCTTTCCATCGACGATGCCGTCAGTTTCAAAGTTAGCCAGGAACTTGTTCATAATTACTTCGACAGTCTCCTCGCCGCTCTTGTATCTGGAAACGAACAAAATAATTCACAATTAAGGCTGGGCGCAAACGTTGGGTTTCCCACCGAATGAAATTTTCAGATTAGGGATTCCGAATGACGTCACCCGAACGCAGCCCTCCCATACCTTTTGGACAGAACGGAAACTGAATCTGAAAATATTCGTCCGGCTGCGGTGGCTAAACAAAATGTATGGGGGCGCTGCATTTGGGTGACGTCATTCGGAATTCCGAGTCTGAAAACCGAATTCGGAAGCCACGTTTGTGCCAAGCCTTAATGCAGTTTTTTTACAGTCAACAAAGAATTTCATGCGGCCAGTCATAGACCAGTTCTTTTATTAGTAAATTCATTGCTCCTTCCTTGTTTAGGACTGTTATGTTGGCACAACCATATTTGCCCTATTTTATAGAAATTTGACGTTTCGGTTGTATGATCATCAGGTTGATTCTGTCTGGCATCTGGGCATCTCGGACAAAAAAGTTCCCGCTACCCGCTAAAGCTATTATTTTCAATATCAAGTAACTAATTGTGCCCCGCGACTTCGTTTGCGTGGAATATAAAATATCCGATTACTTTTCTCTCCGATATCCGATTTGAACGAAACATTATTATATGTAGCTCCGAATGATGCTCTATCTACCTTTAAAAACTGCATTCAACTCGGTTCAGTAGTTTCGGAGATTAACTCTAACATACAGACGGATAGACAGACAGACAGAAAGAAAGAGACGGAAAAAATACCCTTTTTAGGGTTCCGAAGTCCACAAGGAACCCTTATAGTTTCGCCATGTCCGTCCGTCCGTCTGTCCGCATTATTGCTCGCAGATGCTTAGTTCTAGAAAGCTTTAATTTGGCATGAATATGCATATTAGTTCCGCTGACAAAGTGGTACAATAAAATGTTGAAATATATTTTTTTATATGGTACCTCCCCTACTCGTAAAGTGGGGATGTTTTTTTTTTCTTGCGTACCCCATGGTGCAGCATATCGTTGAATAGGTCTTGAAAAAATATTGTGGGTTTGTTAAAACCATTCACAGCTAAGTAGGCTGTACAAACTTACGAGTAATAGTCGACCAACTTGTGATGATGATTTTTCTCGAGCGGCAGGGGCGTCGGGTGGGCACGTCATTTATACCACAGGCTAGCTAAGGTGCTAGATAAGTCTTAGAAAGGTACCTTAAAATACTGCGGGCATCGTCAACTTCGGAACCCTATACTTTGCGCGTGACCCGACACGCACTTGGCCGGTTTTTTTATAGTAAGAAAGAAGATAGATAGAGAAGATAGAAGGTTTGTAATAGAGAAAAGTAAACTAAGGCCCCACGCGGGTTCCATCTGAATTGGGGAGTGTTCAACATATCTATGAATTTCTTTGCGAGATTGCGAGTTTGGGATCTGCGACTCCCTGCATAAGAGGTAGGTAGGTTTTACTTCAAACCGCTAGTAGGCTAATAGGCTTATAACCCAAATAACGCTTGCCATGGTAATAAACACTTGCTTTACTATGATTTTAATGCTATTGTTGTTATTTTAACGATGATGATGATGATGACGACATATGTACCTTGGGTTGTCGCTGACGGAGTACACGGCCTTCAAATCGTCGATGGCAATGACTCCATCGCCCGACTTGTCCAGTTTTTTGAACGCTTGCTCCACTATGGCGCGGCGACGATCGGACATGGGCGGCTGTGGAATTATACTCGTCGTGGACTTCTTGTACGTGTAGACATATACAGGTCCAGCCAGGATATAGGCCCCGTCTTGTCCCATCCCGTTCCCGTGGGAATTTCGGGAAACCCTCCCAGTGCTCCCCAACCCTACACTCCAAATTTCAGCTTTCTACGACCGGCAGTTCTGGCGGTGCGCTATCGTCACTCGTCAGTCAGTAGGTAACGTAAGAGTTAAATTAAAAATATTGATGAAAATAAACCCCCCCCCCCCCACTTATGTACGTACTTAATAAACACACTTAACTCATTTAATCCATTCGTGCCAGCTTTCTCGAATCGATTTGTGTACATATATGGATGGACGGGCCCAAAATTGATATTTTTTTTACTCAAAAATAAAACAATAGATATAAAATCGCGTGTACTTCTAAATTTTTTTGGTATGTGTATAGACCAGTTAGGAGAATTCGAAGTAAAATGGAATAAATTTATCCGCTCCAAGCACACGACATATAAATAATAAAAGAAAAGCAATAAATGCGTGTGGATGGTCACGAAAACAATTAATAGATTTTATGATCGGACTTACGCGAATCTGTTTGATGAAT
Source organism: Aethes cnicana (assembly GCA_963971205.1). Lineage (NCBI taxonomy): Eukaryota > Metazoa > Arthropoda > Insecta > Lepidoptera > Tortricidae > Aethes > Aethes cnicana. Next base: position 11,964,766 of record OZ020276.1, read on the forward strand.
TCGGCCACGCTGATGTAGCCACTGTTGTCCGTGTCGAACCGAGTGAACAGCGCATCAACGTCCTGAAAAAAAGCATGTAATCCGCGATTCAAACTTGAGCTTGGTAGAGCCGTGTCCTGGATGAGTATCAGCACCGGTATTAACTATCGCAAAGCTTCGCTGAAGAAGACTTAAACTTGCTCAGAAGGCAATGGATGGGGCTATGATCGGGGTTTCTCTGCGTGATATAATCAGGGATGAGGATATCCGCAGTTGAACTAGGGTCACCGATTCAGCCCGAAGAGTTGCGAACCTTAACTGGCGTGGGCGGCTGGGCGGGGCACATTGCTCGCAGGACTGATGGCCGTTGGGGCCAGAGAGTTCTGGAGTGGCGTCCGCGAACCGGGTGGCGAGATGTCGGTATGCCTCCAACACGATTGACCGTCTATCTGGTGAAGATCGTGGGAACGGGGTGGACGCGTGTGGCACAAGACTGGTCTGAGTGGCGCGCCTTGGGGGAGGCCTATGTCTAGCAGTGGACGTCTTTCGGCTGGTAGTGATGATGATGATGATGATGATGAAAGCCTCGCTGTGTTCAGACTGTAGAGACCGGGTTCAAGTTCCCCCTTCGTGTTCCTCTGGTGTTTCAAGTGTCTATATTTATAAGCAGTAGAGAGAGAGATAGACCACTTTCCAACTGGTGGGCGCTCTGACGTAATTTGCGGGTTTTAGGGCATTAAAAAAAAACAATATGTCATATTTTAGTTTTCCATAGAGCTAACCTCGTCGCTAATTTCAAGTCCAGTCTCCTTGATTCTCGTGCAGAATTCTCGCTTATTGAGTTGTTTTCTGCCATCCTCGTATATTCTTCGGAAAATCCTGTGGAGGAAGGAAGGAGGAATTGAATCACGAGTTAGCTGTCAATATAGTTAAAATGAAAAAATCCTTTTTTAATACAGTTGCTCAAAAAGTGCTACTTTACGTAGCTGTTTAGCGTGCGCAAAGTTGGTTTTTGCGAACTAGCGCTTTTCTCTTTTCCCAATGACTCAATCTTCACAGACATGTGAGATTAATAATTCAGTCAGCCAAACACTTAACTTACCAGAAAAACTTTCAATATCACACTCAATAATTGTACAAATTGTGCCATTAACTATTATGTAAATAAAAAAATAAAGATAGAAGATTTTTTTAATTTTTTGTAGAACTTTATTATTTTTCAGTTCTATTGCAATTACAAAATTAATAATATAAACGTTTCTAATTCCTTACTCGTTGTTTTTCTTATTTTTTAGCAACTGTATTAAAAAAACGTCGTTCGATACACGTGCGTAAGTGTCATTCTTCACTCGTCCCGAGTCTTGCCACTCGCCTGCGGCTCGTGGCAAGATATCTCGTTACTCGTGAAGTAATGACACACTTTCCGCACTAGTATCGAAATGTACTATTTTTTCCTAATCCCGTGGAACTTTTGGAAAATCCTCTTTTAGTGCTCCCCTAAACTTCCAAATGAAACTACTTTTTTCATCCCTCGAGCGGTTCGGTCGGTGCCGCCGGCGAGCATTGTACTGTGATGACAGGTCCCCTACCTGCCCAGCCCCATGATGCCCGAGGCCCCCCGCGACAGGCACAGCAGCCGCAGCTTGTCGAGCGGGTCGGTGGTTTCCGTGAGCGCGCGAGCACTCTTCTGCATCAGCTCCTCGTCCACGCGGCAGGACGTCGACTGCGGCCGGTGCCATGCTACTGCATATGGAAATTATAAAATTAACCTACATCATTATCATGTAAACCAAAAGACAACAAAATTCATTCAGTAGTTTTTATTTTACGAACGAATTAATGTCATCCACAACACAACCACCATCACACCACAACAGCCTATTTACGTTCCTCTGCTGGGCAGGCCGCCTCTCCTCACGAGATAACTATCTCTACTTGGCTACATCATGGGCTATGGTGCCCACGCGAGCCTAGTGCGGATCGGGGACTTAGGTTCAGTGGTAATTCAAATTGAATTCGCACATGAGTAATGTCAGAGGTGCGAGCTGTATTCGAACCTCTGCCTGCATGACAAGACGTAGGTATCGATCCACTAGACCATCACGGCTTCATCAATGGCTATGGGTTGTATTGTATCATAAGCAAAACATTAAAATTAAGTCCATTTAATTTTAGGTCAAATCAGTCGCTCTCCATTGTTAATGTTCATCCAATCCCACTCATATAGGATAAAGAATGAGAAAATCGAACGTTGGTCGTTAAAGCTGTCTCGCTGTAACATTGTTTTACTTAAACCTTACTTTACCTTTATTAGTAGGTATTACTTACCGCCCAAGGAAAAAAGTTGCCGATGCGTTGACAAAACTGTGCATACGGATCTTGAAACTTGATAATCTTTGCCATCAAGGAATATAAGCCACTGGGCCCGGTCAGAAAATCCCAGTTATTCAAGATTTTACCCTTCGTCCATTCGAGCGTTCCCGCGGGAGCTATGCATTTTTCCGGTATGTAAATTAGGTTGATCCGTTGACTTAATAGGACCATTGCCGTCCAATCCGAATCACAAAAGGGGATGCAAAGCCTTTCCATTGTTGAGACATAGCGTCAACAACCGTTACAGACTGCCTAAAGATCTAATATTCTACATTTCCGGATATCGAATGTACCATTGTTCCCTTCGCCATTAGATATATGGAAACAAGGTGCATGTTCAGATATTTATAATCCTCCTTGTCCGTTCACATATATCTGATGGCGACTGTAAATCCTCTCTGATAGGTATAGGTACATCCTTTGTCTCAAAAAATACAGTATCTGACACTCGGAATTGCTGGTATCCGAACTACGCCATACAACCCACAAGGCCACGCCCAAGTGGGTATGTCCAATGGTACCTGGTGTACGCTTTGGAGCAGGACCAAACAAGCATGGATATAATACATTTTGAGAAAGTTTAACCATTAGCTCTGCAATCAATACCTACGCTACGAGCACTGCGTTCGGGTGACGTCATTCGGAATTCCGAATCTGAAAACCGCATTCGGAAACCTAACGTTTGCGCCCAGCCTAAATTTAACGCAGACGCAGTGGGCGGCAGCAAGTGGGTGGACCATATGGTTTTCCTAATTGAAGGGCAGTCACGGCACTTACCAAGAAGTTTTTCCGAAGTCTTAAACTAAATACATAATTATAATTTGTATATTCAAAATTAAAGCTTCAAATTTATGTTGGCAAAAAAAAATGCATGTTTCAATGCTACCTATTTCTTGTCTCGTTTTTCAAGTAATTACGTAGGTCTTTATAAGAAAAGAATAAGAAAAAAAGAAAGAAGAAGAAATAAAGAAAAGAAGAGAAAGAACCGAAACGACTGGCCTCATTTTCGTTAGCGCCCATAGACATATATAATACGTATAAAAATCATTGTTAGCGTCAAATTGTTACCGCAACAGTAATAATATGATTGCAACTTCAGGCGGTTAAAAAAACCTAAAAACTTGAACGAAATCAATACCGAGCCGAGCCGAACCCAAGTGGGTCCGTAAGTACTTATGTAATTTAAAAATTCCAAATTTTTAGTAAGGTCGGTACGTCCATGAGTACCTACGCAATTTTTTGACTTTACGCCCTTTTATTAGAATGAGGAGTTTTTTAATTTTAATTTTAAGTATGACGACTTACGAAAAAAGAACAAATACGTGTCCTTTAAAATTTTACCAACTTTTTAACTAGTTAATAAAATATACATGAAAAAAAAATTGTCATTAACCTTTTCAACGTCATGTCACTGGCGTGGAAAAGGTTAAAAAAAACTATTAAAAGCTTCTCATATATTATTAATCTTTCATATCATACAACATAATATCTAATCTTACAAATTACTCAACCACCAAAACGATAATATATTTATTTATTTATTCAATACATTTATATTATTATTTCCTCGAATGCACAGATGTTCTTCGTGCTACACACACCACAGAGCATACTTTATCTGCAACCTGTAAACGCGTTTTAACTTTTGACATTGCTATCGTGTTGCTATCATGAATAACAATGTGAATCATCAGTCTAAAAATACATACAAGCATTACATACTCGACTCTACAACCATAGGTTTAACGTATTTTTTCCATTGTACAAATATTACATAATATTTGTATCCAAGTAACACGTTTCACAAATCACAATCAACTTTTGCCGAATCGGAAATTACACCGCACATCTAAAAAATTCGTACTTACATCAAACATGTCGAAAGTGTTCGGCCTACCTACCTACTTGACAAGATGACAAGCAGGCTCGATCAATAAAATAATGTAAGTATAAACTACTATTAAAGAATGACACAAAAATATCGCGACCGATGTTTTCAAAAGTTTTTTGTGTTTTAAAAGAAATTTGAATCATTCACTAAATGTTTACAAAACGTAATGATTATGACGTCACCGTCACAGTACATAGGTAATTATTATGTAAGGTAAGCTGCGCATAAGCTGCGTCAAAAGCAGCTTTCAAATGGAATTGTCATACCAATAGTGATATAGTGTAAGTAATGTGACGTCATTATAGTTTTTAAGCAACAAGTTATTTAATAGCTTCGAACATTGCATGGATTACATATTTAAATTTATTGGGCTGTTATCTATTTATATGTAAGTTTATGTATGTTTATATATTAAAGTACCTATTTAAGTATGTTTATAATTTTTGTGTTTGTTTCTTCTGCACATCTTAGTACAGAGCACCGCCTACCAACCTAGTTTGTTTTTCTTCATCTCCACTCTATTGTATTGTATTGTACCTATTGCATTTTTTTTTAATAAGTTTTTTTTTTATTGATTGACCTTATGAAGTACAGAATTGTATAAAAATGGTTAAGTGCTATTATAATCAACTTACTGTTTGAATCAGTTCTGAGTTTACCCTCATATGATGAATACATGGTCATCACTTTTATATTTTATATCTCAAAATTTTATTTTGTTGAGAACCTTTTTTTACTCGCGCGTCTTGCAACCGTAAAAGCTTTTGGCCAACTGACTGACTAACGCAATACCTAGCTCTCAGTCATGGAAGTACTAACTAATAAGTAGAAATACCACTGTGACCAAATTTTGCGCGAGGTGCGCAGGGGTGAAGGGAGTAAAAGGCTTGTATATCTCTTTATCTAGCCTGATAACGAAAGATAAAGACGGATAGAAGTTTCGGGTAAAAATTCGGTCACGTTTTTGAATTATAAACGAAAACGACTTTCAGACCCAATAATTAGAGCTCAATTTCTATTGTTTTGAAATTGAGACTACTCGCTCCATATGTATTAGGCTCTTAGTAGTCTGTGGGCTGAAGCGTCTGAACTCACTGTCCTCACTGACCGTGACCTTGACAAGACGAAACGGTGAAACCAGACATAGGGTTGCCATCTGTTTGTATTTAGCAGGACATGTTTGGCTTTTTCGAGTTGTGTCCGGCCAAATATTCATATGTCCGGCCTGTCCGGCTTTTGTTTGCCTTTTTGTTAGCGCCTCAAGCGAAGCAATCATCTTCATCATCACTACTGTCAGTCATGTCAGTACTGATCGAAGAAGAAGCTGAAATTTGGCATGTGGTTTTCTTGAGGAGTGCTTAAGGGAATTAGGAGAGGATTTCCCAAAATTCCCACGGGAGCGGGAAAAATGAGGTTTAGCATTTAAAAAGGTATGTTCGACTTTATAAATTTGTGTTTGGCTTTTAGTTGTGGTGGTGTCAGGCTTTTAGGGTAAAATGTCCGGCTTTTTTCTGGGCAGAGTCCGTTCTTTTTATTAATTTTAGGAGATGGCAACCCTGACACCCCATACAGGATTATCTAGACGGCTAGACGGGCTGTATGTGTGTTACGTCAATGTGTGTGCGCGTGAAGTAATGTATGTTGTTCGGGTGTCAAGGTGGATGGAAAAATTACCCCATTGGATCACATATTTGATTATGGTCACTTTAGCTATCACCCGCGACTTCACGTGGTCGTAAATACTGCCCAAGAGCAAGTTGGACTGAAGGTTCCGCGTAGCGACCGAAATTATTCCATCCCAAATGTCAAAAGAAGCGTCCATTTGGTTCGAAAAACAATTTTTGTTTGAAATTTTGTTCAGTATATTGTGTAATTCCATTTTTTTACATATTTTCACTAATACATATGTAGTTCAAAAATAAGAGTGGGGGGAGGGGACATTTGCAATAGAATTAACATACTTATTTAGGAACCTTTATATATTTTTTCAAGACCCAAACCCATCCAATGATACCCTATACGGCTATGTTCTCTAGGCAGTCGATAGCGCCGCGCATGCGTTTTTCAAGGTTAAACTCATGCGTAGTAACTCAGGGGCCTCATTCGAGTTCATTAATAGGGACATGGGATTTCCTGATATGTACTTACTTAACCATACCAAAAAATGTTTTACAGTGAAATTTACAGAAATTTCGCTTTTGCATATTTTTACCCGAATGTCAAGGAGGGTTATTGTATTTTACTTCCATAAATTTAATATGAGCGCAAGAACTGCAGATGATTAGTTTCTGCAGCCGGAAGCCGGAGCCAATTCAAAACTTATATTTTATGGACTATTCGACCAATTTTTATCTGACCATTGAAAAGTCAGCCTTAAAATTATGAAATGGAATGTAGAGTTTACTCGCTCCTACTCTGATCTTCTCCATATTTGTTTTGTTTCGTAATTTTTCCACTCAAGAGGTGTCCATTACTGGACCTAGTCAACCTCCCCCAAGGCTCACCACGCAGACCGTCCCTCCACACATCCGTCGGATTTCCGCAACGATCGTCACTAAAGCCCGGTTCCTTATCGTTATGCCTACTGCCTACGGGCGGTTAAAATTTGACATTTGTTCCATAAATAATCAAATTTTAACTTTCGGTAGTCAAAACGAGGCCTTTAGTGCATATATGAACTGGGCCGCGCTCTGTCTTGTAGGAGGCCTATATCGATAGTTCATCTTCCATACGTGGCCGCCAACCGAAGACCTTCTGGCCCCGTCGACCATCAGTCCCGCCCACTGCCACTTAAGACTGGCTATGCTTCGGGCTAAGTCGGTGACCGGAAACATCCTCATTAGATTCTATCTCACAAAGAAACCCCGAGCATAGCTCGCTCCATTGCCCGTTAGTGCCGAATCCGCTGGAAGCGTGAGGCACAAGACCGATCTGTGTGTGGTGAACCTTGGCGGAGGCGTCGTTGGCGTGGAAATGGTTAAAAAGGTTCCGCGGTTTAGCCGTAATAGCGTAACAGACAGAGTTATCATTCAAAGCGAGGCCAAGACGAGTGTCTTTGTATTGCTTGTACTGTAAAAGAATTCTGAGATCTTATGGAGAGCCAAGCTGTGTCATTCAAAAAGTCAAAACGTGGGGCCTGGGGTAAAAACTCATATGGGCTTATCAACAGAAAGTGTGCCTATAAATAATTGAAAAACCGGCCAAGTGCGTGTCGGGCCACGCGCAAATTATAGGGTTCCGAAGTTGACGATGCCCACAGTACCTTTCTAAGACTTACTAGCATCTAGCTAGCCTGTGGTTGACGTGCCCGCCCGACGCACCTGCCGCTCGAGAAAAATCATTGGTTTTTTAATCATTTCATAAGTTGGTCGACTATGACTCGTAAGTTTGTACAGCCTACTTAGCTGTGATAGTTTTCCTTTCAACTACGTTATATATGCCATAACCGTGATTTTTTTCAGCCATCCAAATACCACCATTTAGCTGGCAGGGGGGGGGGGGGGGGACACGTGACTCTAACAAAAAATAGCACTTTAAAGCTTAATATTTCACAAACGCATCACTTAATCAAAAAATGGTTTTAACAAACCCAAAATATTTTTTTAAGACCTATTCAACGATATGCCGCACCATGGGGTACGCAAGAAGAAAAAAATACATCCTCACTTTACGAGTAGGGGAGGTACCCTATAAAAAAATATATTTCAAAATTTTATTGTACCACTTTGTCAGCGTAACTAATATGTATAATCATGCCAAATTACAGCTTTCTAGAACTAAGCATCTCCGAGCAATAGTGCGGACAGACGGACGGACGGACGGACGGACGGACATGGCGAAACTATAAGGGTTCCTAGTGGACTTCGGAACCCTAAAAACGAAATGTGGGGGCAAAATTTACAGATTTCTTAATTTTTATGTTGTCAGTGTTCTAGTAGTCCTAGCTTAAATACCAAATTTCAGCTTCCTGTCTTCAAGAAGAACCCAAACAGTTCATCCTATCATCAGTCAGTCAGTCAGTCAGTGTGTAACGTGTGACAAAATTTTAGATATTACTTAATACAATGTAAAGTCTAATAGCTGTTCATTTGAAACTATAGGCATGTTTTATAAGTTACTCTCTTGTCATCATATCCTAAAAATTTGGACTTTCAGCAGTATCCAGCCAGACCGAACATATAAGGGTCCGAAAATACGATGAAACCCTTCGAGAAAATGTAGATAGTGCCGTGCGCTTCCGTTGGCTTGTCTTGGCACTGCTGGGCCCCCAGATTTTCGCATTAATAATTTACTATGGATCATCTTTTATTTTCCTCCGTGATATTTTTCTCGATGGGACTTACTTCCTTCCCCAATCCCCAGGTGGACTTGTCAGGCTACCGCCGAGGAATAAAAAAATACTACATTAATTATAAGGAAAATATTTTAATAAAAAAAAACAACGGAAATATTGTTTCATACAACGTCAATTTGAGAAATAAATAAAAATTTTACAATTAGAATATTGTTTTAAAATAAATCACAGTGACCATGGTGCAACGTTGAATGCCTTGAAATGTGCGAGGTGTATTGGTCGAACGTTGGAGCCAACGTTGGGGCAGCCGGATGGGGGCTTACAGCTTGTAGGCCTGGCGCATCATGAGGTCAAAGAAGCAGTCATTGTCTATAGACACGCTGATTCCGCTGTAGTAGTTCATGAACTCTTCGAGGGTAACCTGGAGGAAAAAAACGAGGTTAAAAAAATAAAAATACAAGCACCGCCGTCATAATACGACGCTAATGCTTCATACTCGATATCAAGTATAATTCTGCTTATGCTTTTCAGGAATATTTGACAAAAACTATATTTCAGAAAATTTGTTTTGTAGCATTATAACCCTTTCAACAGAACGCCAAGGACACCTAAAGTTATCATGCACTGCCGTGCCTACCACGCCAACGACACCTATAAAGAAGCTAAGGTGTAAGCAAAGAGTGTAAATACATCGTACTTAATGCTAAGATCCATATTCACTTTAGACGTCAGCCTACATTGGCGTGTGAGTGACGGCTTTTATATTTGACTTTGGCAATGGCGTTGAAAAGGTTAAAGAAACTGAGCTGAGAATAATTTCGACTTTTACAAAATTTCTAATATCTCGAAAACTGAAGCACATTGCTCTTGAGTGTTAATTAGCAGTTTTATCAAATGTCCAAAGATTATCGTTGGGTTTTGGAATATGCTGTATAAATACGCACCTTTCCATCGACGGTGCCCTCCGTCTCGAAGTTAGCCAGGAACTTGTTCATAATGACGTCGGCAGTCTCCTCGCCGCTCTTATATCTGGAAACGAACATAAATTCAGTATAAAAAATCTACTAAGGTACATACAAGGCATTAGGTAAGTCGTTGGTGGACTATCTATCACATTATACTTAGGGTCGTTTCCTCCATTTCAATTCAAATCAAACTCATTTTCGTTTTAAAAATCTATAGCGGAAAATAATCAACATAGGTACTTATCGTTATCGCAACCAAAACCTAGGATAACAAGGATAAAACTAACCCTACTTAAATGCTTCCTGCCGGAAATGAAACTACCGTAACCGCACCGCTATTTTTAACCTTTTGCGACGCTTTCATATTTTAATGAAGTGATCAGCCGGGCGCCAAGCGTGTTAATAAATAACGTAAAATGTGAGTCATTAAAAATGTAACTAAAACGATTGATTATATGTACATTTTATTAATGATCAAAGTAGCTACACCTTATGTCTAAACATCTTTAGGTGCCGTTGGTGTGGAGGCACGGCAGTAGCAGTGCGTGGCAACTTAGGTGTTCTTAGCGTTCAAAGGGTTAATATTAATAACTATTATTTTACCTGCAAAGTAGGCACTTAGTAAGACTGACACGCTCGTTGGTTTGTTCCACTGCGTTAGTAAACACGGAACACAAAGGAACAGTTCTTTAATATTAACTTAGTACTACGAGATAGGTGCGAATTATGGCCGAAGTGCCACACTTCATCAGAGAACTACAGAAGGAATTCATTATGCAACCCATTTGTAAAATGTATTCTAAAACATTAAATTTTCGGATTCGGATTTTGAATTAATCGTAGAACGGATATTTTGGCGAATGGAGTGGAGACGTTGTTTTCAAAATTGAGTAAGTAAAACCAGTAGGTACCTACTGAAAGACTTGGTCGGGGGGTCCAGGCTAGGCGCCAAGCATGATCCATGTGAATGGGGAGTGTATGACTACATCTATGAATTTCTTCATGAGAGTTGCATTGCATTGCATACGACAGTCGTGGTGGAGTTGATGAAGCTAATATGATGATTAAGTTTGATGATAATGGTGGTGGTGGTGGTGGTGGTGGTGAAGATGATAAGGATGACGATGAGGATGATGACGATGATGATGATGATGATGAAGACATACCTCGGGTTGGCGTTGACGGAGTACACGCCCCTTAAGTCGTCGATGGCGATGACTCCATCGCCAGACTTGTCCAGCTTTTTAAATGCTTGCTCGACTATGGCGCGACGACTTTCGGACATGGGCGGCTGTGGAATTATTGACTCGTCTTGAACTTGTACTGTGTACTTACATAATACGTACACCGTGTTATTGATATAAGTATGCGTCTCTTTAGGGAACAGTATGCAGGTCTAATAATAATATACATTTTGCAAATATATAATTGTACTTCAGAGTACGGAACCCTTCGTGCGCGAGTCCGACTCGCACTTGGCCAGTTTTATATATATGAGATTATTAAAAGATCTACCTATTCATTATCAAATTTTGATCGGACTTACGCGAATCTGTTTGATGAATTCGTCCACGCTGATGGAGCCACTGTTGTCCGTGTCGAACTGAGCGAACAGCGCATCTGCGTCCTGAAAATATTACATGTACAGGCCTCGGCACGGGGCTTGAGCGGCAAGCGAAAATAGAGGGGATTTCTGCGCATGTTTATATGGCTGAAGGACCAATAAGCGTGCGCGCACGACAAAGTACCCGCTGCGTCCCGCGCCCCTCTGCCAATGAGACTGATTTTGTCATTTAACGCGAATCCCTAGTGATGTTGGCGCAAGTGAAAGCGAGCGTTAACACTAGGGACGAGTGAAAATGATAATTTCGCACGTGTATCAAACGACATTTTTTAATTGCGAAAAAAGAATGAAGAAATAAACGAACAGGAGGAAGCTCAAAAAGCTTTACGCACTAGTTCGTAAAAAAACAACTTAGGCACGCTCACTATAGCTGTCAAAAGACAAAAAACGCTCGTTCGGAAATGACAAACTTTTGGCACGTTAAACAGGTATCGAAAGTTTACTTTTTGAGCAACTGTATTAAAAAATTAGATCAGTATTCCATAGAGCTAACCTCGTCGCCAATTTCAAGTCCAGTCTCTTTGATCCCCTTGAAGAATTCTTCCTTATTGAGTAGTTTGCTGCCATCGTCGTCCATTCTTCGGAAAATCCTGCAAATACACAGTTACCTACTTTTTAAATTCTAACTATTAATTCAGGAAGGACAAAAGGGTTTGTAAATCACACAGCTGGAAAAACATATTTCATCAATGATTGCGACTAATAAGCTAGATCGAAGGTAATACAAAATAACTGATTGACTTAGTTACCAAAGGGCATATAGTATAGTGCAATAATCGGATTATTAAAATTAATCTCAATTAACTTTTGCTTGTTTGCTAACAGCATAAATAAATCCAAATCTTGAACGTCACCTCAATTCGTCAGACTTTCTTACCACTTTTATCAGTGTAGTGTACCTGTCTTCTAGATCTGTCCAGCCTTCAGTATTGCTCTCCAGCCTAGAATGACTGATGGATGACGAGGATAGCCATACCTGTCCAGACACAGCAGCCGCAGCTTGTCGACCGGGTCTGTGGCGCCGGCATGCGCTGTACTGTGATGACATGTCACAAACCGTCGACCGGGTCTGTGGCGCCGGCATGCGCTGTACTGTGATGACATGTCACAAACCGTCGACCGGGTCTGTGGCGCCGGCATGCGCTGTACTGTGATGACATGTCACAAACCGTCGACGGGTCTGTGGCGCCGGCATGCGCTGTACTGTGATGACATGTCACAAACCGTCGACGGGGTCTGTGGCGCCGGCATGCGCTGTACTGTGATGACATGTCACAAACCTGCCCAGCCCTATGATGCCCGAGGCCCCCCGCGATAGGCACAGCAGGCGCAGCTTTTCCACCGGGTCGGTGGCGCCAGCTAATGCTCGAGCACTCTTCTGCATCAGCTCCTCCTCCACGCGCGACGACGCCGACTGCGGCCGGTGCCATGCTACTGCACAGACAAAGTATAAAACCATACTTCAGACGCTGACAAGAGCTAATGACCTTGAGCAATCGAGGCAGGCAACTGTCTCAGCGTACAATGTCTGTTTGCATTGGAGGGAGCGAGAAGCACGACCGCGGCATGTGGGCTATATAAGTACGTAAAAGATCAGAAAAATCAAGATTTACAAAAAAAAAACACATTGCATGAACAATATAAATTAGCGAATTTTTCGGTATGAGTATGACGGAATAGTGTATTTAATTATAGATTGCGTTAAAAAAATAAACTTACAGAACCGTTTAAATAGGATTAAGTAGAAGACGTAGCTATATATAGCTACACGATTTATTTTCATCGAACGGATTTTATTTCATGAAATCTTTTTTATGAAATGGCAAGTTAACATTATTTACATATATTTTACTCGCCTTACAAAATCAAATAGGTAGTTTTCGTTTAAGTAGGTACTGTTTAAATGAAGTCTATTTAGGTCTTGTCAGCGCCTTAACTTTGGAATTTACTGATTTAGGTAGGGTTGTCTATTGTGAAACTGTACTTGATTTTTTTGATAAAGCTCTCAGCTGATTTCATTTGGCATGTCTTGTTCTGAGCAATGGGCTAGCAAGCGTTGTTGATTCATTTTATTTCAATGTGTCCAATTTTCTGAAAAAGTAAATGATTGAATTGAATTTTTATTTGGCTGGTTGGTGGTGATATTTTTTGTAATGTTCCATGTACCTAGTTCTTGTCTTCAAGTAATTACGTAAGCTGTAGGTCTTTAGTAGTTGGGTGAATCAACTTTTTTATATCACTAGTAAGTAGCCATGGTTACGTACGGTACCCTTTGTCACTCTTGGAAACTGCAATTTTGTGGGTTTCAATCCACCGAATGTAGTTTCTTCTTTGCTATTTTAACCTAGGGGTAGGATAGGACCTATCCTAATGGTGCATTTTCTAAGCACCTTAGAAGTCTATGTTGTAACGGTTTGTTCCTGTCGTTTTGTCCCCTGGACAACGGAATACAGTATAACAACAAGAAATAATTGATTGACCCAGTTAACGATTTCATGTGCTCTAATTCCTAACGGCGTAGACTGATATACGTCGAAAAAATGCAACTGCCACTTCAGGCAATTTAAGACTGTGTACACATTTTAAGCACAAAATGCGTTTTCGTGAGAATTTCCGAAGGCGATATCGTGGTTTTAGGGTCGGATTTTTTGAAGTTAAATTGCTGTTTAGGAGAGTTAAAGTCTTCGTTGAGTGCACTGCAGAGCAAAAATTTTTTTTTGTTTAACAGTTATTTTATAAGAACTCTATGTTTCCATGGTATTTTACGAAAAACATCGTCAGAGCCATCTTTCAGGTATAAAACAAGCATTATATTGTACTATAACATTTTATTTAATGCGTTTATCTGAAAAAGTAAATGGTCTTAAAGTGCACCGCAGAGCAATATTTTCGAAAATGTTATATTTAATTTAAAAAAGACACTACTTTTAAATGTCTAAATCGGACCAATTCAGTTTTTTTTTTTAATATGTATTAAAAGGTTTTTATGAACGTTGTATACAAGTTATGAAGGAGCAGATATTGTTTAACAGGCAGATTTTTTTTTTTGCCCGTTAAATGATTTTAGTTACTTATTACGAGTTTTTTAAATGCATCATTATAACCGAGCGCGCAAACGTTTTACGATCAGTTTACGCCGGGCTATCCCAGAGTGAGGACGTATCGCTCGCTCGCGCCGTCCGCTCCGACACCGAGGTCAATGCTCGTTTCGCGTCGGCATTGCTTACTCGTAGCGCGACTGATACGAATTGATACTTTTGTAAGTATTTGTTAGTACCTATGTAAAATTACGGTATATTATATTAATTATTACATGACATTTAGTGATTAGACGATTTGATGTAACAATATTCAAATGTCTTCTATTAATTAAACTTTTCAGAAATGGGTAACAAACGCAAGCGGTACGGATGTAGCAACACATTCAAATCTTTGACTATCGCCAGAAAAGTAAAAAGGTAAGTCACAGTTTTTCGGTCATTAAATGAATTAAATGCCCATATTCGGCAAGAAACATGGATGCTGAACAAGCAATAGCAGAAAAGAAAATTAATTTTTGGAAAGTTATGGTTCCGTTAATACCAACCACGACTGGTACTATCAGATCCAAGGTCAACTGCATATCAGGTAAGAATTAAATTTGTGATGTTACTATATCATAGGTACCTATATACTCGTATTTACTAGGTAGATTTAAGTTTTTATGGTTTTACTTACAAACGTCATTATTTAACAAATGTCATTATTTTCAGCAAAAAAAACATATGTCTGTTTGCGGTCTGGACAGGGCAACAATTTCCATTTAAGAAGGCAAAAATTTCCCGAGACGACGCCTTTTGGGAATCGAAAATGAAAACCAAGCTCTTGGATTTTTATGAAGTGTCTTTTGCCCGAAATGATTGATTCCAGAAAGAGAATATAAGGGACACACGTTTTTGAAATAAACTACGTTCTTGTTTCCCTTTTTATTTATTAACAAGTTTTTACCTGGGACGTGACACATCTAATGCACTCGAACACACTCGAACACACGAACACACTCAATCACACAGAAACAGACAGACAGGCAGATAAGCAGTTATTTATTATCTATATATATAAAACAAGAAACTGACTGACTTACTGACTGACTGACTGACTGATCGATCAACGCAGAGCCGAAACTACTGGTCGTACAGAGCTGAAATTTGGCATGCAGGTTCGTTGGGAAACGTAGGGGAGCACTAAGAGAGGATATTTGGAAATTCCCCCCCTAGGGGGGTAAAATGGGGGTTGAAAGTTTGTATGAAACTTCTAAACCACTAAGCTTGAAAACGTGAAACTTGGCAGGGATGTTCCTTTTATAACATAAATGAACGTCAATAAAGGATTTTTGGAAATTCCCCCCTTAAGAGGGTAAAACGGGGGTTGAAAGTTTGTATGTAACTTCTAAACCGCTAGACCTATAAACATGAAATTCGGCAAAAAGGTTTCTTTTATGACATAAATGAGCTATAACAGATATTTTTTGGAAAATGCCCTTTTATATGGGTAAAAAGGGGATTAAAATTTTGTATGTATCTTCTAAACTACTAAGTGTAGAAAAATGAACTTTGTTAGAATTTCCAAAAAATCCTTTATTAACGCAAACGCAATTTCATGGAAAACGCTGCATAATCCCTTTAGGTGATAAAAAAATTATGTATGGATGGAGGAATTGTTCCCATATAAAAATGGTCCCACATAATGTGTTATATGGAAAGCTATTTCGAGGGATACAGTATTACATCTAGACGGTGGCAAGGCGTGTATCGGAGTGTTCCTTGACCTGGCCAAGGCCTTCGATACCGTTTCGATCCCAATATTACTAAAAAAGCTGGAACTTACTGGAGTGAGAGGTAGTGCCTTAGATTGGTTCCGAAGCTACCTATCAAATCGTACCCAAGTTGTCCAAGTTGATGGGCTTTGCAGCGGCACTGGTGGTAGCAATTTTGGTGTTCCCCAGGGTAGCATCTTGGGTCCTACTCTATTTTTAATATATATTGATGATTTAGCGACTCAAAATCTAACCAATGCCTCCATCATGTGCTATGCTGACGACACAGCAATAATTTTTCATGACACGTCATGGGACCGAGTTTTTGCCCGCACACAAAGTGGAATGGCACAAGTTGCCTACTGGCTGCGATCAAACCTCTTAACTCTCAATGCAACTAAAACTAATTACTTATGTTTCCACAAAACCCGGGCTTCTGCTCCCCCCCTTCTCCCTCCAATGACAGTCCACTCTTGTTCTCAGCGACAATTCCCTCTCCAATGTACTTGCAAGAACATATCCCGAGAAACAGCAGTAAAATATTTGGGGATTGTCTTGGACGAGAAACTCTCTTTTACTAATCATATTGCAGCAACAGCTAATCGGGTCAGAAAACTAATATACGTTTTTAAAAATTTACGCGCCATTATGAATAAAGTCCTTCTGAAAACTGTATACTTGGTTCTCGCTCAGTCCATTATTACGTACTGCATCACAGTCTGGGGTGGCAGCGCGAACTCCCGCTTAATACTTTTGGAAAGAGCTCAACGCTCTCTCCTCAAAGTCATGCACTCGCGACCGCGCAGATACTCTACGACTACCCTGTACAGAGAAAGTGAGGTGCTTAGCGTAAGACAGCTGTACATCTCTCGCATCGTCCTAAGCGTGCATAAAATGCTTCCAACACTACCATCCTATGAATACCTTCTCAAAAAACGAACTTTTAGACTCCCCTTACCTAAAGTCAAAACTCAAATTGCAAAAAGACTCGGCCCCTTCTCTCGCATGAAGCTTTATAATAAAGTAAATGGTATTTGCAACATAACAACATCCTCTGCTAATGAGGCCAAAAATAAAATATATAAATGGCTTAGCGCTCTGGACTATAGAGATACGGAAAGCCTATTAGCGACTTAGTTCTACCATAAACTCCCTCACTCACACACACACACAGATCACACACGCACACTCACACACAAATGTACACACTACATTTTTATCCGTTTTTATAGTAATTCCTAGTTAACTCCTTTTCTTTCTCCTTTATTAATCTTTTAATCTTTAACGATCACTGTTCTTCTCTACTATGGTAAGCGTAAGAGTGTCATTCTACAAAACAGGCCACGCCTAGTGTAGATGACACAGGTAATTATAAAACTGTGTAAATTTTTTACAGTGTCATGCATGACAGATTTAAGTGTTCCCTTTGTAATATTCACATGTATTTCACTGTTTCAATAAACAATTTGTATTTGTATAATTTGTATTAATCTTTATCAACTGAAATTGGATCAATTGAAATCACCTCAAGCATTTCATGCACTTTATGATTGCCATTTACACCATGCAACTTAAATGAATATCTTAGGAGTTATCGTAAAGAAAATGAATTCAGCGCGTACTTAGCTGACCCGCGAGCTGAGCGGCCTTGTGGTTGGCCATCTGCATCCGTTTGCGATGCTTAATAGTCCGAGTTCAATATGAGTGGCGCACACAATCGAGTCCCGGGGAAGGAACCCGGCTACATATTAAGTTCGATTTACACGGGTCCAGTGTTTATCCCGGAAGAACACTTAGATCCCGCGGGAACGCTAAAACCGAATTCCACGCGGACGAAGGGCAAAAAGCTAGTAAGTAATTGATAAATAGTAGTATGGTAATCCATTAAGTAATCTTAATCATTATTTACTAGCTTTTGCCCTCGACTTCGTCCGCATGGAATTCGTTTCTCGCAATTCCCCAGGGAACTGTGCATTTTTCCGGGATAAAAAGTAGCTTATGTCCCCAGGGTTCCAGCTATCTTCATACCAAAATTCATAAAAGTCGGTTCAGCGGTTTAGCCGTGAAAGCCTAACACACAGACAGACAGAGCTACTTTCATATTTATAATATTAATATGGATTTTACCACTTGGAAAAAATATGTGCAAAGTTGCAAACCCAATTTTATTTATGTAGCTACTTGTTTTTTTAACCTACTTTAACCCGAGGTAGAATGTAATATGACACCTAATTAAGCAATTTTCAACTTTCACTTTTCAAAAATAGAACATTTTTTATGAAAATTCTGTATATGAAAATGTATCAAGACTAGTTGGGCAACGCGCTAATGCGCTCGAACCTTACGCACACAGAGAGTAAAGAAGTGTGCGTTAGTGTTTCGCCGATCATAGCGTCCGCGCAAGTTATGACTTGAACGAATTTGTGTACACAGTCTTAACGTAAACACGAACTAGGTAACTAGGTAATCGATACCGTTCGGAGCCAACGGGCACTCGTTACTTAGGCCGTAATTTGGTCGATTAAACAAACAATCAACGTACCTACCTACCTATATATATATATATTAAAAAAACAACTCACTGTTTGAATCAGTTCGGAGTTTACCGGCATATGATGTATACATTGTCACTTCTAAACAATCATTTGTATCTATCTTTAACTCTACTTAGTATTACATATATTGTTAATTTCACTGAATAAACATTTTTTATTGTATTTTTTTATAATTTTATCCTGCTATGACATATGTGCGTACATATACATTTTCTTTTCGTGGCAACTTTTGTTTTACACGGGCGTCTTACAGCCGTAAAAGCTTCTGGCCAACTGACTGACTGACCTGACTCAAGTTGAATGAAACCAGCCAAGGCTCTGTGTTACAAAAGGCTTTTATGCTTACTAGCTGTCACCCGCTATATAACCGATATATTAAACCCGTCTTCTCTTAGGGTTTTCGGGAAATTCTCTCTTGCTCCCATACACTGACCAAGGAACCTAGCTAACATGCCGAAGTGCAGCATTCTACGACCAATACTTTCGGCAGCGCGTTGTCATCACTTAGTCAGCAACGGAACAGGTTTTTTATATAGGTGGGTAGGTATATTGATCGATTGATAAACATACCCCCCCCCCCCCCACGCTAAATCCGCCCTTGTCGTAGTTCCTGTGTTAGGTAAAGGGACAGAAATAGTTAATGTATGCTGGCTGTTCAGTCTGCTGGTAACATTACGGGAAGATACTCGCCTTGGAAATATTTACCAGTATAGCGACTCGTGCACTGCGGTGCATGGGTCCGCATCATGTTGCCAGTAGGAAGTAATCTATATTTTATGTATTTCTAAAGACCGTTTGTGACTTACAGCAGATGTGCAGAGTTATTGTCTCGTGTCAAATGACCCGTATCTGGGAAGCATAAATTGGAGCACTGCTAATGCTAATACCTACTGCTATTGAGTGAAACAATGCACATTTGAATCTCATTGTACTTATTGTACTGTACCTTCTATTGATTGGTTAAGTGAGTAATTATCCTGTCCTGCACTGTTTACTATCTAGATAGAATCTAATATACATATGTTAGTATTCACTATGACTTAAAAAACTTGCTATTTCGTAAACAGGATTTCATGAAATCGGTTCGGTTGAAACGGTAACTTTTGATAACCCCATGTAATCAATTATTCGGGCTGCTGCGGGCATAGGTACGGAACGAAACGTTGCATAAACTAATTTCAATACACGTTTAGGGGTTGATTATTATAATTAGGTACAGCCGAGTTCGTTAATATGTGTACACTTTTGGACCTTATCACAAAGGAGTAAGGTGCAAAAGTGTGTACATATTGGCGAACTCGACTGTACCATTACCATATACTTTGCTGATAGGGCCCAACGACTAAAAGTTCGTGTGTACAGTTCGCGTGTGGAAGGACGACAAAGCTAACAGCGTAAAACATACTTCAGGCAGTGCGCGTATAGTTCAAATTAGCCCACTGTGGTTGTCATGGCCCACCCATGGCGGTCAAAGGGAACGTAATAAACATTGCCATTTACTGTCTACAGTGGAAAAAAACCCGGCCAAGTGCGTGTCGGGCCACGCGCAAATTATAGGGTTCCGAAGTTGACGATGCCCACAGTACCTTTCTAAGAGTTACTAGCATCTAGCTAGCCTGTCATATGACGTGCCCGCCCGACGCACCTGCCGCTCGAGAAAAATCATTGGTTTTTTAATCATTTCATAAGTTGGTCGATTATGCTTATACTTAGCTGTGATAGTTTTCCTTTCAACTACGTTATATATGCCATAACCGTGATTTTTTTCAGCCATCCAAATACCACCATTTAGCTGGCAGGGGGGGGGGGACACGTGACTCTAACAAAAAATAGCACTTTAAAGCTTAATATTTCACAAACGCATCACTTAATCAAAAAATGGTTTTAACAAACCCAAAATATTTTTTTAAGACCTATTCAACGACATGCCGCACCATGGGGTACGCAAGAAAAAAAAATTACATCCCCACTTTACGAGTAGGGGAGGTACCCTATAAAAAAATATATTTCAAAATTTTATTGTACTACTTTGTCAGCCTTACTTATATGTATATTCATGCCAAATTACAGCTTTCTAGAACTAAGCATCTCCGAGCAATAGTGCGGACAGACGGACGGACATGGCGAAACTATAAGGGTTCCTAGTGGACTTCGGAACCCTAACAAAACCGTAAAATTGCCATGACCTCATACGGGCGGGTTACAGTTACAATTTAATTATAATTACCGCTTTTAGCTTATTACCTAATTAATACCCGTCAGTAAAGTTAAATTCACAGAACAATTCCTGTAAATTATTGAGCGGATCACAATATTTGAGGGCATTAAAAAGTCTCATACTGAAGTTATCGAGAATATGATAGGTAGGTAGTTAGAAAAATGTTTTTAATAGGTATTACAAAAAGATCTAAAACAAACCTCAGATTTCCGTTGTTTTAAATGGACCGTTGTTTTTAATCAAACACAGAAACATAAATATTACTTATCGCAAGTTGGTCTCATTATTTTAGCGGATCCCAGTCTTGGATACTTACAGATATGAGACCTAGAAGCCTAGGCATATCTGGAAAATGCATATTTAGCTATTTAATCCGAGCTTAGCTCGATCACCCTAGGTCAATTACTCACAAAATCGACTAGCATAAGTAGCATAATAAGTAGAAATAGAGAGCGGTAAATATGGAATGAGAAAAGTGACTTCACTTGATAAAAGCGACCGGCATTCATGAAAAGCGTATCAACAACCTTACCTACCCACCCATCCTTCAGGATTTTTATATTCGGGTGAATATCAGATTTCATGTTTTGCACTTGTCCACCCATGAAATTCATGAAAATTAAACTATAAGAGTCAGGCTTTTTTTAGGGTTCCGAAGTCCACAGAAACCCTTATAGTTTCGCCATGTCCGCATGATTTTTTTCCGCTAAGCACAGTCAAATTCTACTTGAATGTTTTAATACTTTTTTAGTGAATGTATGCTGCGATTATTTACATCTATACGTTTAAATTGAAATTATACTTTAAATACTTACGGGTGTAAAAATATATTTATACCCTAATCTCATTTCTTTGGCGCTACTTTCTTTGGATTTCTTTGGCATTTAGTGCCAAAGAAATTAAATTTAGCCATAGAAATTAGAAGTTTATTGTAAATTTTCCTAAAGATATATCACAAATATCGCTTTTATTAGATTTAATTGTTTTTGTAGATTGTTTTATTCATGATCATTCATAAATCTAACAAAAATACTAAAAAAAACTTACGCTAAACAACCATCAATAAAACGACCGTATGTCTCTGTTCAGTTTAAATAAATGTTATATTTGGAGATTTATGTAAAATATGGCAAATATAGCAATTTATTGTGTTTATATACTTAATATAAAAATGCAAAAATATATGTTTCAACATTTTAAATAAGTAACACGGTCGAACAAAATAACATAAAAATGGATTTAATTCAATTCAATCATTTATTCAGCAAATTGGCCACATAGGGGCACTTTTACTCGTCAGATACAACTATATTGTAAAAAGTCGAACCGATTCAATATTTAAATGGCGCGAAAGAAGAAATCAGCAATTAAAATTAAACAAAAACTAAACAATGGAAGTTCCTGTTACTATGTAAAGAAACCAAAAATGCAAATGACTAAAAAAGGCAAACAAAAGATGAAAACTTAAGAAACAGCAAAGAAACTATTTTTGTGAAACAAAGTTTTTAATACGGGTAGAAATATGATCTCAAATTTAGAGACTAACTTAACAAAAACCTTGACAAAAATCGACGCTTGCAATTTAAATGCTTTTAGTTTTCTTTTTCTGGTTATCTTTTATACCCCACCATTTTTTTTGGCGTATTTCTCATATATATTTGACAAAATATTGTTCATTTTCTAATTTTATTAGCATATTTTCTAATTTCTTTGGACCTATTCTAATTTCTTTGGCAATCAAATTTTCAAATTGCTAAAACTTGAAAAGTATTGGAGCTATTTTTGGCACAATAAGATATATTTTATTGAATTTAAGTCTTTTACAGGGTATGTTGTCCGAAATACTCGAAATATTGAAAAAAAAATGCGCCATAGAAATGAGAAATTTTCAAACGAAGTCTGATATTCACCCCTAATAGGTATCGCTATTAGGTAACCCGATTAAAACAATCCTGAAGGATGGGTAGGTAATAGGTAACATGTTAATTGATAGAAAGTGACAAACGTGAATATGACAATTCATAAATTATACCTACACTAGCTACTGCCCGCGACTTCGCTCGCGTGGAATTCGGTTATCGCGTTACCGCGGGAACTATGCGTTTTTCCGGGATGAAAAGTAGCCTATGTCCTTTCCCGGGACCCCAACTATCTCCATGCCAATTTCATCTCAACTCAATCGGTCCAGCGGTTGAAGCATGAAGAGGTGACTGACAGATGTATAATAAAATATGGATGGATTACGCGGATTCAATTAGCCGATACCTAAGGGCTAAAATCAATAAAAGACTCACTTCCACTATCCATACTGTCCTTCTTCTCGGCCTTGACCTTCGCTGTGTCGTAATTGAAGCAGGCTGCAACAACGAAAAAATAATTAAGTACTTATGTAATTTCATAATTTGTTAGGTAATTGGAACGTCACGTCTTGAAGCCGGTGTGGTCCTTCAGGGGGTCGTGGCAGTGAGTGGCGAGGTCCCATTCAGACAGTTCTTGAGCTTGGCTAATTTGGCCATCTACTCAATATCTTTATTACGTTCCACGTGATAATACGTTGTTATGTTTAGAATGTTTAAATAAGGTACAGAGGCTTTTAAAATGGCCATTTTGTCGACCCCTACTTCAGACTTCAATAAGTGCTTTAATGACTGGTTTGATCGCATGGAAAAGTGCATAAAATATAAAGGAGAATACTTTGAATAACATTAAAAATACTTTCATTCAATTTAACTGCATATTTTTTTCTATTCCCGAAACTTTCAGTTTGACCCTCGTATAATATAATAATATACGCTGTCAACGCTACCTACTTACTCCAGCTAGAACGTAGTATGTTTAAATAGGCGTATGGTTTGCAACTGGCGTGGCGGTCGAAGATGTCAACAGCAGCATTTTTTTTGAGTCTTATCTAGCTTTTATTTTTCCTGCATTTCTTGGCCCCGAACGCGACAGTTTCCTGGCGGGTCAAGGCTTTCCGCTGTCTTGTGCAGCATTCGCTTGATTACCATTTTCCCAGATATGTAGTAAGTAATATTTTTTTACCGAGACGTAGATACTTAGGTAACAATAAAGCTAAGACGCAGGAGTTGAACTAAATTCAGTTTAAGTATTTAATATTGTACTTATTATTTCCGCAGGCCCGCTGTAGATGATGATGTCATACATATAAAACCTCATAAAATCAATCCAATTTATTAGGTTAGGTACCTACTGTGGAGACTGGCCGAGTACAATCGGTTAGTTGTCACATTTTCTTTCAAAAATAGGTAATTTTAAGCGTAGAATTGTTTTTGTTTAATATTTTTAGTCTTTTTATAGCCATTGTAAAGAACGCATCTCTCAAAATATAATATCAATTCAACTTGAAATCTATTATTTCATAGTTAGGACAGTGTTAGGACAGTAATAGGGCCAGTCTTTAAGATTTAGATATTTTAATAAGTTAGACATCGTCTTCGTGTCTTCGGATTCCACCGCTGATCTCCGTGCCTGCAGCATCTACCTGAGCTAACATCAACCCCCCTCTACAGTACCTACTTAGCTTCTGACCGGGGTGCCGAGAATTCGTCCGCGTGGAATTCGGTTATTTATAGTGTTCCAGCTGGACTGTGTTTTTTTCCGGGATAAAAAGTACCCTATGTCTTTTCCGGGACTCGAACTATCTCTATTCCATCTAAATCATTACAGCGGTTATCATATTTCAGGGATTAATATAATGTTCTGTAGGAGATTTGGAGTTGAAACTTGACTATGGCTTGAATATACGAGTAGGTACTATGTGGGAAACATAACTATGTCTCTTAGGCCCGGTTCCTATATCCACGAAACGCCTCGTTTTGCCTACGGACGGTTGATTTTTGACATTTTTTCCATAGAGAATCTGTCAAATTTTAACCGTCCGTAGGCAAAACGAGGCGTTACGTGGATATAGGAACCGGCCCTTAATCATTACAAAAAATTGTATAAGTAAATAGTAGGTTTCGATACTTTATTCAATAGGTAGTAATGATATAGGTTTAAATATATTGACACATGATTGTGAGTAGCGCCAGAAGAATGACAAATTAACCACAATGAATAATATATTTCAGTGTCCTTTGATGAATGATATGTGAAAATAATTGGTAGCTCATTGAAAATAAAATATTTAATTAAAGAGCGAGTCAGATTCAAATTCAATCATTTATTCAGCAAATTGGCCACATAGGGGCACTTTTACACGTCAGAAAAAGAATTTACCAGCGCTTCCTAGACCCATTGCTTGAGAAGAAGCGCCGCAACAAACTCAAGCAGATGGCCTTTTTTCAAAATTTCCACATACCTAGTTACAAAATTTACATTTGCATTACATGTATAAATAAAATATACATATAGATACGTACTAAAATTACCTTGAAGGGATGTATTGTCCCTAACTTAAACTTAAATCTAAGATCTTAGAGATGTATATAGTCTCCAAGGGTCCAGAAAAAAAAATCATGGAGATGGCCTCCATTGTCAAATAAATATAAATTCCATAGATGTCGACAGTCTCAAACTTATTAAAAGACTGATGGGCCCGTGCGATTCAGAATTTCAGACCACTGCACTCAGGCTATATAAAAACGGCAAATAAATCGTTGTATGGGAGCCGGCTCCCGGAGCCCCCATAAATATTCATTTTATTCGATTTTTTTATTATTGGTTGTTATAGCGGCAAAGAAATACATCATCTGTGAAAATTTCAACTCTTCTTTACCATCACGGTTCGTGGGATACAGCCTGGTGACAGACAAAAAATCATGACTGTCAGTTGTATGGGAGCTCCCTTAAAATATACCTATTAAACTGAAAAAGTGCTAAACGGATTTTCATGCGATTTTTACCAACAGGTAGTTGGTCGACCAATTCATGGGGACGGAAGGTTTAAACATAAATTCGATGGTAAAAAGTAAACTTAAACTTACAGAAAGAAAGCAACGTCACTCCGCCACGGGCGACTACCGGTGGTCACAAGAGAAGCGACTGACTGTGACTCGGACTATAACTGTCACACGCTTGTAGAAAATCGATCAACTAACACACTTAGTTATTAATGTAGGTATGGGTAAAGCCAAGCCTATGATATTTTTATGATATTGATATTTTCATCTTATTAAGTTACCTAACCTACAGCTGACAGCATAACGTATCTACCTACGTGCTTTGAGCGCAGCAAATTGACTGACGCACGGAGCAGAAAATGTAGGTAACAGCCTTGCATCATCTAATAAGGAAAATCTTACACTACTTACTAAGTAGCTATATTCGTTCTAATGAATTTATATGAATTTTGCATCTGGCTATTTATAACGGTATGTATTCTTTTACTTTTTAACGCGACTTTCGCCTACATAATCTCACATGAAACTTCCATCGCTTTTACACCCTCTTGATGAGAGATTTTTTATAAGAACAGGGTCTAGGTATATTCGAAGTTTTTAAATAGGGATCTCGCTCTTGCGCGTGAGCGCTCCTATAGGGAACAGCGAGATCCCATTCTAAATACTTCGAATATAGGCCCATGGTATATTAGGACATTGTTAGGATCCCTTCTAGGATCTCAAAATTTGATTTGAATTGGTTCAGCGGTTTAATTACTAGACCAACAAAAAAAAAACGAAACATAGGTACCTAACTAATGTAGTACTAGTATGCTAGTATATAGTAATACTAGCATAAACAATTTGACATTGAATGAATCGTATAAGGTTCACTTTTCTGCTGAGTTTGTCTGGCTGTCTTGTTCTCAGCAATGGGCTCGCAAGCGCTGGTGTATAGGTATACACGGTGGGTCAGAAAATATGGCAAATAATTAACCCACCGTATCGGCTATCGATTCTAAGTAGATTGTATAGGTCTTTAATTTTTTTCGAGTTGGTAAAAAAAAAATTCTATATGGGATTGATTGTGTGAGCGACGCCTGAATCCTATACAAAATATATTTTTTTAGCAACTCAAAAAAAAAAAAACCTATACAATATACTTAGAATCGATAGCCCATACTGTGGGTTAATTATTTGCCATATTTTCTGACCCACCATGTATAGGCTGTGGTATAGGTATATAGATAGACTAGCTTCTGCCCGCGACTTCGCCCGCGTCACAGGTTAGACAGCCCGCGTGGAATTCGGTTATCGCGTTCCCGCGGGAACTATGCTCTTTCCCGGGATAAAAAGTAGCTGATGTATTTTCCCGGGACTCCAACTATCTCCATACCAAATTTATCCAAATCGGTTCAGCGGTTGAAGCGTGAAGAGGTAACGACAAACAGACAAGACAAGAGTCACTTTCGCATTTATAATATTAATTAATATGGATTCATTTAATTTACTGACGTGTAAGTGCCCGAATGGGGCGAATTTGCTGAATACTTAAATGATTGATTTGAAATTGAATTCAGTTAAATGAGTAAAATCAGGAGTAGGGGGCGTCCATAAATTACGTGAGGTGTTTTTTTTTAAATTTTCTGACCCTCCCTCCCGCCCTGGTGAGATGTCGTGAGATTTTATTCAACCCCCTCCCCCGACCCCCAATCTCACGTGAGATTATTCAAAATGTGGGTTTCTTACGTAAACGCGTTGGATTGTTATTATAAAAAGAAAAAAAAAAATGTCTTGGGACTGAGCTGTGGCTGACGCGGTGGTACTTATCGGTGGCTCAGATTAACAAAGGATAGACTTAATAAAAACCGGCCAAGAAGCGAGTTAAACCCGCGTGGAGAGGGTTCCTGACCCTTGATTATTTTCAATGGCGTCATTTTCAAACCAAACGGTGAAACCTGTGAAACCACAGGATAAGTTCTTTTATATGATAGATTTCAAATACCATGGACTTCTTAATAATTTTCCTGTAATCTATAGGTCAATAACTATTTTCCGTATTTTTTCCAAAATTTTAGGTCCAGTAGTTTCGGAGATAAGGGGGGGGGGGGGTGGTCATTTTTGGGGGGTGTTCAATACTTGACTATAATAATAAAGAAATCGCAGCAAGGAACCTTAGACTTGGCACGACTTTGTCTAGATTTCATTACTTTTTAGAGATAAACAAGCAGCTCCATCGAGACTTGGCTAGTTTTTTACAGAATGTTTGTGGTGGGACGATATAAATTCAAAATGCAAGACTCTTTTTTATAACTCGGATACTTTTGTTATTTTTATTTCAGTATGTTGCACCAACTATAATCAATTGATTTCGTATGCTAGTAGCTAATACTATAAGTAATTCACATGATTTTTTTTAATAATTGTACTTCACAGAAAAGTCATTGAAAACAGCTGTCAAAAAATAAATTTACATTTATTTCGTTTATTTTTCACGAGTAAAATATTATAAAAATTGTGGGGTATAGTCCCACTAAAGTTACATAGATGTGATTTTGTTTTGATCTGTAGTCGCCATGGATTAGAAGATACACGAGTTTGAAAAAAAATGTCAAGAAAATACATTTTTGACATTATCTCTGTGACAGTTCAAGATAGAAGGCTGAAAGGTGGAGTGATTACTAATTATGAGGTGACAAACAATTGACATTTACCAATTTGAATATTCCTGACAGGGGCCACACTTCCTTCCTTAGCCTGCTAAACCCAAAAATAGGGTCTATGATTAAAATTTATTCATTTTAGTTACACGCCCGTCTTTGGGTCACAAACTTACGTATACGTACCAAATTTCAACTTAATCGGTCCAGTAGTTTCGGAGAAAATCGACTGTGACAGACGGACGGAGAGACACACGACTGATAGCTGTACCTAAGCACAAATAAATTTGGATGTCTAAACTGGTTGACTCATCGGGTACAAACTAGACAGTGACACGACCTTCAGACTGGAAGGTAACCTTGTTTTCGTTTCAGCAAATAAACTGATAACAATATACATTATTCATATAATAAGGTGACGCCATTTTTAGGGTTCCGAAGTCCATAAGGAACCCTTATAGTTTCGCCATGTCCGTCCGTCTGTCCGCACTATTGCTCGGAGATGCTTAGGTCTAGAGAGCTGTAATTTGGCATGAATATGCATATTAGTTATGCTGACAAAGTGGTACAATAAAATTTTGAAATATATTTTTTTATAGGGTACCTCCCCTACTCGTAAAGTGGGGATGTAATTTTTTTTTCTTGCATACCCCATGGTGCGGCATATCGTTGAATAGGTCTCGAAAAAATATTGTGGGTTTGTTAAAACCATTTTTTGATTAAGTGATGCGTTTGTGAAATATTAAGCTTTAAAGTGCTATTTTTTGTTAGAGTCACGTGTCCCCCCCCCCCCTGCCAGCTAAATGGTGGTATTTGGATGGCTGAAAAAAATCACGGTTGTGGCATATTTAACGTAGTTGAAAGGAAAACTATCAGAGCTAAGTAGGCTGTACAAACTTACGAGTAATAGTCGACCAACTTATAATGATGATTTTTCTCGAGCGGCAGGGGCGTCGGGCGGGCACGTCATACCACAGGCTAGCTAGATGCTAATAAGTCTTAGAATGGTACTGTGGGCATCCTCAACTTCGGAACCCTATAATTTGCGCGTGGCCCGACACGCACTTGGCCGGTTTTTAGTAGATATTCGAGAACATTTCTAAAGATCAGAAAGGCAAACTAGCATTCCGAATAGGAGCTACTACGTTATACGTGCTGCTGTAGGTAGGTACCAACTTATAATTAAGTAGGTACTAACGTTGTTTTATTACGGAGTTATTGACATTCGAAAACATAGCGAGGAAATCGGCACGTACACCTTCGAAACAATTCTGCAAAGATGTAAGTTATTATCTACTAGCTTCTGTTTGCAAGTTCACCCGCGTGGAATTCGGTTATCGCGTTCCCGCGGAACTATGCGTTTTTCCGGGATAAGTAGCCTTTGTCCTTTCCCGGACCCCCAAGTATCTCCATGCCAAATTTCATCTCAATCGGTCCAGCGGTGAACAGACAGACAGACAGACAGAGTTCGCACTTTCGCATTGTAATATTAAATATGGACATGGATAATGGATATGGATTATTAGAACCTGTGCCTAAAAGCTGAACGTTAAAAATTATTGATATGGTGGATTTTTGGTGAACTTTATTGTTACTACATTTATTGATTGATATCATGAAAAGTACTCTACTATCATGGTACCTATTAAAAGCTTGACAGCCGTTAGGATCCCACAAAACGCTTCATAATTTATTAACGTCGAACGATTTGTCCATCAACATTAACCTATATCATCCATCAACCTTGACGACAGAATATCATGGCAAGATATAAATCCGTAGCGTGCCGGGTGGTAATGTACATTCCAAAAACTAGATGTAATTGAAGGAGTCACAAAATAAAGTGAAGTAGCGTAGCCTATGTGTGGCCTATGTCCTTCCGCGGGACTTACTCTATATTATATCTCCATACCATATTTCATCTTAATCGGGCCAGCGGTTAAAGCGTGAAGAGGTAACAGATAGACAGAGTTACTTTCGCATTTATAATAATAAGTACCGCTTTGTGCTGGTGTTCCATAGAAATATTTCTGGTTGTATGTTCAGTTTTCAAACAAATAGGTAGTCTAACCGACCATGGTAAATAGTCTATTTTCTTTGTAACCAATTCAAATTGTAAATCTTACCCGCCATAGAGGCACTGCTCATTCTTCCGCGTGTGAAATCAATTTTGGATGTTTATAATTAACTTCAATAATACAAAATATATAACAGCAAAGGAAACAACGGAAACGACGCTTTGAGACAGTGACAAATAGTTTGTTTTCTTATAATATTTTCGTGTTACTTAGCAACGTCCAAATGAGTAGGTAATTTTGTCGGTGGCACTGGCATACATAAGTGTATGTAAATATTTCATATCATTACTGCATTACAATAATACTTATAAACAAACTAAAAATGAATGTATTTTGATCTAATTTCATACACTGCTGTGAAGATCAAATTTTACTTAGTCAAATAATTTCAAGGTAAAAGTCAAGCTTTGTTGTTGTAATAGTGCGTTTACATACACGCGCCCGGGCTCGTAAACGTGCCCGTTGAACGTCGTGTATGTAAACATACAATGATCTTTGCCGAACAACAACAACCGATAAGAAACCGACAGCCGACCGATCGACGGCGTTCATGTTCACGAGCGCGTTCAAAATCAGCCTGTTTACACACCCGTGCCTGTGAACGCGCCCGTGAATGTCGTTTTGAACGCCGTTTATGTAAACGCACCATAATAAATGCAGCTATTTACGTACAGATAAGGTACAGAATAGATGAACAGATGACGTCTGTCTGAGTTGGTCTGAGTCTGACATCTGATCTGACGTATTAAGGTTTGGAACTGTGGTTTGGAATGTGATCATGATGTGATCACGACAGAAATTAACTACAGGATAGGAATAGACCTAGACTGAGAGTTTCTAATTCACTTGGAATCTAATACACAGGTACGATTATAGCTTTGGAAACCATCTTTGAACATCTACTCTGTTTCCCTAGACTGAGAGTTTCTAATTCACTTGGAATCTTAATACACAGGTACGATTATAGCTTTGGAAACCATCTTTGAACTACTCTGTTTCTGTTTCGTATAGTTACAAACAAACCTTAACTAGTTTTATTACTCAATTGAAACTACTTGAATAATACATAATTTGTTGTTACAGAGTTATGGCACCTGGTAAAAAGTTCAACGTTCGCGGTAAAAGGGCAAACCACCATACTGCAAAATGTTACGCAGAGAAATTAAATGAGCTGACAGTGACGTCATCTGAAGACAGCGAAGACGGTAGCTCTGATGGAGAAGGCTTCGAGGCTTCTTTCACCGTGGCGATGTGGGATCTCAACCACTGTGACCCCAAGAAATGTTCCGGAAGAAAATTACTCCGCCATAATGTTATAAGATATTTGAAACTGGGACAACGGTTTCCGGGGTTAGTGCTCTCCCCTGTGGGTACTCAGTGTGTAAGCCCTAACGACAAAGATATAATTGAAAACTCTGGACTAGCTGTTATTGATTGCTCATGGGCTAGGATTGATGAAACTCCTTTCGGTACAATGAAATCTCCTCACCCAAGACTACTACCATTTTTAGTTGCAGCCAATCCAATTAACTATGGAAAACCATATCAACTCAGTTGCGTTGAAGCTTTAGCAGCGGCCATGTTTATAACAGGCCATAAAAAGGAAGCAAAGTTTTATTTGTCAAAGTTTTCATGGGGTCATTCCTTTTTGGAATTAAATATGGAAGCATTAGATCTCTATGCGGCTTGCTCGGACAGTAAAAGTGTTCTAGAAGCGCAGGCCAAGTACTTGGAGTCTGCGCAGGAGGAACAAGACACAAGGCAAATGTGGCCACCAAGTGAAAGTGAGACAGAAGAGGAAGACAGTTAGTATTACATTTTCAATTATGTTTTATTAAATATAAATAAATATTATAAAGTGGATGGGCATAGCAATTTTTTTTTAACCTGGTTGACGGCACAAACTATAAAAATCAGATTTTTTCTGAATATAATTTTGGCTAGGTTTACACTTAAATAAAATAGAATCTTATACCTATGTAAAAACCGGCCAAGTGCGTGTCGGGCCACGCGCAAAGTATAGGGTTCCGAAGTTGAGGATGCCCACAGTACCTTTCTAAGACTTATTGGCATCTTGCTAGTCTGTGGTATGAGTGGTATGACTTGCCCGCCCGACGCTCCTGCCGCTCGAGAAAAATCATTGGTTTTTATCATTTCATAAGTTGGTCGACTATGACTCGTAAGTTTGTACAGCCTACTTAGGTGTGATAGTTTTCCTTTCAACTACGTTATATGTGCCACAACCGTGATTTTTTTCAGCCATCCAAATGTGACACGTGAAGAAAGCTTAATATTTCACAAACGCATCACTTAATCAAAAAATGGTTTTAACAAACCTACAATATTTTTTTAAGACCTATTTAACGATATGCCGCACCATGGGGTACGTAAGAAAAAAAAAACACATCCCCACTTTACGAGTAGGGGAGGTACCCTATAAAAAAATATATTTCAAAATTTTATTGTACCACTTTGTCAGCGTAACTAATATGTATATTCATGCCAAATTACAGCTTTCTAGAACTAAGCATCTCCGAGCAATAGTGCGGACAAACGGACGGACGGACGGACAGACGGACATGGCGAAACTATGAGGGTCCCTTGTGGACTTCGGAACCCTAAAAATGAATGTGTGTTAGTCTGGCTAAGGCTCGAGAATTGCTGGACCGATTTGGCTGTTTTTTTTTTGTTTTATGTCCTGTGATTTTGAAGGTTTAGAAAAAAAAAAAACGGGCTATGTCAAAAGACATGGGTGATACGAAGTTCACCGGGCCAACTAGTAAAAAATAAAAATAGCCTTTATTATTAAGTTTTTTTTATTAAAAACTAACACTAATATCGACAACTATAATATCGACAACTTCAACTTGTCTTAGCGACACAGGCCTCTACTATCGACATCTAGTGTTCAGTGGCTGAACTATCTTGAAGCTAGGTGGCGAGCCGAATGTAAAGTATATTTCATTGCAGTTTACAACCTTTCTTTACAGTTTCTTTGCTTAGCAGTTTCAACTTTTTGTAATAAGAGGATTGAAAAAGAAGAGTTCTATATAATATTAGATGTAAATTCTTTAGAAATACACTCTGTGTTCGGCTCGCCAACCCCACCTAGCTTCATGTAGCAGTAGTGATAGTTCAGCCACTGGACACTAGATGTCGATCTAGTGTTAACCCGCATTCCGGCCGGAGAACGCAATTTAGCATTGGAGCTGCTACTCTTTAT
The DNA here is from genome assembly GCA_963971205.1 of Aethes cnicana. Lineage (NCBI taxonomy): Eukaryota > Metazoa > Arthropoda > Insecta > Lepidoptera > Tortricidae > Aethes > Aethes cnicana. The sequence goes on from OZ020276.1 coordinate 11,998,262, forward strand.
TTTATTACCCAACTGCGCCAAAAGGAGGGTTATGTTTTTCGAGTGAGAGTTTTTTACATCAAAACACTGTGAATACATGTTGAACATCTGCGAATTAATTCAAAGATGTGTGTGAAGTGCCCAATCCGCACTGGGCCCGCGTGGGGACTATAGCCCAAACCCTTTCGTGATGAGAGGAGGTCTATGCCCAGCAGTGGGACGCAAATATGCTGTAGTAGTAGTAGTATTCCTCTATGACTCCACTAACAATTTAACAAGCTCAGTTCACTGGATAGGCAGATATGATAGGCAAGTAACATGCGATTCAAGCGACGTTGCGCCATCTATATATGTGACATCGCACTAATAAGACGCATGGTCCGGGCGAACTCTTACTCTACGTTGTGCTTACAAAATGTAGCGCAACATGCTACACAGATGGCGCTCGGAACAATCTCGCAATCCTGTTTGGGGTTCGTAGACCGGCACCGGCGGGCCGGTGGCCGTTGGCGACGCTTTTTGCTTTGCTTACTTGAGTTTGAACTTCCTTCAGTTTGCTTTTGCGATTGAAAGCGTGCGGCGGTTTGTTGTGCTCGAATTCAGTACTGGAAACTCGCGAAGTAACTTGTTACGTACTTTTTTTGGAGTGGTGAAAATAAGTGAGGGTGATTTTTGTGTGTGTGGTTTAATTTATTGTGTTGAATCGTTGGAGACTTTGGACTTGCCCGTGGCGGGAGAACTTTGGAGGTAAGTCGAATCACGAATGCAACCTGTCGCGCAGGTGTGTCAAGTGAGTGACTAACCTCTTTGAATAAAATTCACTTGCAATTATTCAACTTTCTCATATGAACATGATAACCGGGTAGGTACAGTCGAGTTCATTAATAGGTCATGTCAGTATCATGCATATTTTTCTTAGTAAGTACAGTCGCCATCAGATATATCGTAGCATTCGTAGCGTGCGAGGTGATCATAAATATATGAACATGCACTCTATCTAACGACTGGACAATAAGATCGTGCGTGACCAGATATTTACGAGTATGATCACCTTTTTCGATATATCTGATGGCGACTGTACAGTACCTACCTACCTTCTATTTTTATAAGTACCTAAAAGTAGGTAAGTAAATCATTTTCATTCTGTTTTATTTTTATTTTTGGAGTCTCATATCAATAAGAAGGAAGTTGGTAGAGTTGTGGATTCAAGAGCCTCCGAGGAAGATTTCGTGGAGTTTTTAATCCCCGACGCAAAAATAGTGGGGTGTTATAAGTTTAACGTGTCTGTCCGTTTATCTGTCTGTGGTATCGTAGCTCCCAAACGGAGGAACCTATTTTCGTTTAGTTTTTTTGTGTCATAGGTACCTAGATAATTTTATCAAAAAGCTCCGTTAGATCAAACTCCGTATTACCTAGAACTGCGCGCGCATGTGTGTGTGTGTGTGTGTGTGTGTGTGTGTGTAAGTATTTAAGAGATACCTACTTACCTATCAGCAGTAGACACGCAGTATAGCCCTAATAGGGATGACGACAGGGTGAAGAAATCGAAATTCTAATTAGTCCGTCAGTCAGGTAATAAAAAAAATGTTAGACACGTATTTTTTGTTTTATTAAATTAACAAAGAATGACTAAGTTAAAACGCATTAAAGTTGGAGAGTGGGGGCTAAATACGTCACCGTTAGGTATAAATCGTACCTAACCGTGACGTCACGCGACATTTCAACTCAATATACCTACCTATCTCCGTATAAGTTTGATTACGTGAAAAAAGAAAAAATACGTGTCCAATACTTTTCAATAATCTTCCTGATAGACTAAGGAAAAAAGTTGTCGTCATCCCTATTATTGAGTGTGGAATGTATCTTGGTACTTCAACCCTCCATAGCCCTAATCGTCAGGTTTGCCGAATTTCTGGTTATGCTTTTTAAAAGTCTGGAAAAATGTAGCACTGGCTGAAAACGAACAACAAAACCAAGACTTGTTTGACATGTTTTTATTTCATCATTTTCTGACAATGATATTTTTCTGAAATGCTGTAAGGATTGCACTAAGATATTTTGTAATTAAAATTACCCGTGTATGAACCGTGTTTCATCCTGGATGGATGTTCGGTTTGGCTTGGCCAATGTGAGATATTCTCAAATCTCGGTATGGATTGAATGAAGATTCGAACACATGCGTGTTTGTCCGGTGAGGTTTATTCAATACTCGCATTATATTTTTAAACATGTATTGTAGGTAAATAGGGAACTCGCTTTTCCCTATAGGATCGCTCACGCGTCGCGTGAACTTTAAGCAGCTAGATTTAAAGTTCAACTTGACGTGTGAGCGATCCTATAGGGAAAAGCGAGATCCCTATTTAAGACATAGAGCCTCAGACGTCGAAAATAAAGTCTCATCGGCAGAAGGGCGCGGACGCAGCGGGCTCTTCAGTCGTAAACATGCGCAGAAATCCCCTCTACTTTCGCTCAAGATCCGCGCCGGGGCCTGTAATTAGATGCCAAATTTCAGCTTTCTAGGACCACTAGCTTCGGCTGTATTTGTCTGTCATTCAGTAAAGGAAGACTTATATGTAATAGATATATATCCAACTAACTTTTCTATACGACTTCGTATAGCGCAGATACCTACTTTACTTACACTACTTGAAAAATTCAGTTTTTCCCGTTCCCGTGGGAATTCTTCCCTACACTCCCCAAGTAACCTGCATGCCAAATTTCAGCTTCCTACGGCCCGTAGTTTCGGCTGTGCGTTGTCATCAGTCAGTAACGGAATAGTTTTAGGTATAATACCTATCGATAACGAGCTTCTGCCCGCGACATCGCCCGCGTGGAATTGGGTTATCCTTCGACGCTCGAACTATCTCTACCAAATGTATCTAAATCGGTCCAGGTGTGAGCGTGAAGAGGTAACATAACAGACAGGTAGACGGGAGTAGCTCCGTCTAAGAATTCGGTTAGCCGTTAGACTCAAACTGTCTTCGTACCAAATAATAGCTAAATCAGAACAGCGGGAAGAGGTTCTTAACAGACAGTCAGACTCAATTACTTTCGCATTCGTCTCCTAGACCTGCAAAGTGATGCAAGTCTAGATGAACATACTCTAATAAATGTCGCGTGATTCCTCGGCTTTTTTTCTAATGTAATCTTAGGTAGGGTAGAGCAGGGAACACTGGCTCGCTTTTTTTCAACAGGCTGTTGCACGGAAAATATGAATCTGAGAAATAGTTGTTGCAAGCACAAAGCACGGTGCAGTATTAAAGCTTCAAATGTAGTAAACTGATTCGCTACTAATTTCATCAAAAAAGAGATATTTGTCCTTTTTTAGGGTTCCGAAGTCCACAAGGAACCCTTATAGTTTCGCCATGTCCGTCCGTCCGTCCGTCCGTCCGTCCGTCCGTCTGTCCGCACTATTGCTCGGAGATGCTTAGGTCTAGAGAGCTGTAATTTGGCATGAATATGCATATTAGTTACGCTGACAAAGTGGTACAATAAAATTTTGAAATATATTTTTTATAGGGTACCTCCCCTACTCGTAAAGTGGGGATGTAATTTTTTTTTCTTGCGTACCCCATGGTGCGGCATATCGTTGAATAGGTCTTGAAAAAATATTGTGGGTTTGTTAAAACCATTTTTTGATTAAGTGATGCGTTTGTGAAATATTAAGCTTTAAAATGCTATTTTTTGTTAGAGTCACGTGTCCCCCCCCCCCTGCCAGCTAAATGGTGGTATTTGGATGGCTGAAAAAAATCACGGTAGTGGCATATATAACGTAGTTGAAAGGAAAACTATCAGAGATAAGTAGGCTGTATAAACTTACGAGTGATAGTCCACCAACTTATGATGATGATTTTTCTCGAGCGGCAGGGGCGTCGGGCGGGCACGTCATACCACAGGCTAGCTAGATGCTAATAAGTCTTAGAAAGGTAAGTACTGTGGGCATCCTCAACTTCGGAACCCTATAATTTGCGCGTGGCCCGACACGCACTTGGCCGGTTTTTTTAATTGGGAATCGAGCCACTGTGTACCAGAGCCTGTGCACAGTGACTAGTAGCCTCTAGTACACGGTCGGTGGCTCTAACAGTATACACAGTGGCTATTGTGAATACACTTGGTATCAGATGACGAGTTTTAATATACAATTATCGTTCTTGTTGGTTGACGCTACCCTTGCAGAACTAACGTTGTATATTAAAACAATCATAATGATACCAATTGTGTTTCGCAATTGAGCTAAATCGGTTTAGCGGTTCAAGCGTGAAGATAAACATACTTTCTCATTTTCAACATTAAGTATGGTTAATATAAAGGATAACAGGGTATGTACACAGTCGCTCGCTCGCTACTGTGTACTGTCTCGAAACGAGCCACCGTTGACCTTGTCGCCATTTTGGATTTTAGATCAAACTAGAAACAAACGCCAAAACTGAAGGGCTTGAATTATCAACCAATACTTAGTATATTAGACACACTATATGACAAAAACACAAGTTACCTAAAATCTCGTAAGAGTTAAGAAAAAAGTTAAGGCAAACTTATGTAGTCAACTTTTGTTAATATTGTATAACTAATTAGGTTAGTTATAAAAATGGGCGCAGCTGAAAATCAGCGCTGTGGCTCCGGGCCTCATGCTGAGCTGTTAGCCCTTTCGGCTATTAAACTTTTAATTTTAGTTCTTTTTTTAAATGAGGTTTAAATTATTTTAATTTCTGTTGTTTCTTTTAAGTGGAAGTGTATTTATTTTTGGTTTTGTTTATTCTGTTTTGTTCAAAATAGCCGAATAAAGATATTTCATTTCATTTTCATTTCATTTCATGTGAAAATGTAATTTAAACAGGATCAACAAAAACAAAAACGCATCTTAACACATCTCACTAACTAGTTGGTGCATGATCGGGTACCGAACGCTTCCGATTGACGTAGTGGACAGAACGTAAAGCACTTTTCCTTTCTAGTCCAGCAGATTCGAGCCACTGTTCCCTCTGAGCTACTGTTCCCTCCCCGACCCCACCTACATGTATATTTACAATTTATCACCCGACTGCGCCAGAAGGAGGGTTATGTTTTTCGTGTGTATGTATGTATGTATATTTCTTTGGCACGCTGTGTATCCTAAATGGCTGGACGGATTTTAGATTGCGAGGTGTCGTTAGATTCGTCTTAATCGTGAGAGTGACACTGGGTATATCAAAATTGCAAAAAACAAAATGGCTGACTTTTGGAGGTATTTTAAACGTTTCCAATTTTTTTTTGTCATTGCCTATCGAGTATCAATATGAAGGGCTGAATGAATGGATCACAAATATATATATATATATAATATATGTGAAATCAAAAGTTTGTTTGCAGTCGGGTTTTATATTTTTGCAAAAATCGAGTTATTTGAAACTAGCGGTCCGCTCCGGCTTGGCTTGTGTTAGTTCAACTAATTATACACCAAAATAGGCAATTATACACAAAAGTTCATCCCAAACAGGCAGACAGACGGGGCGCGTTACTTTATAATATAACATAGGTATATGAAATGTGTTTGTCATGAACCAATAGAAACACTTGATTTTTACCTATCGTCACTAGCTTAGCTAATTTTAGGAAAATTAACAGCTATGTTATACTAAACGGTAGGTACTTAATACTGAAAAATATGGTACAAATTAGCCAGGAACAAGTTATTTGAAAAGAGCCCGCTACATACCCTCGCAACGAATCCACCGCTCAGCTACGTCGCACATCTCTAATGGAAACGCATCCTTATTTAACCTTATAATATATGGCTAAAGAAGCTGTCTTTAAGTAGAGAAATGGCATAATATTTCCCACAATAAAAAAATCACTTATTTAGTAAGTCAGTTTAAATCGGTTACATTCTATTCAGGTAGTTTTGAATCAACCAGCCTTACGTTACAAATAGCATAGCAGTTATAAAGTTTTCTTTTCTAGGTGAACTTCGATTTGTGGCGTCGTGTGCAGTGGGTTCTCACATTGTTAACATGATTGTGCTCTTTTTGACACCATCGAAGCTTGTAGGTATTTCGTGTTATTTTAAATTTCTTGTATAGTAACGCGATACGAGAGCAACACATGAAGCTGAAGAAAATGAAGGCAGCACACAATGAATCAGGTGATTGTTCTTGCACTTTCTGTATCAATAAAATTGAACCTAGTCGAACGTTTCTAAAGCAAATCCTTAGAACCGAATCGAGAACTAACAAATTATACCAAGGAAATAAATTAACATCAAAGGACAACGGTCGAAAAGAATACGATAAATTGAGAAGCGAGCTCCTGTCGAGAATCAGCTGGGACAGCGAGAGTCGAGAAGGAGAAAGTGGTGCTGTTTTGGACCTCGTGAAGTTAGTCTACAAAGGGGAAGCGTCGGAACACAATGAACTCGGCAAGTGTTGTAGTTTTTGTGAGTCAGTAAAAGGTACACGCAAACACAGTAAACATCGTCACTCAAACCGCAGCTCGAGGTCCAGCGTGGTGCCTCGGTACCGAGACAGTCTACATCGCGGTGAAGAACATTATGATGCCAAGCAAGTTCATTCTGATCCCTGCACTTCTACTCTTAAACTAAGCCACACAATCAAAAGACATTCCAAGGAAATGATGCAAAGAATGCGACGGCATAAAGAATCGACCGAAAACGTTAGAGAAAAAATTAAGAGACTAAACAAAAACATGATAAAAGTTAAACATTCAGAGTCCATAATGAGGCAAGCTTTAAAAAAGGAAAGTAGAAAATCAGAAAAGGCAATTCGTGAAACGAAATCAAGTTTCCAGGAAAGTGATCCCGACTTATCCTCTGAAACAGTTCGGATGGCTATAGATGACATAATTCGTCAATCACAAGATGAAAGAAATACTCTTGTAAGGACTTCCGATGGTAAAGAAATAACGACACCAACAGATACCTTGAAAGGAGTTGCAAAAAACAAGTTGTTGTCTAATTCAAGTTGTGAAAGAACTTCTTCTTTCGCTAGTGTTAAAGACAGAGCATCCAAATCCGTAACACATTTCGTAGCTACACAAGAAAGCATAAAGAAAATAACACGATTATTAGTACCAATTAAGAAAAAAGAAAATCAAATACCAACAGCCAATTCTACTACAACATCACAAAGTGGTTCGTCTAAAATTCAATACGATAACAGAAGAGAAACTATACCAAAACCTCCGAAACTACAATTATACGAAAAACCCGAAAGAGAGAAATTATACGACTTAAAAGATGTTGAATGTGAATCCAGCCCAAGAAGTGCTGTTAGTTCACCGTTCAGTTTTGAAAGCGAGTTGCAGCAAATAGAACAGAAAGCAAAACCGAAACTCAAAAAGTCGCAGGCAGACTTAGAAACCCAAAGAATTTTGCACCAAAAAGTAAAACAAACTCGAAAACCAGATCGATTTAGACCATCAAATGCAAGTACGAGCAAAACAACCAAATATCGAAAACCCAAATACCCCATTGTACATTATCGGCCTTCGTCCATCAGCACTAATCAAATGAAATCAGCATTGAGTAAAACGTCAACATCTCGCCGAGCATCTAATAAAGGGGCACAAACCTGCTTCAAAAAGAAACGGAGATCTGTTGTTCGCATAAATTCCTCCTTTAATTTTAATGTTGAATTCCTTGATGAGAAATATCCTCTTCAGTACGTTATCCGTGTACATGAAACTCCACAATCTTTCTTTAATCAGAAACATGGAACACTGACTAAAAATTTAGGAAATGAACCATCCTTTTCACATCCAAATAGTGTTTCCGAAAGATCAAACTCTGATGAATAGTTTTGGAGAAACACAGACAATTAGGTATGTCCGCAGTGTATTAAGCCGAAAATGTCGCCTGGAATCCAATCCATATCTATCCATATTAATATTAAAAACCGGCCAAGTGCGTGTCGGGCCACGCGCAAAGTATAGGGTTCCGAAGTTGACGATGCCCACAGTACCTTTCTAAGACTTATTAGCATCTAGCTAGCCTGTGGTATGACGTGCCCGCCCGACGCCTCTGCCGCTCGAGAAAAATCATTGGTGTTTTAATCATTTCACAAGTTGGTCGACTATGACTCGTAAGTTTGTACAGCCTACTTAGCTGTGATAGTTTTCCTTTCAACTACGTTATATATGCCACGACCGTGATTTTTTTCAGCCATCCAAATACCACCATTTAGCTGGCAGGGGGGGGGGGACACGCGACTCTAACAAAAAATAGCACTTTAAAGATAAAAAATAATAATCTTCACGCTTTAACCGCTGAACCTATTGAGATGAAATTTAGCACGGAGATAGTTGGGGTCCCGGGAAAGGACATAGGCTACTTTTTATCCCGGAAAAACTCATAGTTCCCGCGGGAACGCGATAACCGAATTCCACGCGGGTGAAGTCGCGGGCAGAAGCTAGTAATGTTATAACGCATAAAATCAATTTTCCTTGAATTTGCCAATTTAAATCGGTCACAAGCACAAGTAGAAAAATTCAGAGTAGGTAGCTGGTCCATATTCTCAATATTTTCTTTATTCCTTAAGTAGACAGTACATCACATGCAATAACACTTAAAAAAAAAAAACATTTTGAAATTATAACATCGAACTAAAGCTAAGAAAAATCGTCAATGAATATAAAAAGTTGTGGATTAGATTTGATTAACGCTTAAACTAGCAGTTCAGATAAATACTTAAACTAACAGTTCTTGATATATTTACCTAAGTTATTACCGTAATTGATCAATTTTATAAAAAAAAAATAGTGTTACGATCCGTGAACGTTTTCACGTAAAGCAGCAAAGTGAAATTAAAATGTATGTAAGTACTGTATAGTGTATGTTTGGTTTTATGCATGTATACATTTAGTTTTGTGCATGTTTATATAGTAGCTCCATTAGTTTGATTGATTATCTTCTGCTTTTTTATTATTTCCATTTTGTTCTATACTTATTTTGTGTTTAAGTAAAAAATACCCATTACTTTTTCTTTTTTAGACTTTCAAGAAAGCTTAAAAAATGCCCCGACAGCCGAAACATTCTGCAGAATATGTGTACGACAGGTTAAAAAATTTGAAATTCTTAGATCCTGATGGGAATTTGCTCCCATGGGCGGATCATGTCTGGACCTGTGCCGTGGAAGCAATGAATGGAAGCATGACGAAGGAGCACCTATGGCTTTACATAAAAAAAGACCGGTATGGAGTGAGTAGTAAAATTCACGGCATCAAGCCAAAGGATAATGAAGACGACACACTCTGTACGTCAATAGATAATTCTAAAGATGACATTAATTGGTCAATGGAGGAAACAGCTTGCCCATTTCCTTCCTTAAGGGAAACAATAAATGTTTCTAAGAGAGAGTGGGACACCGTCAAAACTCATATAGCTCACTATAAAGAACGAGCATACGAGGTGCTCGTTATAGGATGGGCAGATGCTGTTTATGAGATATTATGGAACCATTTAAAATTACCCTGCCCCTTTTCATTCAAAAGATCAAACATTAATAGGAACCCCGGTGAAATCTACCTGAACATTAGGGGTGTTTGTAAAGAATGTGGTTCAAAAATACACATTTACTGCACCGAGGAACCAACGTCAGAAAATACAGGTCCGGAATTGCACATATCCACGTTCGATACCCGTGGAATAGCACACCAAACGAAACGGCAGATTCGGGGAGAAAAACGACTGCGCATAGGCAAAGAACTACAGGGTAAATCTACTTACACATGGCGCCGAGAGAAAGCACAAGAACACATGGAATTCGGCGATGTCATCCCAGCCCACATTCCTTCGGAAGAAGTTGCTCGTAAGGCTAAGCAAGAAGTACGGGATAAAGAATTGGGAGTATTTAAGGCCAAATCGGCTCTTGCTTCTCTTTGGGAGTGGAAACATACACTGTTTAAAGATATCATACACGAGATCGGACTTGACAAATTTTACTGTATGTACTGGACGCCTACACAATCACATATGTACAAAAAGTTTTTAAAACAAGGTAGTGCCGCAAGCATTAGCATAGATGCAACAGGCAGCCTGGTAAAACAGATAATAAATCCCGATAACTCTAAGCGGGTAGTTTATCTTTACCAGGCTGTCTGTGGGTATCAAGGCAAAATCCTGCCTATCTTTCAAATGTTGTCCGAAAAGCATGACATGAATACGATCACATATTGGATGCGCGAATGGCTAAGATTAGATGGATTATGTCCAAAGCAGGTAGTCGTGGACTATTCTATGGCCCTCTTGAATGCAGTGTCCTTCGCATTTAACAATAAAGACTTAAGGGCATACATCGACGGAATACTAGAGGTCTCTGCAGATTGCACTACGATCCACGTAGATCGGCCGCGGTGTGTGATAAGAATAGATATTGCACATCTGATAAAGCTAGTCGGCAGGTGGAACTGTTTCACACACCAACCAGTGGAAAAAAAGGACTTTTTCTTGCGCTGTGTCGCTCTGTTGACGACGTGTCAGAAAGTTAAAGATTTCGTGGCTATATGTACGGATGTTGTCACGGTCGCATCTTTGAAATACGAAGACGATCACTGCCATAGCGCCTACACTAGACTAATAACACTAATAAAATGTTTCGATATACCGAAAGATATGATTACAACTGACCAAAATGATATATCGCACCGATTCGACGACTGTGAGGATAATTTGACAGCCGTGACCGTAACCGACGAAATAGACACAAAAAGCAGTGCCATGGAGAAAATATTAAAAAAAATTAAATCAAATATGAATGGTACTGGACCCGGAACAAAGCTTAACGGCTATTATTGTGCTGATTTTGCAGATCGTCTGGTGAAGTTAGCTGGGCATTTCGTCTTATGGACTGCGGTACTAGTAGAAAATTCAACTTTCAAAGAATTGAATGTTGCTAGTTCTGCCCGTAGCGAGGAATATTTCAGAGAGCTGAAAAATCTCGTGTTTAAAAAGGGTAAAGCTATTAGAGTGGACAAATTTGTGAGGATGCATCTGTACAATTTAGAAGGCACAAATAATTTATTAAATGCTCCATCAAACAGTACCCATAATAAATCCCATCCCATCCCATCCATGCCGATGCCGGAACAAATCCAGGTGTCCATTGGAGGACCCAGTTCATCATATGATGAAAAAATCGACTGTGTGGATCAGAGCTATGAACGTTCACCTGAAAAATATACTCTAGCAGACAATTCTGACCCAGAAACAAAAATACTCAGTGAAGTAGAAGATTGGAGAGGTTTAACTACAAGCCTAAACCCTACCAAGTCACTTTCAGGGACAAGAAAACGGGGAAAATATTTAACTGCTTGTCCGGATATTGAGATTATTCATAAACGCCCTAAATTCACTCCAGTTTTGCCTCTGCTACATAATGGAAACCGTTTAGGACCGACAAAAATCAATAAGCAAATGGTGAAAGTGACTAATACCTGTGCTTTTGATTGCACTGCTCAAAGCATGCTTGCTGCACTCCACGATTACTCATCGTACTCGGAATTTTTGAGAGGGAGTGGCAATAAACTTTCCCAACTCGTCCAAACACTGTCAACATCAGCTCTTACCACAAAAGTCTATGATATGCGGGGAGCGATTTTGGTAACGACAAAGAAGGTCGAGAATGGAATTTTAGACGGATTTATTAACATATCATATTTACAGGAGAAATTCCTCCTCAGTGATGTACCATCGCTGGAGAGGAGCATTGCCTGTACCATTTGCATGTTTACCCACACAAAAACATTGCCCGTGTTACATATAGACCCCAAGCCCAAACAAAAACTTGGCATGTTGGGCCTGCAAGAAGCTTTGTTGTTAACTTGCAGGGTCAGAAACACGGAAACGTGTTTCCGATGTAAAAGTACCGCCATAAAGAAAGGATTGTCGGTAGGTGGTCACATAATGCTAAATATTGAGGATGTTGGGAACCCGTTAGTAGCTGCTCGAAACGGCTATCCAGATTGCAGAAAACAGTTTACTATTAAAGAAATACCAGAAAAGCTAATCTTCTCCAATTATGCTTATGCGCTAGTATCCACAATTGTCCATGCTGGTGGCCACTACGTCGCATTTATCAAGCGTGTTGCTGGCAAGTGGGAAGAACATGATGACCTTAAAGACAGAGTTATGAACGTTTCAAATCGAACACTTCTTCAGAAACAGAACATCCATGTTTTATTTTATGTAAGAGTTTCTAAGATTACAGAGAACTCGACAAGCAATCAATCAATCGATTATTAATGTTCCTTACATGCACCACTATTATGCATATTTAATAAATCACAAAAATAGGAAAAACCTGTTTTGTTTTAAATTTCCCCTAACTTATATATTTTTTTTTAATAGTAACGAAAATTCCTTCACCATCAACTACTAACGATTGTCTATAAGATTTACAGAGAAAAACACGTAAATCACAAAAATAGGGCATACCAACCTACAAATCTTTAGTTATTTTTTCAATAAATTGTAACTTTTCTTCCTTTTTAACTGACTTCAAAAAAAGGAGGAGGTTCTCAATACATCGGAATCTTTTCTTATATGTATGTTCACCAAAAATTTATAGTAAACGTGAACCGATTTCGATTATTCTTTTTTTGTTCGAAAGGTGGTACATCCAAGTTGGTCCCATATTAATTTTGATCAGTTCTGATGATGGGATCCATGAGAAAATGAGGGAACTCCTCGTGCTAGCACGTAAGATGATTTTGGTGTCAATTTCGAAGACTACAGAGTTACTTATGTATTTCTATAGTTATGTTTTGGAAAATGTAGCCGAAAAAATATTTTTAAATAAAAAAATAAAAACCGCCTCCAAGCTCCGACAGACTGCGAAGTCGGTGTCAAGTGAACCGACCCAAAGAAATGATAATCATAGTGAACTTGACATCGCAGTCTGTCGGAGCTTGAAGGCGGTTTTTATTTTTTTATTTAAAAATATTTTTTCGGCTACATTTTCCAAAACATAACTATAGAAATACATAAGTAACTTTGTAGTCTGTAGGCTAACGAAAATTCCTTCACTACTATCAACTACTAACGATTCTCTATACGATTTGCGAAGAAAAACACGTAAATCACAAAAATATGAAATACTTATCTACAAATTCTTAGGTATTTTTTCAATCTACTGTAACTTTTTTCCCTTTTAACTACTAACGAAAATTCCTTCACTTCAATCAACTACTAACGATTCTCTATACGATTTGCGAAGAAAAACACGTAAATGACAAAAATATGAAATACTTACCTACAAATTCTTAGGTATTTTTTCATTCTACTGTAACTTTTTTTCCTTTTAACTACTAACGAAAATTCCTTCACTTCTATCAACTACTAACGATTGTCTATAAGATTTGCGGAGATAAACACGTAAATGACAAAAATAGAAAAAATCTGTATTTTTTTTTCAAAGTCCCATAACTTTTTTTCCTCTTTACTACTAACAAAAATTCCTTCACTACTATCAACTACTAACGATTATGTATACGATTTGCGAAGAAAATCACGTAAATCACAAAAATATGAAATACTTACCTACAAATTCTTAGGTATTTTTTCAATCTACTGTAACTTTTTTTCCTTTTAACTACTAACGAAAATTCCTTCACTTCTATCAACTACTATCGATTCTCTATACGATTTGCGAAGAAAAACACGTAAATGACAAAAATAGAAAAAATCTGTATTTTTTTTCAAAGTCCCATAACATTTTTTCCTTTTTACTACTAACGAAAATTCCTTCACTACTATCAACTACTAACGATTCTCTATACGATTTGAGAAGAAAAACACGTAAACCACAAACATATGAAATACTTACCTACAAATTCTTAGGTATGTTTTCAATCTACTGTAACTTTTTTCCCTTGTAACTACTAACGAAAATTCCTTCACTTCTATCAACTACTAACGATTCTCTATACGATTTGCGAAGAAAAACACGTAAATGACAAAAATATGAAATACTTACCTACAAATTCTTAGGTATTTTTTCATTCTACTGTAACTTTTTTTCCTTTTAACTACTAACGAAAATTCCTTCACTTCTATCAACTACTAACGATTGTCTATAAGATTTGCGGAGATAAACACGTAAATGACAAAAATAGAAAAAATCTGTATTATTTTTTCAAAGTCCCTTAACTTTTTTTCCTCTTTACTACTAACGAAAATTCCTTCACTACTATCAACTACTAACGATTCTCTATACGATTTGCGAAGAAAAACACGTAAATCACAAAAATATGAAATACTTACCTACAAATTCTTAGGTATTTTTTCAATCTACTGTAACTTTTTTCCCTTTTAACTACTAACGAAAATTCCTTCACTTCTATCAACTACTAACGATTCTCTATACGATTTGCGAAGAAAAACACGTAAATCACAAAAATATGAAATACTTACCTACAAATTCTTAGGTATTTTTTCAAAGTCCCATAACTTTTTTCCCTTTTAACTACTAACGAAAATTCCTTCACTACTATCAACTACTAACGATTCTCTATACGATTTGAGAAGAAAAACACGTAAACCACAAACATATGAAATACTTACCTACAAATTCTTAGGTATTTTTTCAATCTACTGTAACTTTTTTTCCTTTTAACTACTAACGAAAATTCCTTCACTTCTATCAACTACTAACGATTCTCTATACGATTTGCGAAGAAAATCACGTAAATCACAAAAATATGAAATACTTACCTACAAATTCTTAGGTATTTTTTCAATCTACTGTAACTTTTTTCCCTTTTAACTACTAACGAAAATTCCTTCACTACTATCAACTACTAACGATTCTCTATACGATTTGAGAAGAACAACACGTAAACCACAAAAATATGAAATACCTACAAATTCTTAGGTATTTTTTCAATCTACTGTAACTTTTTTTCCTTTTTACTACTAACGAAAATTCCTTCACTACTATCAACTACTAACGATTATCTATACGATTTGCGAAGAAAAACACGTAAATCACAAAAATATGAAATACTTACCTACAAATTCTTAGGTATTTTTTCAATCTACTGTAACTTTTTTTCCTTTTAACTACTAACGAAAATTCCTTCACTACTATCAACTACTAACGATTCTCTATACGATTTGCGAAGAAAATCACTTAAATCACAAAAAATTTAATTACTTACCTACAAATTCTTAGGTATTTTTTCAATCTACTTTAACTTTTTCCCTTTTAACTTCTAACGAAAATTCCTTCACTACTATCAACTACTAACGATTCTCTATACGATTTGCGAAGAAAAACACGTAAATCACAAAAATGTGAAATACTTTCATACAAATTCTTAGGTATGTTTTCAATCTACTGTAACTTTTTTTCCTTTTAACTACTAACGAAAATTCCTTCACTACCATCAACTACTAACGATTCTCCATAAGGTTTGCGAAGAAAAACACGTAAATGTCAAAAATAGAAAATTTTGGTTTTTTTTTTTTCAAAGTCCCATAACTTTTTTTCCTTTTTACTACTAACGAAAATTCCTTCACTACCAACAACTACTAACGATTCTCTATATGAATCCATAGTCGTATTTTAGATTCGTGAATTTGGGGGTCCGTGTTTTTTCCAACCCCTATATTTTTTTAGGGGTGGTACTACTAACGAAATTTTTTTTACTACCAACAACTACTAACCTATATTTATCAGAATCAGTCGTGAAAACACTGAAATTGGAAACTCGGGTTCCAAGTTCACATAGCTATCTTAAAAGGAAAAAAAGTTACAGTAGATTGAAAAAATACCTAAGAATTTGTAGGTAAGTATTTCATATGTTTGTGGTTTACGTGTTTTTCTTCTCAAATCGTATAGAGAATCGTTAGTAGTTGATAGTAGTGAAGGAATTTTCGTTAGTAGTTAAAAGGGAAAAAAGTTATGGGACTTTGAAAAAATACCTAAGAATTTGTAGGTAAGTATTTCATATTTTTGTGATTTACGTGTTTTTCTTCGCAAATCGTATAGAGAATCGTTAGTAGTTGATAGAAGTGAAGGAATTTTCGTTAGTAGTTAAAAGGGAAAAAAGTTACAGTAGATTGAAAAAATACCTAAGAATTTGTAGGTACGAGGGGCGTTCAAAATATTCTCGGTATTGATATCTTATAACCTCTTTTTGAATTTGTTTTGTTACTGGCTGGTAAGGTTCATTCTTTGACATTAAAAAAAAGTATAATTCAAACCGAGATGTTCTTTTGTTTTTCTGCAATTTCTGAACAAACACGAACACAATGAGTGAATTAACAATGTTAACGAAATTAGAACATCGTTCCGTAATAAAATTCTTGACGAAACAGGGTAAAAACCAAAAAACCATAAAAGAGGAAATGGATTGTGTTTACCGTGAGTCTGCTCCTTCTTTATCTACAATTCAAAAGTGGTCAAGCGAATTCAAACGTGGCAGGGAGAGTATTGAAGATGACCCTAGACCTGGCCGGCCTGTAGTAGCTACTTCACAAGAAAATATTGATCAGGTGGAAAACCTTATATTGGAAGATGGTCGAGTGAAGATAAAATCAATAGCTCAAGTAACCAATCTTTCTATTGGTACCGTACATGACATTATCCATGACCATCTTAATATGTCAAAGGTCAGTGCAAGATGGGTTCCGCGAATGCTGACTCGACTTCAAAAAGATGTGCGTGCAGCTTGCTGTTCCGATTTTATTGACCTGTGTGGTGAAAATCCTGATGAGGTGCTGCAAAAGATAGTTACTGGAGATGAAACCTGGGTTCATCATTATGACCCAGAGAGTAAACCGGAGTCCATGCAGTGGCACATTAAGGGTTCAGCTCATCCCAAGAAGTTCAAGGTCGTCCCTTCCGCTGGCAAGGTCATGGCAACAATATTTTGGGATTGTGAAGGAGTATTGTTGATCGATTATAAAGAAAAAGGTGTAAATATCACGGGACAGTACTACGCGAATATTCTACATCAATTAAGGGACGCAATAAAAGAAAAAAGGCGAGGAAAGTTGTCTAAAGGTATTCTGCTTCTGCATGACAACGCCCCTGTCCATACTGCTCATATTGCCAAGGCAGCTATTGCTGAATGTGGGTTCGGAACTATAACTCATCCACCGTATAGTCCGGACTTAGCCCCCAGCGACTTCTTTTTGTTCCCCAATCTCAAAAAGGATCTGCGTGGAAATCGATTTTTTGACGATGAGGCGTTGAAGGCGGCAGTAGAGGAGCACTTTTATACCAAGGATAAAAAATATTTTTATGAGGGATTAAAAAAAATAATTGATCGATCTTTTAAGTGTATTAACATAGGGGGGGAGTATATTGAAAAATAAAAAATATCAACTGTTCATACTTGTTTGTTTTCATTCCAATACCGAGAATATTTTGAACGCCCCTCGTAAGTATTTCATATTTTTGTGATTTACGTGTTTTTCTTCGCAAATCGTATAGATAATCGTTAGTAGTTGATAGAAGTGAAGGAATTTTCGTTAGT